>JAGXOD010000137.1:0-459190 GCA_020368025.1 Brachyhypopomus occidentalis | reverse complement strand
ATGTTTGATTATAAATTAATACTTTGATGACACTGTATGTATGAACTTCAATTTATTTATTTATTTTCTAGGTCCCAGTAAGAGAAAGCTGGAAAGTTGCAGGAAAGCTGTGTGCACTGTAGCTCTTAATAACAGACACTGGTTAGCTGTCAAGTTATATGTAAAAAAAATAATAGCATCACAGCATTACAGAGATGGGTGTAATACTTTATAAAGACTGAAATCTCAGTTTTTTATTTTTAAAGCTTTATTATTTTCAAAACAGTTCTTCAGAGTGCTTGATATGGTCAAGTCAGTAAGGTTGTTCAAGGTTAGAGATTATTCTGACTGGTGTCTTAGTTTATTACAGGATGTATGTTTGATATCTAAGATTATTATTGCATATCTCAAACATATTGTTACGAATAAATAAGTCTTTAAACTGATGCATCTATCCAGATTAGTAATTTTGTCTGCATTAATAAGAAAAAAGCAGTGTTCTTCTCATCATGGAACTGGTCCGCACAAAGAATGAAAACAGTTGATGTGTGTAATGATGGTCCTCAGTTATACTCAATACTTGAAATGCCCCCCACTGTCCCCACAAGTGGCTGCCAAGTCAGGTCAGAATAAATTTTGGTGAGATATTTGGAATTTGAAGTGATATTATGATTCACAAGTGCATTTTGACAAAGCATGATTATTTTCAAGTCTGTAAGTCCTTGGGAAAGGGTGGCTCCCACAATGTAACAATTCCTCCAGGTGACCCTCACAACGCACAAAAACAAGTATGTGTGTGTGAGGATGTGTGCTCAGGTATGTGTGTGTGTGGATGTGGATTCAGGTATGTGCGGGTGCGTGTGGGGGAGGAGGTTTTTCAGACAAAGGGAACTCAGTGGCGCAAAAACCAAACTAAGCTCTCATCGATAGCCACGGACACGAAAAACTAAGACAATAGATGGAGGAGGAAGTTTTACAGGCGAAGAGAAACTCAATGGCACGAAAACCAAACTAAGCTCTCCTCTATGGCAACATGATATTGCTGATCACTATGTAATCCCAGCGAGAATGTAGCCACGTGTAACTATGGTATGACGAAGTCGTACAATTAATTAAGCATACTATATCTGGGATTTGCGCACTAGTACCCAGATCAGCTGGTTTAGTATAACATATATGAAACTAGTACATTTAACACAAGCATATACACAGACATAAACATTCACATTTGACAGGCGTACAGTATTACACTAAGTCTGCCCAGATGCACAGTCTTGGAAGTCCTGGTAGCAGCTTTGTTCTCAAAGGTGTGGGCGCTCTTCGTCTCTAGGTAGCTACTGGGTTGCAGCCAGGTAGAGAGACCAGACAAAGGGGGATTCCCCCTTTTAAAGGGGTTCGTCTGGTGACGTAGTTCCATGTCCGTTCTGACTTGGGCAGTGTCACTCGGGAGAGCGCCCCCCTTTGGTCTGTGGAGGCATGGTACCTACATTCCCCCCTTTGGTCTGATGGTGAAGTCACAGAGCCCTCAGAGCACGCCATTCACCTGTTGTCCACAGCAGGCGCCGATTAGGGAGTGTCCACTTTGGTCCCCTAATGATCGGTCCATCTCCCTGCAGTGTCCGTTCCGCTCCAGGGCTGGCTGACCTAGACATTCAAGACTGACAGCATCTGGGCAGATTTTGACACACGTGATACTGGGCAGAAAGTGGAGACTGACATCTGGGCAGAACATTCAGACTGTATCATCTGGGCAGAGCATTTAGACTGTACCATCTGGGCAGAACATTTGGTATTGAGGGATGATGCATAAGGAAAAGACAATAAAGAGAATATATATCTACACACAACAAAGCATAAGCAACTAACTACACCGGCACTGAGTAGTGCTGGTGTGGCATCCTTCTAACATTGAGATAGCGTATGGACTTTACGTCTACCCCACAAGAGGGGAAGGAGGAAGAACTCAGGGTTTACTGCCTAGTCACGGTAGTTGCCATAACAGGGGAAAGAAGAGGTGCCTCGAGTGGTTGGAGGCGAAGGTGCTGAGGAATGTTAGTAAGTATGTCAATCCTAGAGTGTAGAGCTTGAGTGTATCTCAGGAGCATCAGACATACGCCTGCCGTTATGACCCAACCAGTGAGATCAAGGCCGAACACAGCTGTGTTCACCATGTTCCATGGGCCAACAGGTCTCCTTGCTTGGTGGCTTAGCCAGGTTGATTGGATCCCTGATTCATCCAGGCTGAACTGGACCGTTTTCGTCCCTTCCAGCAGAAGTTGCTTTTGAAGGGTATCGCCCAAATGCAGACTATGGCCAGGTCAAGTCAAGTCAAGTCAATTTTATTTATATAGCGCTTTTTACAACACATGTTGTCTCAAAGCAGCTTTACAAATTGTATGGGTCCAGATCCCTAATGAGCAAGCCAAAGGCGACAGTGGCAAGGAAAAACTCCCTAAGATGGCGGGGAATAGGAAGAAACCTTGGGAGGACCAAGACTCAAAAGGGAACCCATCCTCCATTGGGCGGCCCGTTAGCACCAGTCCGTATTTGTGAACAAGAGGTGGTTCTACAGTTATAGCTTAAAGTTCTTGTTCCCCGGCCAAGTAGTCACAGTCCCTTCGGTGCAGATGGTGCACCTCAGGTAGGAGCCAGCATCAGCACGTCCCCTTACGACAATGGTACATCCAACCCCGGCATCAGTACATCCACCGGCGAGCCAGACCATCTCCCAGGTGCTTGTAGGTGCTTGCATGCAGTTGTCTTGGGTAGAAGCATGCAAAAAGATGGACAATACAGACTGAGTGTGAGGATGTCAGTTTAACCACCATTGATTTAAATGTACATAGCTCATGTGCCAGTGATTAGCATGTAGCTCCGGCAGGCTAATCTATAGCATCTTAACTAAAGGGAGGGGTCCAGAGGTGACCACAGTCATGAGGGCTCACTGAGACATTGCTTTCCAGTCAAGCCAGTCACAACTAGAGTGATACCATGACACAGCTGGATGACAGCATCAACATCTCAGATTACCAGAAATCTCAACGTCTGGGGGCCCCTGAGCCCCGCACCGTACTAGGGGAATATTTAACTGAAGGCTTGATTATATAGGTGAGTCTTAAGTCTAGATTTAAAGATTAGAACTGTGTCAGAATCTCAGATTGGAGCTGGAAGGCTATTCCATAATTGAGGGGCTTTAAAGGAGAAAGCTCTGCCTCCGGCTGTAGTCTTACAAATTTTTGGAACTAAGAGAAATCCAGCATTTTGGGAGCGTAAAGGGGCGAGATGGGTTGTAGTAAGCAATGAGTTCACTCAGATATTGTGGGGCAAGACCATTTAACGCCTTATAGGTTAAGAGAAGAATTTTAAATTCAATTCGATGTTTAATCGGAAGCCAATGTAATGCCGCGAGAGTGGGACAAATATGATCGAATTTTCTAGCCTTAGTTAGCACTCTAGCTGCAGCATTTTGTACAAGTTGTAGCTTCTTTATGGCCTCTAAAGACATCAATTAACTCAATTTCTGTTTCATATCTCTCTGAACTGAGGTGATACAAGCATCGTCTAAGTGTATAGTGGCCCCTGGTGGGACTATAGATATTCTGTAGATAGATCTATAGATATTTAGATCTATCTATAGTCTATAGATATTTTGGGTCTCAATGATGGGGAGGTTCAGAATAAATCCTACCTCCATCCCTTGTGGATTAACTGAGATGGGGATGGCATTACCCAGGCTGTAGGCTAGATGCACTTGTAAGGTTTGAACTGTGGCAGCAGTTACTGATTTTATGATGTCTCCGACCATTTCGATGGGGACCAAGTAGGGAGGTATCCTACCCCCGCTCAGGCTAGTTATTGAGGAACTAACCTCGCTCAGTAGATCTTGTCAGAACTGCCTAACCATGTTAAGTTCTACGAGTTCCGACTCGACTACGTGAGATAGTTTATTAAGGGTCTGGACTGTAGTGTTGAGGATGGCTGAGTGGGTATTGAGCAAGATGATTGTGCCCTGCAGTGTTTTTCCCAGTCCTCGCAGCTGTTGTTGCTGGAGCCCAAGCTCCCTCTGGATCTCGGGCATTTCGTTCTGGACTTGTTGCCTAAGGGTACCAAAGCTTATGGAGTTTGCAGTAGAAAAGCCAAATGAGAACAGGGAGCCAACGGCCGAGGCCGCTGTCAAGAGTCCGCCCAAACGAGTAGGCTGGAACTGGCAGCAGATCAGGCAGCTCTTGTCATACTCATTGACATCCTTGGCCATGAAGGACCAATAGACAACTTCGCGGAGAGTCCTACCCGTGGCTTTGGCACTCCGGTGTCCTCCACATGGGGCATCATGGGCATGCTGAATCATCACCCCTATGGTTGGTTGGAATGACCCAACAAGGAGGTTCATGGTCGTTTGGGTCATACACCAGCAGTCCCTTGACGATCTTTAGGCGACATCTTAAAGATGTCATCTTCAAGTCACTGAGGTCACTTGACGGTTGTAGCGACTCAGGAGATATGTGATTATTGTTGGGCTTGGAGATCAGCTGGAAGATAGTTCAACCACGTCTTTGCTGGCAGACTGCTCTGTCTCTTTCCGGGCTTGGCGCCGAGTAACTACATTCACAGTGCAGGCTTCCGCCTGCTGGAGCCATTCTTCCGAGAACTGCCAGGGGTTTCCAACCATTGCTCCCACCTTAGCCAGTCGATCAGCTTCATCGTTCCCGTCTTTGTCTGGCCCTGGGACCTGGGAGTGTCCTTTCACTTTCCTCCAGTAGATCCTCATTCCCTGGTCATTTACGAGTTTGTCACAGGCCAGGAACAGCTCAGCATGCTTGATGTCCTTCCCTCTGGCAGTCTTCATGCCATTCTGCTTCCACACAGGGAAGTGGGAAATAAAACTGAGTCGGGCGTAGTTGGAGTCCGAGCAGATCACAAATTCAGTAAGGGTGGCTTGGTTGGCTTGTTGCAACGCAATAAGCACAGTGGTAATCTCCGCAAACTGGCTCATCTGGGGCCCTAGCATATAATGTTGAGGCTTGAGGATGGGGTGGTTTTGCCAGACCACTCCCACACCCGCTTGCATCTCGCCGTCTTGCCTAAAGGAACACCCGTCTATGAAGGCTCTCGGGAGGTCTTGACAGATATTTTCATCATAGAAGTGATGGTTTGAAGGCAGAAAGGGGGTTGTGACAGCCTTGGGCTCGACTGGTTCATGTTTACATTTGCAGTGTTCGCACTTGTATGTGCGGACCAAATTTATTAAGTAATCAGTCTCATAAAATTACCTACGAAATGGCGGAAGCTTAGATAGCGTTAACTTTACTTAATTTAAAGACCTAAGTGAACAACATGGTGTAGATACCATGCCTCCAGAGACAAAAGGGGGGGTGCTCTCCTGAGTACCATAGTTACGTTACTATAGTTAAAGCATGGGTCTGGCTATACTCTCGCTGGCTATACTCTCGCTAGTGACCAGCAATATCGTGTCGCCATAGAGGGGAGCTTAGTTTGGTTTTCGCACCAGTGAATTTCCCTTCCACTGTAAAACTTCCTCCCCCATCTATTGTCTTAGTTTTCTCGTGTCTGTGGCTATCGAGGAGAGCTTAGTTTGGTTTTCGCGCCATTGAGTTTCTCTTTGTCTGAAAGACCTCCCCCAACACGCACGTGCACCCGCATGCACCTGAATCCACATCCACACACATGTACCTGAACATACACACACACACACACTCACACACACGCGCGAGATGATCCCCAGTCCCTTGTTTGTTGTACTGTTTATTATGGAGTGTGTTTAATAAAGGTTTTCTGTGTTAAATGCTGTTGTCTGAGTCGTTGTCTCTCCGTTATAACCTGAAGCCAGAACTATTATTCGAACTAAAAACCTTCAGATTTAAAGTTTTTTATCTAACCAATTGGGCTGCGGAAGTTGACCAGACATTAGATAGATCAAGTTTACCTTAAAGTGCATGTTAATGTAATGCAGGTTATGGCAAATATAAAAATCTGCAAATATCTATCATGTTTAATTTTAGACAAAATTAAAAAGCATTATAAAAACAAACATTTAGATTCTTTACGCAAATGCTAAATTATTAGAATGGTAGAATGCGATGGTAGATTAAAAATTTTGCTTCACACTAATAGTGTCCTGACTCCTGTCTATGGTCACTCAGTTCTCTCACTGTTTTATGTTATCATCTAAAAGGGAGAGATGTTTGACTGGAGAATAGCCGATGTGTAATCCCATTCCCCTCCTAATGAGAGTGTCATCGCTTGTTTGAAGATGAAGAGGACACTGACCTATGAATTAATCTGCGGTGTCACCATTCAAGAAAAAATTTCAATGTAAACTCACCTGAGAGTCTCCAGTTTACAGTGTGAACTCTTCAGTCCAGCACAGAGCTGCTCCACTCCTGAATCTTGTAGGTCATTATTATTAATCTCCAGCTCCCTCAGTGAGTTTTCTGTTTGTAGAACTGATGTGAGAGATTTGCAAGACTCTTTAGTGAGACCACAGCCAGACAGCCTGCAATGGAGGAGTAAATACAATACAAAGTACAGTTCAATCAAATTATGTTGAATTACAAGATCTGAACTGCTGCTAAAATCTGCAGACAAGGTTACACCGTTAATTCAAAGGGCATGTTGCAAGTAGTTTCATAAGGCAAATTAGAAAATATTTAGTATTGTGTAGTGATATATGGATTGATTATGAATATTTATAAGAAACGGGGGCACCACCCTGATATTTCAGGGAAACATGTGTTTGATAACTGGAATAGATGTTGATAAATGTTGATATATCAGTCTCATTACCGAAGGTGAAGCTCAAAGTCTGTGCAGTGACCCAATATCACTGGTTGAAATATATTTGCCACAGTAATTGGTTTAATTAATAAATTCAAATTTTATTGATCAATAGATATCAACAATTTAACGTTATAATGCATACAATGCATAAGGTCTAAAAGTTGGTTTAGGTTCAGAGAGTTAATCAAGCTATTAACTGAATCAGAGGACAGACAAACCAACTGAAGTTAAACCAACTATGAAACAGAAAACTCCACAGACCATTTAAACCAATGATAACCAACCCAAAAGCTACGATGATGAAAATGGAGGAAAATGCTATCTGGAAGATACTGGCATGTTTTATATCTATGCTAAAATTAGATGAAAGCTAAGAACTGGCTAAAATGCATCATGCTATTTTGGTCGGAGGAGCTAGTCCTATAGTGTGTTACTCCTGCCTCCACCTCCCATCTGTCTGTCTAGTTTTTACGTTCCTAGTCCTGCCTCTGTTCCGGTTTTCCTTGTTTTCCCTTTTGCTCTATCTTTCTGCCTTGGTTATTGTCATCAGCAGTTTCTAGTTTGGTTTCTCATTATGTCCTGTGATTTAAGGTCTGTGTTTGGTATCTTTGGTTGCAGATCACTGTGGTTATGAGTATGCTATGTTGCTTATGCCTCTTGTAAGTGTATTGATAGTTGTGCCTGGTTAGTTATGTCTACCTGTATTGGTTATTGTTCTTTGTATGATGGATCAATTGGTAATGACCTGGACTGTTTTCACGACGACTTGCCCATAATAAATCTCGCTCTACTCAGCGCATGTGTCCGTCTCCTTGCTATGTGAGGCCTGCCGCGTTACATAGTGAGTATGAATGATAATAGCAGCAAATAGCAGCAAACAAGACTGGCATCAAAGCGGCATGATGAATGAAGGCACCTTACTCAGGGTGAGAGTCTTCCAGGCTCGGATGGCTGTCCACTGGTGCCGGCAAGAATATGCGGTATTTTGAGGTCCAAAATGAACCCACGCGTACTTTCCGAGGTTATGACAAGCGCTCACAGTGACCCAGCAGTTCGGTGAAGTTGAGCGACGATGTATGAGCGGATCCATTCCGGACTGCTGTACACTTGGTTGAGTAATCAAGGCCTTCGTGGATTTGGAAAGGTGTGCTCGCTCGCCAGTCTTTATGCACTACTGTAGAATTGCATTCATTTCTTCCGAAGACAGAACTAATCGCCTTCAGACAATACAGAATGCTGCAGCTAGACTGCTTACAAGATCGAATAAACGTTCCCACATTACTCCTATACTTTCATCATTGCATTGGTTTCCGGTTGAGCAACGGATACAGTTCAAAAGTCTTTCCCTTACTTACAGAGCGTTACATGGCCAGGCTCCCAGGTATGTAACTGATCTTCATTAACATGTATCATCACGTTCTCTAAGATCCAATAACCTATACTTGTTGAACAAAATCTAGCATTAGAAGAAAAGCTTGAAGCTAGAATTGGAGAAAATAATTTCATCTTTAAATTCTACTAATTGCACATTAGACTCGATTCCCTCTAAATTGCTCAAAGAGGTTTTACCAATTGTAATCGAACCTCTTTTAAATGTAGTTAACTCATCCATCACAATAGGTCACATGCCCAAATCCTGTAAACTAGCAGTCATTAAACCTCTGATCAAGAAACCAAATCTTGATCCTAATGTACTATCTAGCTACAGACCCATCTCGAACCTATCATTTATATCCAAGATCATAGAAAAAGCTGTGTCCAAACAGTTATGCTTATATCTGCACAGGAACCACATATTTGAAAAGTTCCAATCTGGATTTAGGCCCCACCACAGCACTGAAACAGCACTAGTTAAAGTAACAAATGATCTCCTTCTTGCCTCTGATCAAGGTTATGTATCTCTATTAGTGGTTCTTGATCTTAGTGCAGCCTTCGACACAATAGATCACAAAATCCTGCTAGAAAGGTTAGAAAACTGGGTTGGAATGTCGGGTACAGCCCTTTCATGGTTTAACTCTTACTTATCCAATCGCTATCAGTTCGTAGAGCTCGATAATATTCCCTCCAAACACTCAGAAGTGAAATATGTAATCCTGCAAGGCTCCATCCTAGGACCACTATTATTTACATTATATATGTTACCATTAGGAATAGTTATAAATAAACATGGTGTCAACTTTCACTGCTATGCAGATGACACCCAACTTTATATATCAGCCAAACCTGATGACAAATCCAGATTAGGAAAAATTGAGGCCTGCGTAAGTGATATTAAATGTTGGATGTCGCTAAACTTCCTCCACTTTAATGGTGACAAAACAGAGGTTCTCCTTCTGGGCCCAAAGGCCACAAGACAGAAAATACCAGATCTAATGTTAAATCTTGCAGATTACCCCATTACTCCTGGCTCGGTAGCCAAAAATCTCGGTGTCTTATTCGACTCTGACCTATCATTTGATAAATACATAGATAATACTACCAGGATAGCTTTTCTACATCTCCGTAACATTGCCAAGTTAAGAAATGCATTATCCCAGCATGATGCAGAAAATTTAGTACACGCCTTTGTTAGCTCCAGAGTAGATTATTGTAACTCGTTACTGTTAGGATGCTCAAATAGGAATATAAATAAACTTCAAGTAGTTCAAAATGCCGCAGCCAGAGTTCTAACTATTAACTAGAACTAGGAAATTTGAACATATCAGCCCAGTCTTATCGGCCCTGCACAGGCTCCCAGTAAAATTCCTTTTGACTTATAAAGTACTGCATGGACTTGCTCCTGACTACTGTGACGGGCAGGAGGTGCGAACGAAAAGGAAGCGATCACGCCAAGTCTCAGAGAAAAAGAGGGGTTTAATAAATAATGTGCGCTAACCAAAATCCCGTGCACTGATCCAAATTAAGGATACAATAACCAGCAGTCAACTGGTACACAGACAAGGCATATATAGACAGACAAACTACCGTCAGGTGAGGGAGCTAATAAGCCCCACCCACCTGAGGGAAGTACACAACGCAACAACAACAGGACAACTGCCGCTGTACCGTAGGTGACAGGGAGGGAGAGCCTCCCTCACCGTGACAACTACCTCCAAGAGCTTATCTCTTATTATGAACCCCCGCGTCCACTACGATCCCAAGGTGCTGGCCTCTTATTAGTCCCATCAATTAATAAGGTAACAGCAGGGGGAAGAGCCTTTTCTTATAAGGCCCCCCAACTATGGAATAGTCTTCCAGAATGTGTCCGGGACTCTGGCACAGTCTCAATCTTTAAGTCTAGGTTGAAAACTTACTTGTTTGATCTAGCATTTGGTAATTAATGTGCCCCTTTAGATAAGGTAACAGATCCAGGGGTTCATGGGCAAAGGGTTTTATGGCAAACTGGGGCGCTGGTGCTGTCATCCTAACACTGCACGCGGTCACTCAAGTTTGTCGACGGCGTAGAGGATGGATGCCAGTGTCTCAGGATGCTCCCAAGTCTGTGTTACCTTCTGGTTCTGCCCTTTAGCTAGGCTGTAATAATTTAATTGCCGGAGTCGCTGCCACACTCCAGAAATGTTTAAATTTCCTTTGTCTAACATATCCCATACAGGACTAATTGTCCCTCTTTTTCCCAATGGCTGCCCGAGAAATACCGGGACAAGGAGAGACGACCCTTTCCCGTTACCCACACCATACAAGCATCTAGGAGATGGTCTGGCTTGCCAGTGGATGTGCCGATGCCGTGGTTGGATGTGCCATTGTCGCAAGAGGACGCTGATGCCAACTCCCACCTGAAGCTCATCTACTCTGAAGGGACTGTGACTACTCGGCCTGGAATTAGAATCATAACTACAGGACTATATTTGGACTATACCTGAACTGTGAATGCGGACATTGCTAGCGGGCCGCCCAATGGAGGATGGGTTCCCTTTTGAGTCTTGGTCCTCCCAAGGTTTCTTCCTAAATTTCTGCCATCTTAGGGAGTTTTTCCTTACCACTGTAGCCTTTGGCTTGCTCATTAGGGATCTGGACCCATGCAATTTGTAAAGCTGCTTTGTGACATGTGTTATAAAAAGCGCTATATAAATAAAATTGAATTGAAATTATCCGTTCCACGCTCTCAGTTAAAGACACGAGGTGATCGAGCGTTTGAGGTTGTTGCTCCCAAATTATGGAATACTCTGCCTTATTTTTTGAGAGTTGTTGAGTCAGTGGAGTCTTGCAATTGAAGACTTATCTGTTTAAGCAGGCTTTGGTTAACCTTTTAGGTGTATTGTGTGGGGTTTTATTATGTTATATGCTTAACGTTTTTTTTTGTTGTTGTGTTGGACCATTTGTAAAGCACTTTGTGACAGCTGTCTGAGAAAAGTGCTATATAAATAAAATTTTACTTACTTACTTACTAATCCTAACTCTACAAACGAACACAGGAGGCAAGATAACTTTGCGACACGTGTTCGAGCAAATTACGTGAGTTTAAACAAACTCACGGCTAAACAGAGGTTAGGCTTTACTTAATATACTTATATACTTAGTTTTTGGATTCCCTTGAGATTGATGGTTTTGTGGAAATCCAGGAACATTTCTTGTAGTGATGTTTTGGCTTCTTTCCAACTCCTAATTCCGACTTCCACTTCAACTAACTTTTCTTACCAGGTTACTAAGTATTAGTATTGATCCAAGGGCGTTGTGAGAAGGGAGGGACTAGCTGTCATGAATATTCAACGTTAAGGCATTTCCCTCCAGTTGGAAACAAAAAAAAATTACTAAAAAACTAAGACACAGAAACCTGGCCAAGAGTGAAAAAGTTAAATTACATATCAACAGACACAGGATAGTGTATACTTTTCCTGCAGGTACATCATTTAGGAAAAAAGAAGAATTGGTTTGTCAGGATATATTTTATAAGGCAGTTCAACAGTTTTCACTCTTCCAAAGCCATCTATGACTTAACAGGCTTCTTTAACTCACCATACTGGTGCTGAGGAGGTAATCAACTTAGTAGTAACAATAACCAGATTAATACATGTACATTACACTAATAAGAATTATTATAGCACAGTGTAGAAACCTGATAGCACAGTGTAGAATTGTCGAGTTATGTTGCAGAAACTGAATATTTTTGGCTCCATTATCAGATAATCCTGTATTCTTTAGCTATAATATATAATTTTCTTTATTAGAATAATTCCAAGTTTGGTGTCTTTGGAATGGTCTTGAAGAGCTGCTTCCTCTGTTTGCAACTGTTTGCAAAAGTTCCAAAAGAGATGCTTTCTGGTTAGGATTGCATTAACTAAACACACAGGCCATAAACAGTTCCTTCTGCCTTGGTGGAAGCCATAATTCCTCAGACTAGGTCCTGGTGAATCTGATAATCCTCAGTCCTGGGGTCGTAAACTTTGGGTCCCCAGTGGAGGGGCTGAAAGAAAACCTTTCTTAGCATTTTTCACTTCAGGAAGCTTAAAGGACCAGAGATGGTTAGGACCAGAGATGGCTGGTTTCAAGCTTTATGAAGGGGTGCGCTTCCTGTGATTGTGACAGTAGACCCACAGAGCAAGGGAATGAAAAATCTTCTGCTTTCTTACACTACATCCCCCCACTTGGAATGATGTCCATGTCTAATGGGCCACAAACGCAGAGAACGCTGAAGGATGTAGAATGCAATATAGCTTTGATGCATTGGTTTCGTTACTTTGAGAGTTTGGGTACTCTCAACTCCTTCTTTATATGGTCCCTACAGAGTTAATCACATTCAGTTGATCTACCTTTGACAAACTAGGGTATCTATGGGTAAATTTATCTAAGGTGGTTTACAAGGCTTAGTTAGCTTCAGGGAAAATCAGTCTCCAACAAAGGCTATGGAGTATCCTAATCCTATGGCCTATAATAAATGTTGTATCAGCAGGTGAAGAGAGCAGGAACTAAGATGGGTAGGCCACCTAATTTGAGTGCCTGTTATCTTTAATGCGTTATTTACTTTGGTATTGCAGCACATCATACAGTAACATCTTTATGAGTTAGGTATGAGTATGAACCACCTGGACCAAAGAGGTACATATCATTAGGGCCACGGCAGGCCACTCTATTAGGTACATAACTGCACATTCAGAGGCCCGAGTGGCCACCCCCACTAGGCTTCGCTTAATCTGTTGCAAAGAAAATCACCATACTGCGCTGAGAAAAGTGCTACATGCCAGTTACATGGCTCATGTATTCTTGTCTCAGTTGGCTGAGGTTATTATTGACACACATAAACACTGAAGTGAGAGGAGGGATGATTAATGAAAGAAGAGGAGAAGAGAGACAGAAGGAAAAGAATCACATAGGCTGTTAAGACATCTACTCCCTCTTTTGTCAGCAGTTGTAGCATTTGGGTATAAGAATTTTCCTTTTATTATTTAAATGTGGACTCCCCTTTTCCTTGAGTGACTTTAATCTTGTCCCCCACTTGGAGTTCATTGTGGGGCACCCTTTGGTTATAGCAGGCCTTGCCCCCCCTTCAGCACTCTTACTCAATTTTGTTGAGGAAATTACACTGGTGTTTATGGAGGTTAACCATGCACCAGTGGGTGGTGTGTGCTGTTGTTATACTAGCCTGTTCCATATGTCTCTACAGATGTAAGAGCAGGGTCATCTGTTTGCCAGTCATTACTCAACTGGGGAAATCTCTGTTGAGTCATGAGGTGTTGTTCAGATAGCTCTGAGTATAAGGCGCAACTTCATGTCGTGGACCCGGTGATTGGAAGCTACATGTTTTTGGGAACATTGACCACCATTTTGTTGCCTCTTTCGATGTGAGGATGGCAACTGATTGAAACTGACCTTTACTCTCAACTGCTGCCACTGTTGTATTGCATCAGCTTTAAGATGTGTCCCTCTGTCAGAGTTGACATGGCTGGGTTACTTGAACCAAGAACTGTTGTGGTTCGGTACACGTTACCGAACCACAACAGTTTGGTGAAAGCATGGTTGTCGGGGCAGGCGAATACTTCCCCCACTCAGTGAACGCACAGGTGACTGTGAGGATATACTTGTTCTCATTGATTTAGTGAGTGGCCATTCCCAGTAAAATTGGGGGTCTGACCAAGGAGATGTTCCTCCTTTATCCTGTAGTGGGTTGTTGTGGACTATTTGTGGACTGTTTGAGGACTGGTAGCATGCTAGGCAGTCCTTGATGTAGCCTGCAATGTCTTTTGTCTTGTGTGTCCAGTCTGCTATCTGTTGCAGTACCTGGTGTGTTGCTTTGAGCTGTTCATGGACTGCGCCTGGAGAATCATGGGCACGCGTCAACATCACCCCGCTGTGGCCCAAGGCACTATGAATGCATGTGAATTAAGGGCCTTGGGGTCATGAACGAGCAGGCCCTTGATGAGATAAGGGGTGACTTGGACCTGAATGTTTTTAATGTGTTTATCAGATCAAGTATGTTTTTGAGGTGACGCTGCTTCCTGCTGACACTGCTGCAGAGTGTTTTTTGCCTACTTTTTTCTATCTGTTTAATTACATTTGATACATCTACAAATACTTTGTGGATATATTTACTCATAACTCCGGCTACAACAACCTCCACAAGCCATCGAAAGACATCCAAGTTCATCTTAACCGAAGCTAAGTATCTTAGTATTTCATCATGTCTGAGTCCCCTGTTGTGTGTGTGGAGTGTGGCATGTATAGCTACTCTTCTTCCGTCAGTAGGGATAATTTTGTTTGTAACAAGTGTAGATTAATTATTAGCATGACGGAGAAGATTTCGCTTCCGAGACAGTCGGTAGCACCTAGCGTAGCAAGCCCGGTTGCCACCACCATAGCTAGCGAGCCCCTAGCTCCGGCATTAGAGCCCTCGCAGCTGGGCGAATGGGTGACGTCTCGGAGGCATAGCCGTAGGGCTGAGCACCGTTCTACACAGGTTCCCGTGTCAAACAGGTTTGCCCCACTCAGTAATACACCGACTGAGCGACCTGTTAAAAGAACTCTGGTTATAGAAGACTCCCAGCTCCGACACGTGAATGTAGCGACCCCTTTAGAGACACCAGCGGCCATAGTTAAGTGTATCCCGGGGGCTAGAGCGCCTGACATCAGGGCTAATCTAAAGGTGCTGGCTAATCGTAAATACTCAAAAATAGTTGTACACGTCAGCACCAATGATGTGGGGTTGAGACAGTCCGAGATCACTAAGGATAACGTTAAAGAGGTGTGTGAGTTAGCGGGGACTATGTCAGATGCCATAATATGCTTTGGTCCCATTCCAATTAGGCGTGGTGCCGAAACCTACAGCAGGTTATGGGCGCTACACCGCTGGATGATGCTCAGAAAACAACGTGGGTTATATAGATAATTGGACACGTTTTGCGGGCAGGCCTGGCCTTTTGAAGCGAGACGGCATTCACCCTTCTTGGGAGGGTGCTGCTCTCATTTCCCGTAGCATATTACATTTACATTTTACATTTACGGCATTTAGCAGACGCCCTTATCCAGAGCGACTTACAAAAAGTGCTTCATTGTTTTACTCAGAACAAAATCTCTAGCTAGTTAGTTTAGGCTCAAATCAGGAAGAAACTTTAAGCAAAGATATTATTAAATACAGTCAGTATGGACGCCTAGATATACTCAAATTTATACTGAAAAAACCCTACTTAAAAGATAAAAGCAAGAAAAGTCATTACAGTCACAAATATTTAATAAATGCTAGTGTAGTAAAATTTAATTTAAGTGCTCTTGAAACAGATGTGTCTTCAATCTTTGCTTAAAAACAGCAAGAGACTCTGCCATTCGGACACTCAGGGGAAGTTCGTTCCACCACTGAGGTTCCAGAACTGAAAAAAGTCTGGATGCATGTTTTCCGCGTGTTCTGAGAGATGGTGGGTCAAGTCAAGCTGTGCTTGAAGCTCGAAGAGCTCTGGGTACAGATCGGGATTTGACCATTGCCACCATGTATGGAGGTGCTGGTCCATTCTTAGCCTTGTAGGCCAGCATCAGGGTTTTATATCTGATGCGGGCAGCTACAGGAAGCCAATGAAGAGAGCGCAGCAGAGGAGTAACATGGCTGAACTTAGGAACATTGAAGACAAGTCGAGCCGCCGAGTTCTGGATCAGTTGCAAGGGCCTGATGGTACGCATAGGAAGACCAGCCAGGAGTGAGTTGCAGTAGTCAAGTCTTGAAATGACAAGAGACTGAACAAGCACTTGAGTAGCCTCGCTAGACAGAAAAGGTTGAATTCTCCGAATGTTGTAAAGGAGAAATCTGCATGACCGAGTCAGGTTTGCAACATGGGTTGAGAACGATAACTGGTCATCCACAACTATACCAAGGCTTCGAGCTTCAGCAGATGTGGTGACCAGCGAGTTCTCAAAAGAGATGGAAAGATCCTGGCGAGGACTTGAAGTTCCAGGGATGAACAGTAATTCAGTCTTGCTGGGGTTCAGCTTCAAGTGATGAGCCGACATCCAAGATGAGATATCAGCAAGACAAGCAGAGATCCGAGATGAAACCTGTGTGTCAGAAGGTGGAAAGGAAAGGACAAGTTGAGTGTCATCAGCATAACAGTGATAGGAAAATCCATGGGAGGATATTACATCACCAAGAGAACGAGTGTAAAGAGAGAAGAGCAGAGGACCGAGCACTGAGCCTTGTGGGACACCCGTGGTGAGCCTGGAAGGAGCAGATGTGGCCCCCTGCCAAGATACTTGGTAAGATCTCCCATCTAGATAAGACTTAAACCACTGCCAGACAGTGCCAGTGATTCCAAGTCTTCTGAGGACAGACAGGAGGATCTGGTGGTCAACGGTATCGAAGGCTGCAGAGAGGTCAAGCAGAATTAGGACCGAAGACAGTTTGGCAGATCTAGCAGCATGCAGCTTCTCTGTAACTGCGATGAGAGCAGTTTCAGTAGAGTGCGCCGGTTTGAAGCCAGACTGGTTCGGGTCCTGTAGGTTGTTCAGAGAAAGAAATAGAGACAGTTGGTTATAAACAGAACGCTCCAAGACCTTAGATAGGAAAGAAAGAAGAGATACAGGTCTGTAATTGCTGATGTCAGAACAGTCCAGAGTAGGCTTCTTCAAGATGGGGATCACTCTTGCAGTCTTGAAGATAGCTGGTACATGGCCTGTTGACAAGGAGCTGTTGATGACATGAGTGATGAAAGGTAGAAGGTCAGGTGCTATTGTCTGAAATAGCGTGGATGGAATCGGGTCCAGTGGACAGGTAGTAGGATTGTTGGATGAGACCAACTGTATGATGTCATCTGTGAAAAGAGGAGAAAAGCAAGACAGGGAATGAGGTGGAGGGTGGTGTTCAGTAGGAAGGATATTGGTAGAGAAAAAGGAAAGAAGGTGACAAAATCCTCAGGGGAAAGAGTAGAGGGCGGTGGGGGTGGGGGAGTGGGAGGGTTTAAAAGAGAGGAGAAAATGTTGAAGAGCTTGCGTGGATCAGAGGCTGATGCGTCCAGCTTCTCCTTGAAGAAGGAAGATTTCGCCGCTGTTATTTCTGTTGAGAATGTATCAAATTTAACAACCAACAAAGCGTCGCAGTCGTTTATGTTAATTAATATTTACCGCCCCCCTGGTTCATACTCTGAGTTCTTGCAGGAGTTTTCCGACTTCCTGTCTCATGTAGTGCTATCAGCCGATAAGGTGATTATAGTTGGTGATTTTAACATCCATTTTGAGAATCTATGTGACTCTTTCTATTGAGGAGGTGCTAGGATAGTGGATTCGTTCAGGTCTTAAGCGTCATCCAACATGGGGCATCGGTCAGAATGCCAGGTAGAGGAATGATGAGGAGATGATGGGCTTGGTTATTAAATTGTATTCTTAGATGTCAAATGCAGGTAGCATTAATATTCACATTCACAGTGAATGAGCTGACATTTTTCACAGTCTAAGAGGGTAAGGGAAACAAGAAATAGGAATAAGAAATAAGGCACTATAACATACAAATAACAATCTGTAATTATGTTAACAGTTAAATGCCTGTGATGCACTACCAATACAAAATAAATCACTGGCGATTTCTAGTATGAAACACAGCTCAGTCACGGCGCATACATAATAACGTCTCATGAGCCGTTTAGAGGCTAAAGGAGATAGCGCAAATGTGAAGTTCCTCTCACGAGGACGAAGGAAACTTCACCCGAAATATTCTCAACAGCATCGATGCAGATAGTGTTAAAAGCTAATAACAGGCAACTCAGAAATATGTAGACATTATACTCAACACATTTCAGGCACATTAGGGAAACGTAGGCTACACAATACATCCAGACAACATTCTGACTAGCTTAGCATACATACGGATTACAGACAAATAAACGAAACGGAGAGACCCGCGAAACAACAACGTGACTTACTTCTCGTCATTGACTGTGAAGTAAAGGTAACTAAAGTAACTAAAGGGAACTTTGCTTGACAGTAAAATCCAGACTCAAACTCAGAGTGTGCACGACGAGCACAGCTCCGCTCCAACACAGGCTGAAAACAGGAAACTCTAAACATATAATCGTGAGAGTCTACAATAAAAGTCCTGGCCTTTTGTACACTTTCAGCAAAAATTTTCAAGGAATTCTTGATTCACTGGGTATCACTCAGAATGTGGTGGGTCCTACGTATAATTGTGGTCATACTTTAGACCTGGTCATTTGGTATTAACATATCCAGTTTAACACCCTTCTTTCTTCCAAGTTCGTCATCTCAAGCAGGATCTTCTGATGTGTGTGGGTGTGTTTGTGTGTGTGGATGGGTGTGTGTGTGTGGGTATGTGCTAACTCACACCTTTTATGTGCAACAGCAAATATTCTATGGGTTTGATTCATTTACTGAGTTGCTACTCATTTAAGAAGCGAGTTGGAGGCTTACATATTTCCTTATTTAGGACGATGCAACTAGTTCATGCAGCATAATTTCTGTGCACCATGACAGGTGATGGAGGTTTACAATCCTGAAAGCAAGTATAGTTTAGTTTTAGGTATGTATTAAGTAAGCAAAATTACTTGAAAGTTGCACCGTGTGAAGCATGCTTTAGAAGAAATAATGGGAGTGTTTCACTAGCTCTATTTATTTTACAGGACCAAAAAAAAAAAAAAAAAGATGCATAACCACCAGGCAGTTATTTCCCAATGCTGCATAAGAACAAGTTGACATACACCTGTCTGTCGAAAACAACATTATTAAAGAGAATACCTAAACAATCTTAAATATTTAAAATGTGCTTTGACCTACAAAGATAATTAAAACAAATCTGATTCTTGAGAAGAGAGGGCTATTCCTGGCCAGAGCTGAGAAAGACATTGAATATACCTATGGAAATTGAATTTGGTGAAGGTTCCTCTCATAGTCAAGTCAAGTCAAATTTATTTATATAGCGCTTTTTACAACAAATGTTGTCTCAAAGCAGCTTTACAAATTGTATGGGTCCAGATCCCTAATGAGCAAGCCAAAGGCGACAGTGGCAAGGAAAAACTCCCTAAGATGGCGGGGAAATAGGAAGAAACCTTGGGAGGACCAAGACTCAAAAGGGAACCCATCCTCCATTGGGCGGCCCGTTAGCACCAGTCCGTATTTGTGAACAAGAGGTGGTTCTACAGTTATAGCTTAAAGCTCTAGCCCCCGGGATACACTTAACTATGGCCGCTGGTGTCTCTAACGGGGTCGCTATATTCACGTGTCGGAGCTGGGAATCTATTACCAGAGCTCTTTTAACAGGTCGCTCAGTCGGTGTATTACTGAGTGGGGCAAACCTGTTTGACACGGCAATCTGAGTAGAACGGTGCTCAGCTCTACGGCTATGCTGGCGAGACGTCACCCATTCGCCCCGCTGCGAGGGCTCTAATGCCGGAGCTGGGGGCTGGCTGGCTACGGTGGCGGCAACCGGGCCTGCTACGCTAGGTGCTACCGACTCTTTAGGAATCTCTAAAGCCCGGATGCGCTCCTCTAAAAGCGAAATCTTCTCCGTCAAGCTAATAATTAATCTACACTTGTTACAAACAAAATTATCCCTACTGACGGAAGAAGAGTAGCTAAACATGCCACACTCCACACAAACAACAGGCGACTCAGACATGGTGAAATACTAAAGATACTTAGCTTCGATTGAGATGAACTTTGAATGTTTTTCGATGGCTTGTGGAGGTTGTTGTAGCCGGAGTTTTGCATAAATATGTCCACAAACTCCACAAAATATTTGTAGATGTAATTAAACAGATAGAAAAAAAAGGGTAGGCAAAAAATACTCTGCAGCAGCGTCAGCAAGAAGCAGCGTCAGCAAGAAGCAGCGTCAGCAAGAAGCAGCGTCAGCAAGAAGCAGCGTCAGCAAGAAGCAGCGTCAGCTAGAAGCAGCGTCAGCAAGAAGCAGCGTCAGCAAGAAGCAGCGTCAGCAAGAAGCAGCGTCAGCAAGAAGCAGCGTCAGCAAGAAGCAGCGTCAGCGTCAGTCACTCCCATGAAAGTATCATAGGGAGCGACCTGTTCTTTATGATGCATTTGTTATTTTTCTGGACCACCATCAATAAGGCCTTCAATAAGCAAATTGCCCCTTTAAATCCATTCACCTATATGCCCACTGCTCAATATGCCAAGTTGTGATGACATACTTACGCATAGTCGTGATGTATGAGATCACCATAATCCTTACCAAAATCAAATGCTCCTCACCCAAAGAGAATTTTTGAAAATATCCTATGTCTAGTCTGTGGTTACTAAACCCTAAAACCTGAGCTGGTGTTTCTTCTTCCGATTCACTTGTGTTCTAGAACAGCATTTCTGTGTTTTTATCTTTCAAATCTAAACGATAGTCTTTCTAAGAATATATTTTCCTTACATTAGAAATACTGATCAATCATCAATTATGTACAAATTGCATATAATTGGAATGACATTAAACCATTTTGCAAAAGGAATGCTTTCATAATATTTTAATATTTTTTCTACATTCACAAAATCAGTATGGGAAAAAATAACCTCTTAAATGTATGATCCTATGCTCGCTTGCTTAATCAATCTCTTTTAAACAAATTGCGCAGCAACCACGCATCGTGAACACACCCTTTATGAATAAGGAACCAACTTCAGCCGCCAAATAAGGAGCTGCGAATAAGTAACCAGACGAATCGGAAACTGCGAATAAGTAACCAACTTCAGCGTCGTTTTTAAAAGGACAATTTTAAGGGCAAATCAAGTTGCACGTGTAAACCAAATGGTGAAAACATGGTGTGTTCAGAACGGGATTTCTCGCGAACAGTTGCGTGTAGATGGCTGAAAATCGGTATGCAGTAAGTTATACTAGATCTAAAAAATAATTGTAGTGTGATGGGCTTGTGTTTTAAGAACTTTCGATATTATTAGTTATTTTTATGCGGAAAACTGATTTTGCCCGGCAACGGGACCACTAGAGGGCGCAACTGCTCAAAGAGGTTAAAAGGTTTTTAAGCCTTAGTTTTTGTCTAAACAGCTAGCTGTTTAGCTACAAATAAAGAGCTTTACTAATTCAGTCCAGTTGTGCCGAATTCCTACTCCCCTCATTTGCACGCATATAAAGACACTACAGATGATATTTGGGAGTATAATTTCGGCAAGCTGTCGCGGTTAGCCATGCCCCCAGCTGTCATTCATGTATGTTTTGTTTATGTAGCCATGTGGTCCTGTCATTCATAGTTCCTCCTCATGTTTTGTAACCTGATCCCCTCATTGGTGTAATCATGCTCATTTGGTGTATTGAAACCACTTGTTTTGTCTAGTCTGTGCTGATCACTGTTTGGAATCGTTGTTATTGTTAATGTTTGAGGTGTTTGCTTGTTCAGCCCTATGTACTATTGTGTTTCGTCTGCCAGCATTTCAGACCTAGTTCCCTGCATGGGAAGTCCATTCATAGTCCTTGCTCGTGTTTGTTACCCGGCCCCCTCGTTAGTGTAATCATGTGTTGCTCATTTGGTCTTGTGTATTTAAACCCCTTGTTTTGTCTAGTCTGTGCTGATTATTGGTTGATTGTTAGGAATTGTTGTTATTGTTAATGTTTAAAGTGTTTGCTGGTTCAGTCCCATGTACTATCATGTTTTGTGTTTGCACCTCTGTGTTGTATTACAGTTTGTGCTTGTTTGTTCATTGTGTTCTAGAATGTCTAATTTAAGTTATGTTAATGTTAAGGACTCTCTAATGGATTTGACACAAGCCTGTCTATACGACCCTTCCATTTATATGCCCTTTAATAAATCTCACTCCTCTTAGCGTTTGTGTCCGCCTCATGACACCCTCGTCGTTACAGACTGATCAGCCGAACAAGGGAGCGAGACTCTGGTAAGTTCACCATTGTAATGGGACTTTAGCTGCTTCTCTGCAGTTAGAATATCCAGTGTTTCAGCACAAAACGAGCCAGAGACAGGAATTCCCCTGGTGCTTTGGGTACAGGGGGCTCCCCATGGGATAGGCAGATTATCGCGGACATTTTTCAGTTAGCGGCCTATTGCCATGAGAACAGACTGATCAACCGAATAAGGACACAAGGACTGTATTGGTGTCACGGTCTGCCCCGCCCCCTCCTGTCATTCCTGTGCCTGTGTTTGTTTTTGTAGCCATGTGCTTCTTAGCCCCGCCTCGTGTTTTGTATTCCCTGCCCTTCGTAACTCTTTCAGGTGTCTCATGTTAGCTCTGTTCTATTTATATCCCATGTCTGGTTTATTCCGTTGCTGGTTATTTTGTCTTCAGCCTTTGTCGTCGCGTTGTCATAGTATTTTGTCTGAACATGTTTACAGCCTCTGTCATCTCGTTGTCGTTATACTCAGTCTAAAACCTCTGTAGTGTTACTGTCTTCGCGTTTAGTCTATTCGTTGTTTATTCCACTTCAGCTTTGTGTATGTTTATAGTTCTCTCTCGTGTTTAGTTTGATAGTGTATTCTCTGTTTAATTATGTTGTTACGTGTTGGGTTCGTCTCGTGTTCTGGAATGTCTTCCAATAAATCTCGCTCATCTCAGCGCTTCTGTCCGCCCTTTAAACTCACGCCGCGCACGTCGTTACAATTGGCATCACTAAAATTATACTCCCCTTATTAAAATAACCCTTGTTGATTGAAGAAACATTCTTTATGTGGAACAGCATACACATCCAGATAAGTCACCAAAAAAAAAGAAAGACGTTAACAAGATATTTCAGTCCTGTGAGTTACAGTGATTATAACAGTTCATTGAGCACTCTAATTTTGTCCTAACTAGACATTAGACATAATTAGGAAATATTTGGCAAAAACCGTATTAAAAAGGAAATAAGTCAGGTTGACCGTAAGATGTATAATATGTAAGGTTGTCAGTAATGATGAGAAACAAAGTAATACTGCGAAGTCCTGTGGTTAGAGGTGAACTTTGGTATAGCAAGTATGTTACTGCTCCAGGCCTGAGAAATAAAATATATGTAAAGTGTTCTCGTAATTCTGAGCATGACTGTAAGGCATTCGATCCCCAAGAGTGCTACGGTAACAACCATTCTTTGGTAAATGACATTTTTATTAAAAACTTTTATCACCTATGAATCAGTGTCCTGTGCCATTTGCTGTGATGGATAATTAAAGATTAGCCCCTATTTATGCATAGAAACGGTCAGGGCTGGCTCGGATGCGGCTCCTCCTGCCACCACAGGGGAGAGTTTGCGAGCCAGCTATAGGCGGTCTTTGCACAATCAGCAGTGATCCGTCTCACCTGTGCTTCCTCCTACTTAAGAAGGTGATCACTGCTGAATCGTTTTGGTTTCTCGCCATTGCGCTTTGCGCCAAAAACCCATTCGTTTTTTTCTGTTTATTGTTTCCCTGCTCGAGCTGGCACTTGTAACGTCTAGCCCTCCTCCTCCTGTCGTTCGTGCTTGTTTTTTTGTGATAGCCATGTGTTTCTTAGTCCCGCCTTGTGTTTTGTAACCCTGCCCCTCGTTATCCCATCAGCTGTCTCGTATTAGTCCTGTTCTATTTAAACCCTGTGTTGTGTCTGTAATGTCGCCGGTTATTTTGTCTAGTCATTTGTCTTGCTCTTTGTCTTCTCTTTGAAGTACATTCTGTCTCCGTGTTCCGGTCGTGGTTCAGCCCTTTGTGTATTTCATGTTCTAGTCTTTAGTTCTGTCTTGCCTGTTTCTCTTGTTTGATATGTCTCTGCGTGTAGGTCGTGTTTCTATGTCGGACTCCCTCGATGATTTGACCACTGACTGTTTATTCGACCCTGAGTTTGGATTGCCCTTTTATAATAAATCTCGCTTCTCAAAGCATTTGTGTCCGCCTTACAAATCTCCGCCGCTCCCGGCGTTACAGCACTTGGGTCCATCTCTCTCTCTAGTTTGCGTGGTGTGTGTACTCGTGTGCCCACCGCATTACAGAAACAACGGAAATCACAGATATCTTCTGTGGCATCTTTATGTGCGTGCAAACGAGGGGAGTTTGATTCTGCCAAGGAATCGGAAGATGGAACAACGCCGTTCAACGTAATGAGATACTGTATGTATGGGAATTCATGATTCACAACCAGAGCACTCTGACATTTTGTTCATTCCCTTATCTATGTGTCTGCCCCTCAGTTACAACATTTCTCTCTCCCTCTTCTAATTAAACTTTGCTGACACCTGTGTGTTGTGAATCTGTTCTCCTAGTGCCAGCTACTTAACACATTGTGGGTTGGACACATTTATAATGCTGTTTATGAACCATGTCTGAAAACAATATCAAAACCTTTACACTGTAGAACAACTCATTAACAATATGCAGGTTTTTAGCCAGAAACAAGAGTTGTTATACAGTATCTCATTAGGTTGACCAGAACTGAATGAGTAAAGGTCTTTAAATGTAGCTAGCTTGGTAGCTAGCTATATTAACGAAAACTAAGGCTTACATGTCCTTTCTGGCATAATTACCTAGCTAGCTAGCAACATTTAAAGAGCTTTCCTAATTCAGTCCCATTCTACAAAATGAGATACTGTATAACACAACTCTTGTTTCTAGTTAAAAACCTAGAGTGCTATTCCCTTCATTTTACCAGGTTATGTTTAGTCAGTTTTTTTGGAATTGTTTTGAGACATATTGCATAATTTATCTTACCCGTGATAAAATCGCTTACTTATCACTTGGCAGTCGCTGCTTACATCACGGGTAACCTAAATGCTCTTTAAATGTAGCTAGCTAGGTATTTAGACTGAAACTAAGGCTTACAATCCCTGATTAAAAAACTCCCATTTAACACAACTTGGTTTCTATCTAAATAGCTAGCTAGGGGACTTAATCAATAAAACTCTTTAAATGTCGTTGTCACGGTAGGCCGGGCCAGCCCACAGGTTCCGAAAATCAATGCTGTGCATTCCTTGCGCCTTCAGTAATGAGCCTGCTCATGACGTCTTCCGCTACATCGCTTCCCTAAGCCAAGTTTAGTGACTTTGCGCCGTATGTATGTTTGTTCTGCCACACGCTGCGCTCCTTTGCTTTCTTATTGATTTGTACTGTGCTGTGCAAAGAAACCATGGCACCATTTCCCTCGTCTCTTGCTTCTGTCACCCCGTCACAGTCGCTAGCTAGCTACATTTAAAGAGCTTTACTATTATGTTCAACGTAATGAGAAACTATAAGACAATTGTTTATGGATAAAAACCTACAGAGTTCCTGTGTAAAATAATTTGTCCAGAAACACGTCTGTTGTGTTGTGGTTGGATTTGCAGCGTTTCTGAATTTGCAGCGCGTTTCCGAAATGTAGCATACGCGTTGTCATTTTGATGAATTTGCTTTGTGTATGTATTGCAATGAGCTTTCAGGGCCACCGTAGTGAGGTCTCATATTCATTCCTGCCCTAAAATCCTACACCTCCAAACACTGTCCACAATTATAAACCTAATACTCAGCGAGACCTCTTGACTGTGGTCACCTCCAGGCCTCTCCAGTAGTTATGCTGCTGGAGCCACATGGCAATCACTGGTACTGGTGCTATATACTGTATATGTTTGTTTAAATTTATGTTTACATACTTAACCTGTATTGTGTATCCTGGTTACATGCTTCTACCAAGACCATAAAAGCACCTAGAAGAATTCCATAAAAGCACCTAGAAGAAGGTCTGGCTTGCCAGTGGATGTGCTGATACATTGGATGTGCCAATGCCGCCAACGGATGTGCTGATGCCAACTACTGCCCGAGACTCAAAATCCACATTGGAGGGAATGTAACTGCTCAGCCTAGAAATACAACTATAAATTTGGACTTCTACTAGCTGGGCCACCCACTGGAGGATGGGTTCCCTTTTGAGTCTTGGGCCTCCCAAGGTTTCTTCCTAATTCCCGCATAGGGAGTTTGTCCTTGCTACTGTTGCCCCTGGCTTGCTCATTAGGGATCTGGACCTATACACTTGTAAAACTGCTTTGTTACAACGTGTTGTAAAAAGTACTATATAAATAAATTAGTTTGACTCCCTGCTCCCTGAAAAAGGAAATATATGCCATTTATGTAAAGCAATGACTGATTTACACACTCTGTGGACATACTGCATTTAGTGTTCCTTAATGTCTTATGGCTCACCTCTCTCATAGTACACACTCCACTACCTGCTAATTCTACCTGCCTTGAACGTTTCACCTGCAAATAGTTATTCTTCCACAGGAATATGTGACTCACTTTTTCATTTATTTAAATCTGATAATGCTGCACTGTCAGTTTTGCAGTTTTGAGGGCAATCACATCTGATAAACATCCGGAAGCTGATTTTGCACTGTACTGGTTACATTCAAGAATGAATTAACAGAAAACTCACCTGATAATCTCCAGTTTACACTGTGGACTCAGTCCAGCACAGAGGTGTTGCACTCCTGAATTCTGCAGGTAATTATTATTAATCTCCAGTTCTTTCAGTGAGTTTTCGTTTTGGAGAACTGATGTGAGAGATTTGCAGGACGCCTCAGTGAGACCACAACCAGATAGTCTGTAAAGGACGAGAGTAAATACAGTACAATGTAGTTCAGTCTCAGGATGCTGAATCAGCTGAAAGATCTGAAATGCTGATAAATGTAGTTGAGTTGTATATTCTACAACTATTATTTTTCTTTTAAACTGCTGTATTTCCGTATTTCTGTTTTGGACTAACCTCTTTGAAAGTCTAATGGTTTACTTTGGCATTTTTAGCACTTTAAACTGCTACCATCAGCGCTGAACGCCAGTGCTATGTTCAGGTGCATTCGGTGCTGTCTCTTTTCATGGTCCGACTCTTCCCATCTACCGGCACTTTCTTGTCTCTACAAAAAAACTGGTTTACAGTGCATGCCGTAGCTTACTCTGACCATCTGATCAGGTATAGGTTTGCTTTAAATGCCACCTTTTCTTCCTATATTTCTTCTGTCCTATATTAATGTTTCTGGTCACTAGCCCAAAATACTCTTCTCTCCCTTTTACAATCTCCTCCAGTCTCCATTGTCTGCTCCACCTAACACTATTGATCAATATGAAACCTTTCTTAGGTACTGTAAAGACAAAATTAGCATAATTTACCAAAAAATTCCCTCTGCACCTCTTTAACATGTTCAGAGATACACTCCTACTAAACCAGCGGTTAAACAATTTTCAGCTTTCTCTCCCTATAAGCCCTCTGCTATTGCAGAACTAATCAAGAAATATCATTCCTCTACCTGTCTGCTTGACTCTGCTCCCACACTTCTTCCTAAAAAGTATTCTTCCTCTATCTCAATTCCTATTTTGTTACCTCCTAAATGTATCTCTTGCTTCTGGATCTGTTCCCAAGCCTCTCAAAATCTCTGCCATTACCCCCATTCTTAAGAAAACTGGTCAAAATGCAGCACTTGAAAATTACCAGCCCATCTCCAACCTCCACTTTATTGCCAAACTACTGGAGAAGGTTGTAGCCACTCAGCTGCAAACCTTCTTAACCTCGCAGGGTCTTTATGAACCTTTTCAATTGGGTTTACGTACTATGCACAGTACAGAGATTGCATTGTTGTTGTGTCCCAGGGATCTGTCCTTGGTCCAGTTCTCTTCATTTTTTCTGTTGCACCTTGGTCAAATCATTCGCAAACATGGCCTACACTTATCATTTCCAATTCCTCCAATTTTACACTTTCATTGGATGGTGCCAGTGTTAGACCTTTAAAAAGAATAAGAAACTTGGGTGTACTCTTTGACCCCTTCCTTTCTTTTGAACCACAAATCAAGTCAGTTGTTATAAATGCCTTTTACCATCACATTACTAAGCTCGGGCCCATGCTCAGTAGATATGATGCAAAATTGCAGACGCAGTAGATTGATCCTTAGAAATGTGTCTGTTGTAGTGGATATACTGATAATTATGAGTTTAGAAACGGGGCACCACCCTGATATTTCAGGGAAATATGTAATTGATAACTGTAATAGATTAAATAATGATATATCAGTCTCATTCCCAAAGGGTTGAGGTTTGAATCCGTGCAGTGACCTAATACCATCGACCAAAATATGTATTTACCACCGTATTCAGATTAATGAATAAATGTTCATTAAACGTTCAGGACCAGGAGGAAAAAGAGAGTCTCAGATAGGAATTAGGAAGAGCACAAAATTCCCGACGGGCTAATGAAAAGTGCTAATCAAATTAAACCAGACATTATTGAGGGATAGAAATACATAGAGGCAAACAATTTGAACTTGGCACCCCAAACAGCATGTATTACATTTGAATTGAAGAGGAGAGGACACGTCCATGGCTGGTCACTGCAGAGTTTGAAGCGGATTTGAATCGACATGCTTGTTGGGAGCATGGATATGGGCTCTTGCAGTTTGGCGCTTACACGACCCGAGTCACTTATTTGCTAACGGCTAAGACTTCACAATGCTGCCCCTTCTGGCGGCTTCCAACTTTCTTGGAAAGTGAAGACTTAGTAGGACGTCACAGCGGTGGTTTGCAGGTGCTCAGTCTGAGTTTTGTTTGCATTGGTTACTTTGCCGAGAACTAACGTCAAGCTAAACCAAAATCAATAACTGTCAGCTGAACAGAATTAACTTTAATTTAACTGAGTAAAAGAAAATGAAAAATGAGATAAACTTTCGACGACATAAAACAAGCTAGGTTAAATTATTTTCTCGAAAAATAAAACGAAGATCTTCTTGGAGGCTGGAATTAAGTTCGAACTTAGTTGCAGTCTTTTTGGCATCATTCCAAATCATTGTTTCTTTTAGGGGCGTGATCATAATTTCATTATTGGTCTACCTGTGGACCACTGGGCCTTGATTACTGAATATTCATTAGCTCTGTCTGGAAAGGGGGTTTTTCTTCGAGGAGGAGAAGGAGAGAGATAGAGAGAGAGTGAGTGGCAACTGCACTCTCCCCCCCAGGTCTGGTTAACAATTGACTAAAAGCAGACTAGGTGGAGGGCAGCAACACAATTTTCAAGACAAAGAGAATCCCCTACTCCTAAATAAATTGATTTGTATTACTTGGCCTAATTAAGTATTAATTAAGTTCCTTGTCATTCTAAACATTGAGCCATTCTTCATTCACGCTTTTAGACGATAAATGACACATAATGCATAGACAGGTACGACTCTGAGGTCACACAAGAACAAATGGCAATTCTTACATCTGAAATAACAGCGCACACATTAATACATGGATAGGAATACGTATAACATAATTCATTGCATGTTGATACTTAGTTATACATACTTAAAATAATATCACATCAGTATACAGGGGTATCTATATGTCTAAAATACTGGAAATCACAGAAATATATATATAGATGTGCATGAATTTATGATACTACAGTCCAAGAATACAGGGACATGCATGTCCTAGACTAGTGGAACACACAGGAATACATAGATATGCATATGTTCATAGTAACGCAACCCAAGAATACATGGACATGTATATCTAAAATATTAGAACACATAAGAATACATAGGTATATGTGTAAAAAACTCCAGAAGAGGACCAATGGAACTCCAAATCCCAGAAGTCTGTACTCCAAATCCCAGAAGTTCTTGCTGCAGGAAGGGGGTGGGCCTTAGAGTATAAAAGACTAGAGTAGGCCATTTGTATTGAGTACACCAAATATGTGAGAGGGCAGGAGGTTTGAGCCCGTTCCGGATGCATAATTATGTAAGTTGTATTATGTTTATAGTTTGGAGGTGAATGTATTTAGTATTAATTTGATTGGTTGTAGTTGTATTAATTCCTGTTTTGTCTTTGTTTGGTAGATAAAACCATCCTTTGTTACCACAGCCATCCTTTGTTACCACATCTATCCATCATCAATGTCTACCCTCTGTTAAGATCTAATAGTCACAACTATGTGTTGTATATAATGGTGCATAGACCACTGGAATGCGTACCTCTGGAATGCTTGTACTTCATCTGAGTCTATTGTTGAACTGCACTATTGTTACAAGCCTGACTGGATTGTGTTGGACGTGTGGCTTCCAATAAAGGAAGATGGCAATCGCAATCTGTTTTGAGATTCTGTTTCTGTATTCGCTATTTTTGGTAGGACAATAAACATTCTCCTGTATCTGCAGCCACCCTATGGGATACAGATAAAGCCACAATTAGGGGGGGGGCATTATCTCATACTCTTCCTCAGTAAAAAGATCTCACAAACAGGAATGATTAGATCTGGAGGCAGAAGTGATTAAAAGAGGCAGAAGACAGGGGTGCCCTCTTTCACCCCTAATATTTGCTCTGGTAATTGAACCACTGGCCGAGCTGATTAGAATGGATACCAGTATTTTAGGGGGAATGAGGACCATAGAATTTATTTGTAGGCCGACAACTCAAGATGGCGGAGTGCAGTAGTGCAGCAGCTTCTCACGCTCCTGGCGTAAATCCCGTTTTTAGTGTTTTTAATGTCTGTGATGTCGACTCTGAGCCTGAACTCATGTGCTATAAGCATGTGCGTTAGAACAAAACCCTTACAGCTAAAGGATTGTCTGGACGGAAAAAGTGTGACCATGGTACATAGTCTACGAGCTATGCTAGGCAGGCTGCAACTCCTACGGACACCGGCTTGGCGGGGCAGAGGTCGGGGGACAAAGGCCAAGAGGAAGCGGTGCATGCGGAAGCAGAAACGGGGCAAACGCTCGGGGGTGCTAGCGCGGCTAAAAGCTAATGCTAGACGACCCCCAATCCCTTCTGTGTTCCTGGCCAACGTCCGCTGTCTGGACAACAAGATGGACCTTCTGCGGCTGAGGATTAGTGTTTCCAAGGAGATGAGGAACTGTTCTGTGCTTTGTCTCATGGAAACCTGGCTAAACGACAGCATGCCAGACTCAGCCTTCCAGCTCGCCGGACTGCAGCTCTTCCGGGCGGACCGTGACCAGTGCTCTGGGAAATCACGAGGGGGCGGTGTGTGTGTGTTCGTCAACAAAGGTTGGTGCACGAACTGTGTGGTCATAAGTAGTCACTGTTCTGAAGCAGCAGAACAGCTGACGGTGAAGTGTCGGCCACACTATCTGCCTCGCGAGTTCACAACGGTGTTCATCATTGCTGTGTACATAGCGCCGGATGCTAATGCTAACATCGCGCTGAAAGAGCTACACGACAACATTAGCTCACTACAGCACAAGCATCCGGGGGCGTTTTATGTGGTGGCCGGGGATTTTAACCACGTAAACCTGATCGACACCTTGCCGAGGTTCCACCAGCACGTGAACATCCCGACGCGGGGGAGCAGCACCCTTGACTGTGTCTACACCAACCGGAAAGACGCTTACAGAGCCGTACCCCGTCCCCACCTCGGACTCTCCGACCACATCTCTGTCATGGTGGTCCCTAAATACCATCCCCCACTGCAACGTTCCAGAAGACCATCACTGTGTGGCCCAATGACGCAGATGCGGTGCTGCAGGACTGCTTCAGCTGCACAGACTGGCAGGTCTTCAGGGAGGCTGCTGAGAATGAGGGAGAGCTGGATCTGGAGGACTACTCATCCGCTGTGCTGGGGTACATCAGCAAGTGTGTGGAGGATGTCACCACTACTAAGACTGTGACTCGCCACCCGAACCGGAACCATGGCTGAACGCAGAGGTGCATTCTCTGCTGAAAACCAGGGATGCTGCCTTCAGGTCTGGCGACTCACAGGCACTTAGGAGGGCTAGGAGAGAGCTGACTGCAGGAGTAAAGAGGGCTAAAGCAGCATATGCACAGAGGATCCAGGGAGCATGTGGAGGGGCATCAAGTGCGTCACTGACTACAAAGGAAGCCTCCCAGAGATCCCTCCCTGCCTGAGGCCCTCAACAAGTTCTATGCACGCTTTGAGGATCCTAACTCACCCCCCAGCACCAGACTCACCATACCACCTGGAGAAGTGCCCTTCAGTGTGACCCCTGCAGACGTACGGCGGTCCCTTAAGAGGGTCAACCTCCGGAAAGCTGCTGGCCCGGACAACATTCCCACACGTGTGCTAAGGGGCTGTGCTAACGAACTATCGGAGGTCCTGGCGGACATCTTCAACGCCTCCCTCATCCAAGCCTCTGTCCCCACATGCCTGAAGACCGCCACTATCATCCCGGTCCCAAAAACCTCCGCAGTGATGGGTCTGAATGACTACCGGCCAATAGCCCTCACGCCGATAGTCACAAAATGCTTTGAGAGACTGGTTATGACCCACATCAAAACACCATCAACATAACTGGGGACCCAGACCAGTATGCCTACAGAGGGAACCGATCCACAGAGGATGTGATCTCCTCCGTGGTCCACACCACCCTCACCCACCTGGAGCAGAAGAATTCATACGTCCGTCTGCTCTTTGTGGACTTCACTTCTGCTTTTAACACCATGATTCCCCAGACCCTGGTCAACAAACTCTGGACACTTGAGCTATGCTCCTCTACCTGCAATTGGGTCCTGGACTTCCTGACCAACAGGCCGCAGTCTGTGAGGATCCACAACGTCTCCTCCTCCACCTTAACCCTCAGCACAGGCTCCCCCCAGGGCTGTGTGCTGAGCCCTCTCCTGTTCACACTGCTCACATATCACTGCTCACCCGTCCACCCGGGCTGTCATATTGTGAAGTATATGTCATATTGTGACACGGCAGTAGTTGGCTGCATCACACACGATGATGAGACTGGCTACAGGCAGGAGGTGGAACACCTGGAGGGTTGGTGCAGGAAAAACAACCTCTGCATCAATGCTAAGAAGACAAAGGAGATGATTGTGGACTTCAGAAGGGGCAGACACACCCACCCCCCTCTCCACGTCGGAGGATCTGCGGTGGAAGTGGTCTCCAGCTATAGGTACTTGGGTGTACACCTGAGCAACGACCTCAGCTGGAGCAAAAACACTTCCAGTCTGGTCAGGAAGGCTCATCAGCGGCTCTACTTCCTCAGGCGGCTGAGACGAGTTGGCCACTCCCCTCAGGCAGGAGGCTGCGGAGCAATAAGTCCAGGACTACCCGACTGAGGAACAGCTTCTTTCCTGAAGCTGTGAGACTCATAAATTTCCACGGACACCAGCACTCAGCTGGACCCTGGCACTCTGCACGACCACCTTTAAGCACAGGACTCTTATGCACATTTATGTATACAGTTGAAGCACAGCCACTTTCTAGTGTCTCTATTGACACATTCATTATTGTATAGTGTCCTTATTATTATAGTATATTTTATACATTTAAAGTATATTTTAGTCTATTCTATTTTTTTTTATCTTATTCTATTTATGTCTTCTGGGGTTAATAACCGGGACCTTGGGTACGTAATTTCATTCCCACCTCATGTACGCATGTGATGTGAATGACAATAAAGTCTCCTTGAACTTTTTATTGTTCTTTTCTTATCCTGCTCCATCACTCCCTGCAATATTGGACAATATTGGCCAATATAGCACCCTTTATGGATACAAAATTAACTTTTCAAAATCTATGGCACTACCATTTAACATTCCCACCAATTCATCTATGCCCTTGACTGCTTATCTGGGAGATGGGTAGAATTAAATTTGCTAATTTAATGAAACTTAGTGAGAAAGGGGGCGCTCGTGTACCAAATATGCAACTATATTACCGGTCAGCTCAGATTAAACATATTCTCGGCTGGTGTACTAATGGATTCAAGTCCTTATGGATCAATATGGAATATGTTCCCCTCTTCCAATCCACTTCTTGCCATTTATTCACAATGTGGAAAAGTTGGAAAATGTTGCTGCATCTTTTGTTATATCTAATATCTTGCGGACCTGGAAGGATGTTAAAAAATATTTTAAGATACCAAAGTGCCTCCCTCGGTCTTTCCCACTCGCTCTCAACCCGGACTTCCCTCTCAGCTGCATAATACAGGATTTCACAATTGGGAATTACACATATCTCCTGTCTGTTTTTGGAGGGAGTATTATTGTCTTTCACGGATATTACTAAGAGGTATGGTCTGCCAAAATCAGATTTGCTTGAGTCTGCTCAAGATAAGCGGGAGTTGCGAGTGGAGCTGACAGAGATAAAACACCTTTTCACTAAACAATACAAACCAAAAGGGCTGATCTTGAAAATATACACTATATTGTCTGAGCCTTCATCCCCGCTAACAATCTTAGAGTATTTGGTAGAAAGATTTGGAGAAGGAATTTGACCAGGACTTATGGGACTCTGTATGTGTGAATTCATATCCTAAATGTACCTCAATTAGCATGCATGAACTTAATTTTAAGCTCCTGCATAGAATCTATTTGACACCAGTACATTTACACAAGATCTACCCAGAGAGATCTGATTTATGTTTTAAATGTCAGGTTCAGAGAGCTACATTTGTTCATTCTTTTTGGACCTGTGATAAAATAGAACCATTCTGGAGGAAAGTGCATTCAGCACTGGAGGACATCTTTGGCATACAGTTTGCTATGCATCCTTCTCTATATCTGCTACATGCCCAACTGGACGATGTCTTTGACTTCCAACTGAGACAGCGTTTTATCTTTTTGACCTTTATAGCAAAAAATGCACTGTATTACTCTGGTCCTCTCAACAAGCCCCATCTATGACCTTATGGCTTTCTCAGCTGACGTACCTTCTTCCCCTTGAGAAACTGACCTATGACCTCCACCAGAGGTCGGAGAGATTTTCTCAGGTAGAGCCCTCCAGAGATTATGTTCTGTTATCTTCTCTCTCTTTTTAATTTATTTATTTACACACAGCAGACTGTAGCATCTATTCTAGAGATAGCATCTTGTCTAGCAAGCAGACTGGAACAAACTTGACTGAATGCTAACAGAACTATGACAGAGAATAGACTCTAGTCACTACTAAATAAATTCTACCTGCCTCACCTGGAAATATGTTATTCTTCCATAGGAGCATGTGGCCCACCTAACCAGCCAGTCAAGTAACAATGATCTTTTATTACACTGTAAAACCCTTATTACATATGAACTCTGCTGTGTCTTCATTTTATGTTATATTTAGTACGATTATACTACTAAGTATGGAAAATTTGTTTTCATATGTTTAAATCTGATAATGCTTGTCACAAAACAGGAGCCCCCTACTGGCTGCTTGCATCCGCAGCAGCAGTAGTTTGTTGTGCTGTTGTTGCGCTATGTTCGTCCCTCAGGGGGGCGGGGCCCATTAGGTATCCTGAGAGTTGTTTGTTTGTCTATATACAGTGTATCACAAAAGTGAGTACAACCCCGTCATTTCTGCAGATATTTAAGTATATCTTTTCATGGGACAACACTGACAAAATGACACTTTGACACAATGAAAAGTGCAGCTTTGTGCAGCTTATAGTGTAAATTTATTCTTCCCTCAAAATAACTCAATATACATTCATTAATTTCTAAACCACCAGCAAAAAAAGTGAGTACACCCCCAAGAGACTACACCCTGTCGGGGAAATTTCTGAAAATCAATTGAGGACTCAGACGTGGTTAAATGAATTAAATGAGTAATTTATTAAAAGGCATAAAATATGAAATAAATGAAAGTAGCAAAGCAAGATGAGAGTTTCGTCTAACACGAAGTTCTCATAAACCAAGAGAGGGGCGCTCCCTCCCTTAAGTACATTACAAGAACACAACATCAGCAATTGCGGCAGACAGGTTGCCTTGAAAACGGCATGTACGCCGAACAGGCGCCTAGTAGCCTGTTTTGTCTTCATGTGTATATCTCCAGATATGGGGCTTCCTTCAGGTTCCGACGGAAGAAACTGATGTCTCAGTTATACATGGAGACAGCTGAAGGCCCGACTGGGCAGACTACTGTCAAACGGTTGACATAGGGCTTTTGCCCTTTTCACCCTGTCCATATACACACATGTGACCTAAACATAAGACTCATGGTTACACTGAATCACACTTACTAACAGATTATGGTCCTTCTGCTAGTCAGAATGACTTATACTAAATCATACAGTTCATGATGATCTGAAATAATCTAATGACATGATTAAGATGACATTATCATAATAATTTCTCTCACATTTCCTCCCTTTGATTCTGTGTAATCATTCAATTTGAGCAATCAATAGGCAATCAGTCACATTAATTAATCAAGTTACATCAGTCCACTGATCATTGTTATACAAGTTTCCTTGAATCATAACATCACTACCAGAAGTCATTCACGGTACATTTCCACATAAGCATTATGGAAAACAAAATTCTACAAGGTAGAATGAAATCAACTCTAAAAGGTGATGAACTTTTAAAAGGTAGAGTATGATAAACTCTAAAAAGGTAGAGTGTAATAAACATTAAAAAGGTAGAGTGTAAGAGCGAAAAACCCATCTGGCAGCCATCATTCATGATACCATCACATCCATCAAGATGGGAAAACTCTCTCACGGCCCCTCTGCCATAGGCGGCCTCCCTAAGGAACTCCAAACAAAATAGTAACAAATAATCAAACAAAACAAAATCCAGTGTTTTAATGATTCTTTAACATCTTTTACTAAAGAAATTCTCCTTCTAAGGAAATTTAGTCAATTAAATCAATCATCAGAGATTTCAAATGAAACGTTTCAATCATCAAAAAGAGAGGATAAACCTTAATTCATTAACATTAAACATTAAATCAAGTCAGGCCACAAATCAGGCTCTTGAAGTGGTTACTTGCTCAAGGACTGCGGTTCACACCCCAGCCAGGCGCTGGGTGTCCCAGTCATCTTCATTAAACATCCGTTTCAAAAAGTCTGCTATCTCAGGCTCCTCTGCGTCGCCGTGCAAGGGCATTTGATAATGCTGGTGCACAAGGCCAGTGAGCCAAGAAGAACAGCAAGTCATAATGCAAGGTAACACACATATCACCAACAAAATGATTAGAGCAATTCTAAAAGTCCAAATTGAGCACTGCTTGTCATTGTCCCTCCAAAATGTCAAGTGACTCGTTAGTGTTACTAGGTCTCACGTGGCACCTCATGGCATAGAACTCTCTTAAAAAACACATTGTTGCACTACATGAAGATGGCCAAAGCTACAAGAAGATTGCGAACACCCTGAAACTGAGCTGCAGCACAGTGGCCAAAATCATCCAGCGTTTTAAAAGAGCAGGGTCCGCTCAGAACAGACCTCGTGTGCACATGCTCAGCATCACGTCCAAATGCTGTCTTTGAAAGATCGGCGCAGGAGTGCTGTCAGCATTACTGCAGAGATTGAAGAGGTGGGGGACATGCCAGTCAGTGCTCAGACCATATGCCGCACACTACATCAAATTGGTCTGCATGGCTGTCACCCCAGAAGGAAGCCTCTTCTGAAGTCTGTACACAAGAAAGCCTGCAAACAGTTTGCTGAAGACGTGTCAAAAAGGACATGGATTACTGGAACCATGTCCTATGGTCTGATGAGACCAAGATTCATTTGTTTGGTTCAGATAGTCTCAAGCATGTGTGGCAGCAATCAGGTGAGGAATACAAAGCCTACACATGAGTTCCAATATGTACTGTGAAATACTGAAGCAGAGCTTGATCCCCTCCCACCAGAAACTGGGTCGCAGAGCAGTGTTCCAGCATGGTAATGACCCCAACACACCTCTAAGATGACCACTGCTTTAGTGAAGAAGCTGAGTGCAAAGGTGATGGACTGGCCAAGCATGTCTCCACACCTAAACCCAGTAGAACATCTTTGGAAAAAGGTGTGCAAAGGCGGAACCGGAAGGTGGAGGAGGGCAAAGTCTCCGTGATGTCGCCATGGAGGAGTGGAAAAGCATTCCAGTGGCAACCTGTGAAGCTCTGGTAAAGTCCATGCCCAGGAGAGTTAAGGCAGTTCTGGAAAATAATGGTGGCCTCTCAAGATGTTGACACCTCAGGAACTTTCACTAAGGGGTGTACTCACTTATGTTGCAGGTGGTTTAAAATGTATATTGAGTTATTTTGAGGCTAGAATAAATTTACACTGTTATATAAGATGCACACAGACTACTTTTCATTGTGCCAAAGTGCCATTTTGTCAGTGTTGTCCCATGAAAAGATATACTTAAATATCTGCAGAAATGTAAGGGGTGTACTCACTTTTCTGATACACTGTATGTCTTGTCTTTATACCAATTGACTGCTGGTTATTGTATCCTAAATTTGGAATTAATCACGGGTTTTGTGTTGTGCACTTTCTTCATTAAATCCCCCCTTTTCCCTGAGACTGGTGATCACTTCCTTTTTATTTTGCACTCCTTGCCCATCACAGTGCTGAACTGTCAGTATTGCAGTTTCGAGAGCAATCACATCTGATAAATGTATGGAAGCTGCTTTTGCTCTGTATTGGTTACATTCAATAATGAATTAACAGAAAACTCACCTGAGAATCTCCAGTTTACAAGGTGGACTCAATCCAGCACAGAGGTGTTTCACTCCTGAATTCTGCAGATCATTATTATTAATCTCCAGTTCTTTCAGTGAGTTCTCTGTTTGTAGAACTGATGTGAGAGATTTGCAAGACTCCTCAGTGAGACCACAAGCAGATAGTCTGTAAAGGAGGAGAGTAAATACAGTACAAAGTATAGTTCAGTCAGAGGATGCTGAATTACCAGATCTGAACTGCTGACAAAAATGTTAATTCATGTTAATAAAAATGTTTGGGTGTGCAATTGTAGTTCACAAATAAAGAAGAATATTGTTACTTTTAAGTGGTACCAACTGTTTTGCATTTTATTCTTTACTATCCCTTAGCAAAAAGAAGTTTATTCAAGTGTACTATGAGTATACTTATTTTTTACTAAAACTGAGGAAGTATACTTGAAGCTTACTTTTTATAAACTATTTTTTAAATACTTAAGAATAGTATAGTGAAGTATACTTGGCTTATACACAGAAGTATAAACAGAAGTCTAAGACTAAGTACATTAATACTAAGACTTACACTTGTATTTTAATACTAAAACTTATACTATAGTACTTTTTACATCTTTCTGCCACAAAGTAATAATACTTACTATATCTTGCTCCAAGTGCATAATAAGGTCAAGTCAATGACTCATGCTTAACATTTAATGCAAATGTGCACTTTTTCCTTTCATTTTCTCCAGTAAGGAAGGACTTTTTCATATGTATTTGTTTTTGAAATGTGTGAAATGTTTGAAAATATATCGAACTTGTTTTCAACATTCTGTCTTGTGATTTTGTAAATGCATCACACTCTTGTGTACATACAGTAAACTTTAAGAATACTGAGACGGTGCCGGACATACAGATTGACAAGCCCCCGCCCACTCGTCAGCAGAGGTTGCTGGGAGATAGGCGAGAGAGACTGGAAATTATAAATAATCCGTTTAATGTGTGAGTTTGCATGTAGTTATTTTGCTGTTTTTAGTTATAAGTGTGTGGAGGATGCATATGTGTTTGTTCTGTGAGGAAAGCCGGGAGCACCCTCACTGTGATGTGGGTGCGGCTGGGTGAGGTAGTTGCCATTAAGGGCAATGAAGTATTTTGAAAAACCTACGTGGATCTATCAAAGTTCATTCTCTTGTTGAAATGAGCTACTCGTGTGTGACTCCTTTCTTTGCTGCCACGACAATATTTTAAGGAGTGTATTTCAAATACATAAATTTTAAGCTATAAGTAATATGCCAAGCAAACTTAAAGTGAACTAGGGAAATAACCAATATTTAACAGTATACTTAAAATATACAATAAAAATAGACTCGAAGTATATAACTAGTACAATGGCAGTATATTGATAAGTGTACTTGTGGTATACTTTAAGGATACTAGAGGGATATACCAAGTACATTGATAGCATATAGATGAATATACTATTTTTATACTATAAACTGTACTTTTATAAACTAGAAATGTTCCAATTTAGTCCGAAGAAGTATTAAATTGGTATACTTTCTAGTACACTTAAAGTATATGGTCTGTAGTATACTTGCTATACTTATACTTATACTGAAGTATACTTAATAAAATGAACTTTACGTATACTACTTTGTGCTAAGGGATGCTGTAATTGTTTATTGTTTTTCACACACAGTACACACTTTCGTGCCAAATACACAGCTTCATTCACACACAATCACTCTTTCACAGGAGGTATTCTTCAACTACACAGACACACACTATGCACAGACCGTACACACATTTGTACACACCTTCATGCACTGTCACGAAGCACAACCCTGGGTACTCCAACACCCAGAACCCCCAGCTACCTAGATCCTCTCCTCATTATTGATGAACAACTGTTGTCTATTAGACCTTCCCTATATACAGGGCACATTTCTCTCCATCCAGTGTGAAGTTTTGCCTGCATGCAGATGGAAAGCGAACCAAGCATTTATCAGTGTCACGGTTGGCTCCGCCCTCCGTGTCAATCATGTTATGTTTCGTTTGTTCGATGTGGTATGGTTTGTTAACGCCCCTTGTTGATATTTTCAGCTGTGTCTTGTTCAGTTTTCATTAGTAATAGTATTTATATCCGTTGTTTCCTGTTTGTCTCTGTGATTCATTACGTCGCTCTGTTCTGAGCTGTTGTGTTATTCCGTTGTTCGGTATGTTTCTCGGTTTTGATGTTGTCCTGTTGGTTCTGTTATCTTTCTCGGTTCTTGTTATTTGGTTAGTTTGGCTGTGATCTTATATGTGTAGTCTATCTGTTTTGGATTGTATGATCTCATGTTCTTTGCCTGTATATGTGTAACATATGTAATGGTCTAGTTTTCTGTTTCGTCTCAACTAATGTTTAGTTTGTCTTGTTTAGCTCTAGCCTTGTCGTCCTGCCTTGCTGTTCTTGCTTAGTCTAGATGTTACCTGTTTCGTTATGTGAAACTGTTAACGTGTGTTGTATAAGTCCTTTTATAAAGTCCGCTCTACTCAGCATTTGTGTCCGCCCCTGTTCCCTTGATGCGTGCTACGTAAAAGAATGAATCACCTTTCAATGGACACAGCAAGAGAGCCGGTAGTGCAGTGTAAACCCAGTCTGTCATTTAGCTAAAGTAGTAACCCGGTGTGAGTCCATAGCCTGTAGTGTAACTATTTAGTGTGTTCCACACTCCTAGAATCTCTTGGGATTGGATATCCAATGAGGAATTTTTTTGTTAATAAAGTCTCTGAATTCCTGCATTCACATGCATTCACATGTGACATGCGTCACACCTGCTCGAGTAAATCGTTACATAACCGACCTAATAATGATGCAGCAGGATAGTTTCAGCGGGTTGCCTGTGTGTTGCCAGAACAATTATTTTCGTGAACGTTTAAATAATCTGCAGTCTCTTCTGGTAAAGGACACTATGTGAAAGCCCATTACACTGCCCTCCTTGGCCAGTTGCCCAGAGGAGTATGATGGAGAGAGTCAGTCTGCTGATTTCCATTTGCTCACGTGCCCTACTCCACCTGATAATACTCTGGTCCTATTCATGCGGTCACACCTAAAGGGGAGGGGCCTTCAGTGGGCAGACATCATTCTAGCAACCCGTGAGAATGAAGCCTGGACAGTAGAGGGATTTTGCAACCTAGTACGCCTTTGGTTTGCTCTGGTTGCTCTCCAGGTCTCCACACTCTCCCGCACCTCCAAGGCCTCCGTGCTCTCCCGCGCCTCCCAGGCAGCCACGCTCTCCAGCATTCCTCAGTCCTTACCTTGTGTTGTTTGCCCTAGCCCTGCCTTGTTTTTCGTTTCCTTGGTTTACCTTCTGTCTGTCACTCCCTGTCATTAGTGTTTTCCATCTGTGTCTTGTTTAATCACCCCTTAATGGTTCCTTATTACTCCGGTGCTCCCCGGGGTCTCCCAGGCCTCTAGTGTCTCCTAGGCCTCTCCGCTCTCCCCGGCGTCTCCCAGGCCTCCGCGCTCTCCGGCGTATCCCAGGCCGCTATGCTCTCCAGCGTCTCACGGCCTGCCTCCGCACCGCTTCCGAGCGTCCCTCCGTCCTCCTTCCTTACCTTGTGTTGTTCGCCCTAGCCCCGGCTTGTCTTTCATTTCCTTGATTTCCCTTCCGTCTGTCACTCCCTGTCATTAGTGTTTCCCAGCTGTGTCTTGTTTAGTCACCCCTTAGTCCACGTTTATATAACCCCTGTATTTCCTTGTCGGTTGTTCTCTCTGTCGATTCCCTGGTTATGCCCTGTGTTTAGCGGTTCCTTATTACTCCGGTTCGTGTTTTGGTTATTGTGTTTCTTGTGGTTTTTCTGGTTCGTCTCCTCTTGTCCCTAGCTCCCTGTTTGCGTCCAACTTTTTGTTGTAGTTTGTCATGTCCTCCCTGTAGTTTCTGCTCGGTTTATTCCTCTGTTTAGTATTTGGTTGTTCCGTGCTCATGTCTTTACCCCTCGTAGTATCTGTTTGGTTTATTCCCATCTGGTGAGTTTCATTTATTAGCCCTCTGTGGTCGTCGTTTCACGCTGTATGTGTACTTTGTAATGCTTCAGTGTTTGTTATTTGTATTCTGTTAGTTGTTCTTCCCGTTTTAGTCTATTACTCAAGGATTGCCAACTCTCACGCAATGAGCGTGAGACACACGCATTTGACTGTCTTCACACGCCATACATCCAATTTCTCACACTGAAATAAAATCTAGTTTATTTATCTCTGATCTACATCTATGATTCAATGAGTTACTAGTTCGCTCTGGCGCCAAGCACTGGTGATCGATTGCTTTAGGCGCAGCAGAGAGGAGTTTCCTTTTCATACACACTCCCCAATAGGTTAATTAAATGGACACAATTAACCCCTTTGTGCAGCGGCCATTTTGAGACGATTTCTAAACAATTTGTACTAATACACTTTAACACTAGTTATCTCAAGGTGTACATATAGCAAAATGATAATTCAGGATTCAAACTGAAGTAGACAGTTGAGCCAACATATTGATTCACTTCCAGGCTTATATTTTCATAATTTTGGCTCCATGAAAGCCTCAAACAGAAAAAAGTAAAAAAAAACGGTTTTGAGGATTTAAAGTGTGTAAATGTACACTGGTGATATAAAATTGGTCATGCTCTGCTTTTTCTGATTCAACAGGGTGTTGTCTGACAAAATAAACAATATTGAGCATATACATTGAAGTACTGAAGAGCGACACAGTATTTTCCACAAGGTGTCCAAGGCCTCGCCAAAGTGCCACACCCTTATCAAAGACGTTGGCCACTATTCACCAAGAGCATGCAACATTTATTTTTACTAAAACAAAAGTTCTAATCCTTCTAATGTTCTAATACTGCTTATATTCTAATATTTAGTATGCATTCTTATTCACAACTGTTTATTCATACTCACAAGCGCAACTGCGTCCTTCGTAGCTCTTCTTAGTCGTTCTTAGCTAACTTCCGGTTTAGCATTCTACCCAAACAATTCGGCAAACTCCAGCTAAACTAAACATTTTCTTTTTCTATGCTGTCCAAACGTATATGCAATCAAATTATTCACTAACAAAATAATTTACGACTGTTTCGGTTTCGCCAAACAGAGTCGATCAGAGTCGATCTGTACATTTTACATTTACACACTTTAAATCCCCAAAATCAAAACCGTTTTTAAGACTGGAAGTGAATCAATATGTTGGCTCAACTGTCTACTTCAGTTTGAATCCTGAATGATCATTTTGCTATATGTACACCTTGAGATAACTAGTGTTAAAGTGTATTAGTACAAATTGTTTAGGGAGTAAGACAGTTCTGGAGGCAAAAGGGGGTCCAACCCGGTACTAGCAAGGTGTACCATGTAAATCCATTCTGTAACGCGGTGGATCACGGGAAATGCGATCACCGCGTAATATTAGAAATAAGGAGGATCCAAATGCCAGCCTAGGTGAGGAATAATAAAGCTCGCACAAACGAACAAACAAAAACCCCACGACAGAGCAACGGGGAAGAAACCAAACAGAAACTGATACACTTAGTAGAAAAACGCACGACCACAAACGTACTGAGAGAAGCCACGAAGCAAAAAGAAAAAATACGCGGAAAAATAAACAACGCGTCAAAAACAAAACCAACACTAGGAGAAAAGAAACGGGCACGCAGGCTAATCTCTGCAGAAAACAGTGAACGAAAGGGAAAAATAAACTCAACCACAACGAGCAGGAGAAAACCATAAAACAATAAAGAAAGCAAAATACGCGAAACTACTCAACGCGTCTCCAAGGAAACAAAGGACGCCAGGGGAAGAAACTGGCTCGCTGGCAAACGCCGCAAACAACAGAAAACCCCTTCCCAAAATAAAGCAAACCGGATAGGAAGACGATAGCTGGAGGAAAACTTGAGGGAGGCCAGGAAGCGGCGCAGGAGGTAGGTACTTGAATAAGCATAGATCAAGAGAAAAAAAACAAGAACAAGGAATGGTGGCGAAACACCAAATCACGCTCACGTTTACTGAGAAAAAGGGCTGAGACACGAAAGTCATAGAAGACCAAACGATTCAGCAACGGTCCACGAACTCCCCCTAGTGGCAACAGGTGGAGCCGCGTCGGAGCCAACCCTGACACATTCCACCCATTACCTGAATATTATAATTATATTATATAATTATATTTAAATTTGTTACGCAGAGGGCAATGTGGACATTGGAGCCTGAATATCCTGTATATATGCATATTTTGGAAGTAATAAATACTCAACCCAAAAACATAAAAAAAAGATAAAACACCATTATATAATAAATACCAGGTGTCCCTACATATGGGATTTGGGGGGTTCAGAGAAAACAATTGTTCACAAAGGATGGTGTAAAAAAATCAACTCCTTTAATCTTAAGGCCAGGACATGTACACATCAAGGGAAGGGGCAATGAAACGTTGCTGGGGGGGATTAAATACTAGGTGTCCTTACATATTGGATGTTGGTGTCACGGTGCTGCCCCTGACTCCTCCCTCAGGCGTGTCTGTGTGTGTTTATGTTCATCTGTGCCCATGTGCGTCTGTGTGTGCATCAGCATGAGTGTGTTCGTCTTTGTTATTTGTATCATCTGTCGCTTGTCTTGTTAACGCTGTGTTGCAGATGTGCCTTGTTTATGGCAGGGGTAGTTAGGAAGCTGGGCGGTCAGTTATTTCGTAATGAGTGTTAGGAAGCAGGATGCCAAGAAGAGAGCAGGCTATATGCGTGCTTATTCAAAAAACTTTGTCTACAAGTACAACTATACCAAGTAGTGACCCAGGTCGTGTAAGCGGCACCTGCAAGCCAAGGGCCGTGCTCTCAGCAAGCGCATCGATTCAAATCAACCTTCAAACTTTCTACAGCTGACCACCTGCTCTTCAAGTAAGCCATTAGCACATGCTGTTTGGGGTGCCAAGTTCTAATCTTTTGCCTCTACGTATTTCTATCCCTCCATAACATCTGGTTTAATATGATTATTCCTTTTCTTTAGCCTCTGTCGGGAATTTCGTGCTCTTCCTAATTCCTCTCTGAGACTCTCTTTTCCTCCCTGGTCCTACCCGAGTGTAAGGAATGCCACCTGATCTCCCTAACCAGCATCACCTGCCGCTCATCACCACGCCCCCTTTTGCATCGTACTTATAAACCTTCCCACTAGGTCTTAGTCGCGAAGTATTGCCGACTCATGCCGCGAACCAAGCGTTTCCATTACCTGTTTGATCTCCCGTGTTCTGACCTTTGCTCACTCCCCTAGCCCCTCTGTACCTCCTGGACTCTGCTCTCCCGTAATGACCCTGGATCGTCCTGACCACCCCAAGAGAACGTTAATGCTACTAAGCTTAATGCTAGTTATTTACCTGTCGCTCACTGTACACGTGACTTGTGTAAATAAAGGAGGTACACTTCCGCATTTGGATCCCTCTCTGTCTAGTCACTTCGTAATACAGAGTTAGAGAAGTATTCAGTTAGCTGTATAATCCATTCATAATCAAATAATAGTTAGTAGTTGTTGATTATTCACCTTTGCTTTAGATTAGTAGATTTACATGTAGACTTAGCTACATTCCTGAGACAAACCATTCCAAACATTAAACAGAGTGGCACCATCTTAAACAAAAAGAATAACAAGACTGCAGATACTGTCACCTTGGTACAACAATCATGCATGTAGTTCAAAACAATCATGAATCTTTGAGCATAAAGGGAGAAACACTACACCAGACTGTCCTCAACAAAACACCTCTGTTACAAAACGGATTCCAAAAAAGTTGGGACACTAAACAAATTGTGAATAAAAACTGAATGCAATGATGTGGAGATGGCAAATGTCAAAATCTTATTCAGAATACAACATTGATGACAGATCAAAAGTTTAAACTGAGAGAATGTATCAATTTAAGGGAAAAATATGTTGTTTCAAAATTTCATGGCGTCAACAAATCCCCAAAAAATTGGGACAAGGCCATTTTTACCACTGTGTGGCATCCCCCCTTCTTCTTACAACACTCAACAGACGTCTGGGACAGAGGAGACCAGTTTCTCAAGTTTAGAAATAGAAATGCTCTCCCATTCATGTCTAATACAGGCCTCTAACTGTTCAATCGTCTTGGGCCTTCTTTGTCACACCTTCCTCTTTATGATGCGCCAAATGTTCTCTATTGGATGAAAGATCTGGACTGCAGGCTGGCCATTTCAGATCCTTCTCCTACGTAGCCATGATGTGATTGCTGCAGAATGTGGTGTAGCATTATCTTGTTGAAAAATGCAGGGTCTTCCCTGAAAGAGATGATGTCTAGATGGGAGCATATGTTGTTCTAGAACCTGAACAAAGTTCTCTGTATTAATGGTGCTTTTCCAGACATGCAAGCTGCCCATGCCACAAGCACTCATGCAACCCCATACCATCAGAGATGCAGACTTCTGAACGGAGCGTTGATAACAACTTGGGTGTCAGGGGTGCGGTTAGCACCCAGACCCGCCAGAGGGCGCCATCACAACGTTCCACCCAGACCCGCCAGAGGGCGCCATCACAACGTTCCAACCAGACCTGCCAGAGGGCGCCATCACAACGTTCCATCCAGACCTGCCAGAGGGCGTCATCACTATGTTCCACCCAGACCCGCCAGAGGGCGCCATCACCCGAATTCTGATTCATCACCTGTTCTCGTTTGTTCCTAATTAGTCAAGGACTACTTAAGACATTTGCACATACACCTCGTTGCGAAGTATTGCCCCGTCTTTCGACAGCATTACAGAGCGTTCTGTATTACTTACCTTTTGACTGCCTCTTGTTATCTGACCTCTGCCCGTTGTTTCTGTTCTACCGATTTTTTGGATTTGCCCTTTTGTACCTGTGCCTGTGTTCTTTGGATCTCCTGGCTTTTGACCCCCTGCCTGTATATCTCGACCTCGCCCTTCTCTGTTTGCCCCCATTGGGCCTATGCCCAGCTTCACCCCTTTGGGGTTGTTTGGATTGGCTACTCTGTACATTAAAATATTGTCAGTTATCTGCCTGCGTATGGATCCCTCAATGCCTCCTGTGCCCCGTCCTTGTCCTCTCTGGTCCGGATGACATGGCATCCCAGTGTTCCATAAAGAACTTCAAATCGTGACTCATCTGACCACAGAACACTGTTCCATTTTGCCACACTCCATTTTAAATGACCCCTGGCCCAGTGCAAACGTCTGAGCTTGTGGATCCTGCCGGAACAGGATCCGGGAACTCTTTCATTTTGAAGGGTACGTCCCGGTAGCTTTCAAGCCTACTAATTAGAAGTTATGAAGAAATCTGTCTGCGTTGAACCAATTAATTGAACAAATAATTCTATAAAAGACATTTTTAAACACAAGATCCACATTCAGGCTTCCTAAATCACATAAGCGCTCTCCTTTTTAGCGATGCCTTTCCGCGTCTCCCCCATAAAGCATCCGCCCACCCCTCACACGGCCCTAGTCCAAGTCATGGGCATTTTTATTATTATACACAAAAATATAATGAAACAACACAAATAAATTGCAAATCAGTTTTACGGTTTATGTGGGTCATTAATAAAAAAAATAAAATTATTTATTACAATAAAAAATAGAAATGATTGATGGGAAATATTTTGTGTTATGTAGATATCAGACAAAGGTTCCAATTTGTCAAAATAACAGCGATCAGACAAACTTACTTTCCTTTTTTACAAAAATGCATCTGATTGTACTACTAAACAACTAATACGGTAAGAAATGATTCTGCACTTAAACACTTATAAAACACATGTAAATCATTTAAAAGTAATTTATTTCAACGACTTGGCTTGTTATTTTGACATTTGTGCGCCTAAGCGTTGCGTTTAGTGTGCGATCCGGTAACATTGTTGGCCTCAGTGACCCCTTGTCTCATGCCGCTGTTTGCGTTCCGGCATCGTTTGATTTATAAATTAAGCACTGCTCTTTGCACTGTAGAGTTTGAGCTGGCAACGGCGGATGGCACGGTGGATTGTGTTCACTGACTGCTTTCTGGAAGTATTCCTGAGCCCATTCTGTTATTTCCTTGACAGTGGCATTCCTATTTGAGGTGCAGTGATGTTTAAGGGCCCGGAGATCACGAGCATCCAGTAGAGTTTTACGGCCTTGACCCTTACGCACAGTGATTGTTCCAGATTCTCTGAATCTTTTGATGATGTTATGCACGGTTGATGATATCTTAAAAGTCCTTGCTATTTTACGCTGGGTAACACCATTCTTTCTGCGCAACAATAATGGAATTGGTGATCCTCTTACCATCTTGGCTTCTGAGAGACACTGACACTCTGAGAAGCTCTTTTTATACCCAATCATGTTATCAATTGACCTAATTAGTGTTAATTGTTTTTTTTTTAAGTGTTACATGTACTCAGTTTAAACTTTTGATCTGTGATTTGTGTTCTATTCTGGATAAAATATTAGATGTTGGCACCTCCACATCATTGCATTCAGTTTTTATTCACAATTTGTTTAGTGTCCCAACTTTTTTGGAATCCGGTTTGTAGTATATGAAGCAGTACGTACTTATTGTCCTCAACAAAACCCCTCTGTTAGTATATGACGCACTATGTACTTACTGTCCTAGACCAAATCACTCTGATGTCATTCTTCATTTTTAATGAATTTTAATTTGCCAATGAACTTCCTGAGGCGATAGATCTTAGGATGTTATAAGCTTATGTCATGCAAGGGAAGGCAGAGTTGTCATGCGCTTAGAATAGCGGCTTTATTTACACAAATAGCGCTTTGATTCTAAAAACACTCACAGAATATGCAGCTTCACATGCAGCTACAAAGATGAGCACATACAACATCAAAGACACACTTCATATAGCCAAGCGTAACAAGGACCTGAGTGCAACGCGTTACAGTAATGACACGTATGCAACAGACGAACACACACAAAACTACAACCATTGCGTGTTTGCTCTTCTGTAGTATTTTTCTCAGAAAACCCATTAACCAATCAGTTATCGCCATTCAAAATGTTCAAATATTATTGTCAAAGAAATATTCGATGTACACCTTGTTTTTACTACTGGAAGTGAAAACTATTGTTTAGTCTGCTCAGACTGAGAAATGCATTCACATGATTTGATTACCTCAGCAATAGTAAAGCTTCAAAAGAATAAAATGATTTATCCATAAGATACTTACAGAGCTCGTCTTGTGTTTTTCACCACTGGAAGTAGTTCATTCAGTCCTTCTCCTGATGGCCTGTATTTCTTCAGCTCAAATTTCTCTTGAATCTCCTCTGACATCAGCAACACAAACACCAAAGCTGAACGCTGTGTAGATGACAGTGTCTGTGTTGAGAGGTCTCCTGAGTTCAGGAAGTTCTGGATTTCACTTGTCAGGGAGTTGTCTTTCAGTTCACTCAAGCAGTGGAACAGATTGATGGTCTTTTCAAAGGCTTTTGTTCTTTTGATGATTTTCTTGATGTAGTTTACAGTCTCTTCTAAACCATCTTCTTTGATGTCCAGTTCTGGTTGTAGACTCTTCAGAAGCCTCTGATTGGACTCCAGTGAGAGGCCAAGGAGGAAACGGAGGAAAAGGTCCAGCTGTCCATTTTCACTCCCCATGGCCTTATCTACAGCTGTGTTGAGCAGATCACACAGTCTGTGTTTTACTTTCCATTTAAATTTCTCCACTGTGGTTTTAAGGAGTGGGTTGCCTTCATCTCTGAATGTTAGGAACACAAATACAGCAGCAAGAAACTCCTGAAAGCTCAAATGCACAAAGCTGAAGATCTTTCCCTCCTGTTTAAAGATTTGTGTACAAATTCCAGAGTACACTAAAGCCTCACGGACATCAATGCCACATTCTTTCAGATCTTTCTCATAGAACAGAAGCTGTCCTTTCTGCAGCTGGAGAAAAGCTAACTTCCCAAGCTTCATGATATCCAGCACCTCTGCTGATTTTGTCTCAGATGAAGCTGCATTGTCAGTGCTTTGCATTGTGCTGTATTTCTCAGTCATTTGCTCTTTGAGAAACAGCAGGAAATGTAGGTACATTTCTGTCAGAGTTGTGGGAGCAGTTTTCATGTCAGTACCATCCTTCAGCATTGTCTGAAGTACAGTGGCTGAGATCCTGCAGAAGACAGGTATGTGACACAAGATATGAAGGGTTCTTGCAGTCTTAATGTGTGCGATAATTCTGCTGGCTTGAGTCTCATCTCTGATTCTCTTCCTGAAGTACTCCTCCTTCTGTGGGTCACTGAACCCACAGATTTCTGTAACAAGGTTAAAGTACTGGTATTTGATCATATCAACTGCTGCAGGTCGTGAAGTGATCCAGAGAAGGGCATAAGGAAGCAGTTCTCCATTTATGAGATTTGTTATCAGTTTGTCAAGAGAAGTCTCCTCGTTTACTTTAGACACCTTCTTTTGATGAAGATGTAGAGGAATTCTACTTTCATCCAGTCCATCCAGTATGAACAGCAACCTATGGTTTTCACTTAAGATCTCCATTTCATCTCCAGCATGGAGTTCAGGGTGGAAGTAAAGAAGTAGTTTTGAGAGACTGTACTTTTCATCCTTGATCAAGTTCAGCTCTCTAAATGGGAGGTACAGGATGAAATCTAAATCCTGGTTGTACTTTGCTTCAGCCCAATCAAGAATGAACTTGTGAACAGAGACTGTTTTTCCCACTCCAGCTATTCCCAATGTCAGGATTTTAGTACCACGCACCTTTTCAGTAGACTGCACTTTGAAGAGGTCACTGAGTGTGACTGGTGTTTCTTCTGTTTTGGGGTAAAAGTCCTCCACGTGTCTCACTTCATGCTTTGTGATGACTCCTCCTGTGCATCCTTTGATCATGTAAACTTCAGTGTAAGCATCTCTTAGAGGCACACTATCACATTCTAGTGGAGCCTCCTCATACAGCTTCTCAAATTTTTCCTCATATTTTTTTTTCATTCTCATACTGATGTCACTTTTTCCTCGAGCTGTGAAAAGGTGGGAAAAAATATGAGCATGATTATTGTAAGTATTGAATAAGCAAAGTGTTTTAGTGTATAGTAAAAAAGTGTATAAAAGTATATAGTTTTTTTTAGATTTTTAATAAGATTGCCTTTGCACTCTAAGACTAGAGTAGAGTAAAGTAGAACTAGAGTAGAATAAGTATCATTAGTAGCAAATAAGGAGACATCTAAAAGACTCCAAATGACAGCCAAAGCTTTGAGCATTGTGTAATGCACTAGGTGGGGGTGGAGTATTGGGCGGACAGAAGTGCTGAGAGAAAGTAATTTTGTTTTGCCTTTGAAGAGACTTGTCCTCCAAAGGGAGACAAAGAGACATACAACATACTGCAACACAGGAAACACACTTACACAGGGTTTAGAGCGAGACTAGGGAATAATTAGAAACAGACAACCACGAGAGACGAACGAAACAATGGTTGACAAGGACTCAGGAGACACGAGGGGTTTAAATACTTGGGGGAATGAGGACAAGGACAAGACACAGGTAAATCCATAATAGGAATGAGGGGGCAGAACCGGGGTGGGGAATAAGGTAAGCAGAATATAGGAATGAAAAACACGGAAGGTAAAACTGAGGCTGTAATAAAAAAAAATTAAATATTTTTTTTACAATCACTTATTGCATCAAAGTGTGGTCTGAGGGCTGATGACTGATCAATGATTTTATTTTATTACATCAAGTGTCATGGAGTGTCAAAATGTCAAGATTCATGTGTGCATGCGGGAAAAAAATTACAGCAACTATAAAAACAAACAAAAACTGCAGAGCAGTGTTCAGCATGGCCAAAACATATCCACTCATCTATACTATATTATTCTATACTATTATTCTATACTTTCACACTCGGAAACTGTGGGAAATCACATCTTAGCCTCTTAAAGACAATAAAGTGTTAACAGGTATATTATAGTGCGCGCAGAGAACCGACCATGGAAATTTGCGGTAAAACGTTTCTGAGATAAGCAGTTGGTAGGCCAGTAAGTAAACTGAGCTCACCAGGTGCAAGGTGAGAGATCGTTTGTAGGCAAAGGTCGTTTGTAGGCAAGTAAGTACATTTTAGACAAAGTAGGCAGGCAGTTTAAGAGAAGTAGAGAAATTCCATACCATAAACGACAAGGGTGGGGGCCACACTCAGCTTGACTATAAAGAAGAGACAGAAGTAGTCTGTCTCTCAGAGCTACACACGAAGCCTTACGAATAACTCAGAGTAGTTAGTTCAGGCTTTTGCTGTGTACTCTTCAATAAAAGGTCAAATGACATAAGGCTGGTGACATTCTTTTGCATCAACGAAAACTCTGTGCTAGGTGGGAGGAGAACAAGCACAACAAAACATACAAATTAAACATCTACTAATGGACAGTCAATATAGGCAAAAGTCAAAAAACAAAATCATGACTATTTTATAATGAATCAATTACATGAATTTTGCACAGACACAGCTTCTAGCTAGCCAGCTAGCTAGTTGTACATGTCGTGCCTAAAGGTGAACCTAGCTGTTTACGTCCAGTATTATAGTGAGCGATACTGTAAAATAGCATTCATTTAGCCATCAATCTTTTATGCTTCTCCATCAAACACCTCAGGATTTAAAGCTACATTCATCGATGCTATGTACTGTAAATTGCTATGTTACTTATGTAGTTAGCTAGCTAGCTCCTGCTAGCTACCTAGTAGAAGGTCTCGCTTCAGCAGCTGTTTGCAAAATATGATAACAATTCAGAAAAAAAAAGCTCCCAGCCAACCATATGTCGAATGAGAACAGAAGGTTCTGCCTTCTTCCGATACTAGTGATGTCCCCAAACACATGAGGGGAGTGGCAGGTGTAAATCTTTGTGACACACGAACGTACAAATCAAATGTGGGCATGATTTTAAACCTCTATTCATTGGTTCATAACGCCTTAGGCTTGGCGGACAGTTTCGCAGTCCCTGAAGGCGCCACCGGGAAGGCGCGCGACTGTATTGGGCGCTGTCGAAGGGCGTGTATCACCCTCCATAACCTCTGGAGGTAGTTCCTCTTCTTGCGCCTCCATCTCCTCCTCTTCCTCTGAGGAGTAGTAACTCTCCATGCTGACACCCTCGTCTACCGGGCACTCCATGCTGTCCTCAGATGGAGGAAGGGGATAATTCTTGGCCTGGCAGTCTTGCTCCTCAAGGCATAGCCGCGGACTGAGTCGAGCCCCTTCGCTGTCTCCAAAGGAGTACCCTGACGGTGGTGGGCTATTCTCGCCACCCCGGTACTTCACCGTCTCTATGGAGTACTCCGACGGTGGGGGGCTGGCCTCTTCCCCGTAGTATGCGGTGGAGTCTGAGTACATGGACGGAGGGGGGCTGGCCTCTTCTCTGTAGTACTCGAGGCAGGAGAAGGGGGGAAACATTCCTCCTCTTCCAGATCTTCCTCCCCGAACTCATACTCGGGAAGGGTTCGGTGCACGGTCCCGTTGCATACTGGCAGTATATTCTTTGTGCCTCTGGACAGTCCCTCGCTGGCTGGCCTGGTTGTTGTGCCACACTTGCTCCGCAAGGTCACGCTAAAACCTGGCCAGCCCCTCCTCCTTGGCCTCACGCGCGCACCGAAAAAGGTGGTCACTCAGCTCATCCCCGGTGGCCACGTCAGAATCGGTGCGGAGGAACAGGCTACTGCACTCCCTCTCGCTCGCGGAGGCCCTACCTGCAGTTACGCGGGACAGCCTGGGGGAGGGTGCGCGTTGGCGCTTACCCTTCTTCTTCCCTGACTTAGCTTTCTTTCTGTCTCGCGTATAGCCTGGCATGCAGATTTGTAGCTCTTCTTTCTGTCATGGGCGAGGAATGGGGAAGGACGCTGAGTTGACATTTCAGTATAACAATAATGGTTAAAAGGAAGCTGACATGAAACATGCACACTGACTCTAAACAAAGACGAGCACGGGACACTGCATAAACGCACATTAAATAGACAAACTACACGAGACCCGAGTGATAACGAGACAAGCCACAGATGAGGCCGATGAACACACTCACATACAACCACACCCACGGAAATGCATATACGGACATAACTAGACGTAAATAACATGAGCACATGCCCAAAGGGAGGGGTCCGGGGCTGTACCGTGACAATAACAACTATCATATCAGATCATATTTTTCAACAAAGGATGAGAAAATTAATAGATCATCATGACAATCTAAAAGATTCTATTCAAAAATACCTTTTTCATTACAATCTTACTACCAACTGTGATTGCTCTATTATTCATTGACAGCGGTCTTCATCCATGTGAAATTTCAAACCCCCAAAATATTCACGGACCTTCAAGGATGGCTGTCTTTTTATGCCTGTTTTCAAAAACTTTCCAGGTCCTTGAACTTATGTTTTCAGATTCAGAAACTTTCAAGGATTTCAAGGACCCGTGGGAACCCTGTGTATACCAGTCTGTCCCATGTTTTATGTGTCTTGTAGTGAAGAAAGCAGAAGATTTTGGAATTTCTTGCTCTGGGCCTACTGTCACAATCACAAAAAGCGCATCCCCTCAAAGTTTGAAACTAACCATCTCTGGTCCTATAAGGTTCTTGCTACACGAAGTGAAAAATCCTAAGAAAGGTTTTCTTTCAGCCCCTCTGCTTGGGACCCAAAGTTCACGACCTCAGGACTGCAGGACTGAAGAAACCCTTCTTATCCGATCCACCAGGACCTTAGTCTGAGGAATTATGGCTTGCATCAGGGCAATATTATTATTGTTAATATATTATTGATCACATTTCCCATTTTACCATGTTATTAACGTACGAGACTAATATCACATCTCTCTTTTTCTTATTAGTGTAATGTATATGTATTAATCTGGTAAGTTTATTACCTCCTCAGCTCCAGTATGGTGAGTTACTATTGACTAATATATCCTGACAAAACCAATTCTTCTTTATTTCAAAATGATGTACCTGCAGGAAAAGTATACACCTTTCCTTGTCTGTTGATATGTAATTGACCTTTTTCTATCTTCGCCATGGTTCTGTGTCTTAGTTGTTGCATTGATTTTGTTTCCAACTGGAGGGAAATGCCTTAATGTTGAATATTCATAGGTATGACAGCTAGTCCCTCCCTTCTCGCAACACCCTTGGATCAATACTAAAACTTAATAACCTAGTAAGAAAAGGTAGTTGAAGTGGAAGTCGGAATTTGGAGTTGGAAAGAAGCCAAACATTGATACAAGAAAGTGCCTGGATTTCCATGAAACCATAAACTGCAAGGGAATCCAAGAATTAAGTATATTAAGTAAAGCCTAACATCTGTGTTACGTTTAACTACTGGAAGCTGTATGCAGGTGTGGACTCTGGAAGTCTTTTTAATGACACTACAAGTATTACAGAAAACACACTGTTTTTTTCTGTTGGTTTAGTTGCTTATGTTTGGTTTGCCTGTGTATTGGCAGACACTGAATAAACATGGAACAACAGGAGAAAACAAACAGCATACAGGCAGGCGTACCGACAAGGGAACAGGGCAGACATGGGGCTTTTAAACACTGGCTATAGGGGAATCAAAATAAGACAAGGCTGGAGACGAATAATGAGAGGAGCATGACAGAGGGACAGACAAGACAAGGAACAGCAGAAGACACGGACAGGACTTACTGGGGAACAGATCTGGACAAGGTTAAACAGAAGACATGGACAGGACTTTACAGCAGGAATGGATCCATACATGACAATGTGTCAAAGTATCTTGCCTCTTGTGTTCGTTTGTTAGGTTTTGTCTTCGGAAGAAATTAATACAAATTCTACAGTAGCGCAGAAAAGACTGGCGAGCGAGCACACTTGTCCAAGTCCACTAAAGCCTTGATAACTCAAGCAAGTGTACAGCAGTTCCGGAACAGATCCACTAATGCATCGTCGCTCAACTTCACCAAACAGCTGAGTCACTGTTAGTGCTTGCTATAACTTCAGAAAGTACTTATGGATTTATTTTGGACCATAAAATACCACGTATTCCTGCCGGCACCAGTAGACAGCCAACTGAGCCTGGAAGACTTTCGCCCTGAGTAGAGCCGACTTCATTCATCATGCTGCTTTGATACCAGTCTTGTTCGCTGCTATTATTATTTATACTCACTATAGGATTATCTATTCTGACCAAATAAGCATGATATATTTAGCCAGTTATTTGCTTGCAATTCAGACCTAGCTTTTTTTTTATCATAGACGTAGGACTCATTATCTTCCAGTTGATAATTTCATCCATAAGGCATTTTCCTCCATTTTAACTTACTTTAGTCATCAGAGCTTTTGGGTTGGTTAACACTGGTTTAAATAGCCTGTGGAGTTTTTTGTTTCACAGTCCAACTTCAGTTGGTTTGTACTTCCTCTGATGCAGTTAATTACTTGATTATCTCTCTGAACCTAAACCATGTTTTCGACCTTAGGCGTCGTATGCATTCTAATTTTAGATTGTTGATATCTATTAATCAATACAATTTGCATTTGTTCATTAAACCAATTACTGTGGTAAACATATTTCAACCAGTGGTTTTGGGTCACTGCACAGACTCTGAGCTTCACCTTCAGTAATGAGACTGTTACGTTTGATGAGCAGACAGGAGGCTGGATGCACATGCTGAACTAACCAACAACTAGAATGAAACATACATGAATAAACTGGGGAAAACAGACAGCCTAAAGACAGGGGTACTTACAGGGACCAGAAACAACCAACAAGGGAACAAGGCAAACATGGGGCGAACACTGGAAACAGGGGAATTCAAACAAGACAGGGCTGGAGATGAATAACGAGAGAGGCATGACAGAGGGACAGATCAGACAAGGAACAACAGAAGACAGGGACAGGACTGACTGTGGAACGAATCCAGACAAGGTAGACAGAAGACAAGGACAGGACAGACAGCAGGAAGGATCTTTATCTAACAGAGACTGATATATCAGACTGATATCTTTAAAAAAAACATATTTCTCTGAAATAATATTCTAATAAAAATAACATAATCATTCATAATTAATTCAGAATTAATCAGTATTGCTACAGTCTTGTGTATACCAGGCTGTCCCAGGTTGTATGTGTCTTATGCATACCAGGCTGTCCCAGGTTAGAGCAGGGCAGAGAGAGAAGAGACTGTAGACCAGAGGCTGGCCAGGGCACCTCCAGTACATCAGGATAGAAATCATTTAGGGAGAGTAACAACATTGGTGTCTTCTTCTTCTTCTTTCGGCAATTCCCGTTTAGGGGTCACCACAGCGGATCAAACTCCTCCATCTAGCCCTGTCCTGAGTGTTTTCCACTGACACACCAGCCACTCTCATATCCTCTACCACTGCATCCATAAACCTCCTCTTAGGTCTACCTCTCCTCCTCTTGCCAGGAAGTTCCATCCTCAAGACCCTCCTGCCAATATACGTCTCCTCTCTCCTCTGTACATGTCCAAACCATCTCAATCTCGCTTCTCTAACCTTATCTCCAAAACAAGCTACATGTGCTGATCCTCTAATAAACTCATTTCTGATCCTATCCTTCTTCGTCACTCCAAGTGAGAATCTCAACATCTTCATCTCAGACACCTCCATCTCCCTCACCTGTCTCTTTGTCAGTGCTACTGTCTCCAGTCCATACAACATAGCAGGTCTCACTACTGTCCTATAGATCTTACCTTTCATTATAGCCGACACCCTTCTATCACAGATCACCCCTGATACGTTGTGCCATCCACACCACCCTGCCTGCACTCTCTTCTTTACCTCTCTTTCACTTCCTCCATTACTCTGTACCTTCGACCCTAAGTAGGTAAATTCGTCGACCTTCACCAAATCAACTCCTTGTAACTGGACCTGTCCACCGTCTGCCCTCTCATTCACACACATGTACTCTGTTTTACTCCTGCTCACTTTCATTCCCCTGCTTTCCAAAGCATATCTCCATCTCTCCAAGCTCGCCTCCACCTGCTCCCTACTCTCACTACAGATCACAATGTCATCAGCAAACATCAGAGTCCAAGGGGATTCCTGCCTAACCTCGTCTGTCAGTCTGTCCATGACAATTGCGAACAGGAAGGGACTCAGGGCTGATCCCTGGTGTAGTCCTACCCCCACTTTTAACCCGTCTGTCATTCCTACCGCACATCTCACTGCTGTCACACTGTTCTCGTACATATCCTGCACCACCCTCACATACCTTTCCGCTACTCCTGACTTCCTCAAACAATACCACAGCTCCTGTCTCGGTACTCTATCATAAGCTTTCTCTAAGTCAACAAACACACAATGTAACTCCTTCTGTCCTTCCCTATACTTCTCCATTAGCACTCTCAAAGCAAACATAGCATCTGTGGTGCACTTAGCTGGCATGAAACCATACTGCTGCTCACAGATCTCTACTTCTCATCTAAGCCTAGCTTTCACTACTCTTTCCCAGATTTTCAGGCTGTGACTGATCAACTTAATTCCCCTGTAATTACTACAGCTCTGAACGTCGCCCTTATTCTTAAAAATCGGCACCATTATGCTTCGTCTCCACTCCTCAGGCATCTTCTGGCCTTCCAAGATTCTGTTAAATAACCCAGTCAAAAACTCCACTGCTGTCTCTCCCAAACATCTCCATGCCTCCACTGGAATATCATCCGGTCCAACTGCCTTACCACACTTCATTCTCCGAATCGCAGCCCTTACTTCCTCCTTGCTCACCTGGGGCACTTCCTGATTCACAACCTCCTACCTCTTCTAACCTTCTTTCCCTTTCATTCTCTTGATTCATCAGTTCCTCAAAATACTCCTTCCACCTTCCCAAGACACTCTCCTCACTACACAACACATTTCCATCTTTATCCTTTATCATCCTAACCTGCTGCACATCCTGCCCATCACGGTTTCTCTGTCTGGCCAATCTGTACAGATCCTTTTCCCCTTCCTTAGTGTCCAACTTCTCATACAGCTTGCTATATGCCTTCTCTTTAGCTTCTGCCACTGCTCTCTTTGCCATACGACACATCTCCTTGTACATCTGTCTACTTTCTTCATCCCGCTGAAAATCCCAATTCTTTTTAGCCAACTGCTTTCCTGTCAAACTTTCCTGAACTTCCTCATTCCACCACCACGACTCCTTGTCTATCTTCCTCTGTCCTGAGGTCACACCAAGTACCTTCCTAGCCACATCCCTCACTGCATTTGAAGTCTCATCCCAGGTACCCAGAACACCACCATTACCCAGTACCTGTCTCACCTCATCCCTGAATTTTACACCACAGTCCTCATCCTTTAACTTCCACCACCTGATCTTAGGTGCCACTCTCACTCTCTTCCTCTTCTTCACCTTCAAAACCATCCTACATATCACTATCCTATGCTGTTTAGCTACACTCTCCCCTGGTACCACCTTGCAATCACTAACCTCTTTCAGGTTTTGTCTCCTACAGAGGATATAGTCGACCTGTGTGCATCTTCCCCCCACTCTTATACGTCACCCTGTGCTCTTCCTTTTTCTTAAAATAGGTGTTAACTACAGCCATCTCTATCCTCTTAGCAAAGTCTACCACCATTTGTCCTCCCGTATTCCTTTCTTTAACACCATATCTACCCAACACCTCCTCATCACCACTGTTCCCATCACCAACATGTCCATTTAAATCTGCTCCGATAACCACTCTCTCTTCTTTAGGAACCTGCAAAACTACTTCATCTAACTCCCTCCAGAATTCTTCTTTCTCCTCCACATCACAACCTACCTGAGGAGCATAAGCACTGATGACATTCATCATCACTCCAACAATCTCTAACTTTACACAGATCACCCTGTCACTTACTCTCTTTACCTCCACTACATTCTTACTAAACTCATCCTTCAGGATTACTCCTACTCCATTTCTCTTCCTGTCTACTCCATGATAGAAGAGTTTGAAGCCACCACCAATGCTCCTGGCCTTGCTCCCCTTCCATTTGGTCTCCTGAACACACAGTATATCTAACTTCCTCCTCTCCATCGCATCAGCTAGCTCTCTCCCTTTACCTGTCATAGAGCCCACATTCAACGTACCAACTCTAACCTCCACCTTCCTGCTCTGCCTCCTCTCCTTCAACTTCAGAACCCTCTTCCCCCCTCTCCTCCTCCTCCTTGTCCCAACAGTAGTCCAATTTCCACTAATGACCTGTTGGACAACATCACCAGTGGCGGTCGTTGTTAACCCGGGCCTCGACCGATCCGGTATGGAATTTCTATTTTTGATCCGCATCATTTGATTTGGAGCAGTTTTTACACCGATGCCCTTCCTGACGCAACCCTCCCTATTTATCCGGGCTTGGGACCGGCACTAAAATACACTGATGCGTGCACCCTAGTGGCTAGGTTAGTAACAACAGTGGTGTAATGTATGAAATGTCTGATATTATTTTCTTGTGAGATGGCACTTATGTTGACTGAATTCTTATACCTGTAATGACTTTCACTTTTCTTGTTTCGTATATCACCACATCTACTACAACTCACTGTTATATTTCAAGCTTTCAAGTCTTTCCTTCAGTTTAAATAAATAAAAATGTGGTCTAATAGACAACATGGTTTCAGATGAAAACATGCTTTGAGTTTGTGACAGATATGTTTATGTTTTAGCCATAAATTGGAACAGGAGAACCAGTTGAGATGTCTTCTCGCAGCACTGAGAGCTACAGTGTCTTCGACCATGTTTGTATTGTTCCAGTCATTGTGATACCTGTGAGGAGTGGTTCATGTGAGTGCAGTTTTTCAGTCCTAAGTTTGATTAAAAGTCATCTACGAACAACAGACATGATGAACGTTTGAGTCATCTCGGGGTACTGAGCATTGAGTCCCGAAGAGCAAAAGCGTTAGACATAAATGATGTTTTGAGACGGTTCAGATCCTGTCACAAAAAACAAAGAATAATGATGTTTTAGAAGAGCAAAATGTACAGTAGTCACCCACATGGAACTTTTGTTTGTGAAAGAGAGAACTGACTGTATGCACAGTAAAAATGCATGTAAAATTGGTAAGGAGATTTTATTGTTAAAGCTTTTTAAAATTACATTACAAGTGTTTGAACATGGTGTGGTGAAATGTATACACTTTACCAAAACCAGGGATGGTGTGCAAAGTTGTTTGACAAATATGAATGTTGTGGCCCCTTGATGGCCTCTTACTCAGAAAAATCCTAGATCAGCCACTGCACATACCTGTCTGTATAAGGTTACATAAACTATATTGCCAAAAGTTTTCTCTCACTCATCCAAATTATCGGAATCAGGTGTTCCAATCACTTCCATGGCCAGAGGTGTATAAAATTGAGCACCTAGGCATGCAGACAAACATTTGTGAAAGAATGGGTCACTCTCAGGAGCTCAGTGAATTCCATCATGGAACTGTGATAGGATGCCACCTGTGCATCATATCTAGTCATGAAATGTCCTCTCTCCTAAATATTCCAAAGTCAACTGTCAGCTGTATTATAAGAAAATGGAAGTGTTTGGGAACTCAGCCACAAAGTGGTAGGCCACATAAACTGATGCTAAAGCGCATAGTGCAAAGAGTTTGCCAACTTTCTGCAGAGTCAATCACTACAGACATCCAAACTTCATGTGGCCTTCAGATTAGCTCAAGAACAATGCACAGAGAGCTTCATGGAATGGGTTTCCATGGTCGAGCAGCTGCATCCAAGCCTTACATTGTGACGCCTGGGGCACAGGAGGCATAGATGGATCCATACGCAGACAGATAAATGACAATATTTTAATGTATAAAGTAGCCAAAGCCAACAACCCCAAAGGGGTAAAGCCGGGCATAGGCCCGAGTGGGGCAAACAGAGAAGGGCGAGGTCGATATATACAGACAGGGGGGTCAAAAGCCAGGAGATCCAAAAACACAGGCAGAGGTACAAAAAGGTCAAATCCAAAGAATCGGTAGAACAGTAAACAACGGAGGTCAAAATACAAGAGGCAGTCAGAAGGTAGGTAATCCAGAAACGCTTTGTAATGCTGTCAAAGACGGGGCAATACTTCGCAATGAGGTGTACGTGCAAATGTCTTAAGTAGTCCTTGACTCGTTATGGATAAACGGGAACAGGTGGTAAACTAGAACTCGGGTGATGGCTCCCTCTGGAGGGTCTGGGTGGAATTTTGTGATGGCGCCCTCTGGAGGGTCCGGGTGCTAACCGCACCCCTGACATACATCGCCAAAGCGTCGGATGCAGTGGTGTAAAGCATGCCACCACTGAGCGCTTCTCCATCTGGCAATCTAATGGACGAGTCTGGGTTTGGTGGTTGCCAGGAGAACGGTACTTGTCTGACTGCATTGTGCCAAGTGTAAATTATGGTGTGTTTTTTGTTTAATTATGGTTGTGTAAGGGGGTGTTGTGAGTCTTGGTCACTAGGTGTCAGTATTCGCGTTACGCAAATTGTATGTGTGGCTGCGCCTCGCAGAAGACAGTGTTATGTGCTTCTTTGAAGGTGAGACATGTGGCTGGTGTTCAATAATAATATCCATAGTAATCTGTTAAGAAATATATTTATGTGTGTTTTGGGAGAGATTGTAAAGGGATGTCATGCCATATATAGTTTGTTGTCCAAATTTTGACATATGGCTGGATGTTATTACAGTTTGATATTGATCTCCAGAGCCCAACTGGAGAGCCGTGTCAGAGACAAAGAAGGGTTACAGTTGTTTTACAGGAGCTGGGCTTGGTCCCTTAGTTCCAGTGAAAGGAACTCTGACTGCTGAAGCATTCAGAGTTCCTTTCAGACAATTCCATGTTCTCAACTTTGTGGGAACAGTTTGGAGCTGGTTTTTATACAACTCATGTCACAAAGCAGCTTTACAATCATATGGGCCCAGATCCATAATCAGCAAGCCACCTTTGGGATAAATTAGAGCGGAGACTGAGAGCCAGGCCTTCTCGTCCAACATCAGTATGTGACCTCACAAATGCGCTTCTGGAAGAATGGTCAAAAATCCCCATAAACATACTCCTAAACCTTGTAGACAGCCTTCCTAGAAGAGTTTAAGCTGTTCTAGCTGCAAAGGGTGGACCAACGTCATATTGGACCCTATGGCTTAGGAATGGGTGTCACTTAAGCTCATATGAGATTCAAGGATGGTCAGCGAATACTTTTGGCCATATAGTGTAGTTAACAGTACATGTCGGAAAACAAATCAAGCCATGAAGTCCAAGGAATTGTCTGTAGACCTGAATGCCAACTGTCATGTCTGGAGGAAAACAGGCAAGCCCCTCAGTTATGGAATAGCCTTCCAGCTCAAATCCGAAATTCTGACACTTTACATCTAGACTTACGACTCACCTATTTAATCAAGCCTTCAGTTAGTATTCTACTTGTGAAGGTGTGGAGCTTGGGGGCCTCCGGTCATTGAGCTTTCAGGTAATCTGAGATGTTGATGCTGTCATCCAGCCATGTCATGTGATCACTCTTGTTGTGACAATGACTTGGGTGGAAAGCAATGTCTCAGTAAGCCCTCTTGACTGTGGTCACCCCCAGGCCCCTCCCTTTAGTTATGCTGATAAAGATAAGCCTGCAGGAGCCACATGCTAATCACTGGCACGTGAGCTATGTATGTCTGTTAAATCGATGGTTGTCTAAATTGATGTTCACATACTCAACCTGTATTTTATATCTTGATTGCATGCTTCTACAAAAAGAAAATTCCATACAAGCACCTAGGAGATGGTCTGGCTTGCCAGTGGATGTGCCGATGCCGTGGTTGGATGTGCCATTGCCGCAAGAGGACGCGCTGATGCCAACTCCTACCTGAGGCTCACCATCTGCATTGAAGGGACTGTGACTACTCGGCCTGGAATTTGAACTATAACTACAGAACTATATTTGAACCATAAATGCGGACTTCTGCTAGCGGGCCAAAAGTTTCTTCCTAAATTCCTTCCATCTTAGGGAGTTTTTCCTTGCCACTGTCGCCTCTGACTTGCTCATTAGGGATCTGGACCCATACAATTTGTAAAGCTGCTTTGAGACAACATGTGTTGTAAAAAGCGCTATATAAATAAAATTGACTTGACTTGACTTTGGGATTATTAAGGCTAAATTGAGGTTAATGGTTATTGTAACTGTTATTCCTCGACGACGTCTTGATACTTATGCAGATGCACTGTATGTGTCTACTATTGTAGTTCAATGATGTGATTCACACAGTATAGTTCAGTAGTGTAAAATAGATTTGGTGTTAGTATGATGGCTGCAGTCCAATGAGAAACTGCACTGGTTCCCTTGGAAGGCTGTAGAGGTGAACTGAACATTTCCAGTGTGTTAACCTACTTCAAAATAAATACATAGATTGGAAAATGGTCCATATGTAAAAGCATTTTAAGTGTGAGTAGGTTACATTTACCTGCTAGACTCTTTACATTTTGCTCTTCACATCTGTCTCCATCTGTAAGAGGAGACATCAGAATAAAGAGCAGAACAAACACAAAGGCTGCTGAGTTATTAAATAATAAACTTAAAAACCCTGCTGCTATTAAATGATAAACTTTATATTAAAACCTGCTTTATTAACTGAGGTATTCCTGTGTGCAGAATGTGTCTGTTACTATGTTTATGAAGACACTGCACATTATATATTATATGATGATATTTTGTATTCAGTTTTCATCAACCACATCACATCGTTTATCACTGTCAGACTATGTGATGATCAGTATTACTGTGTTTAAAAAGACACTGCACATTTGATATTTTGTGTTTTGTAATTCATACAGTTTGTGTTGCTGTCAGACTATGTGGCGATGGTTGCAGTCATGGTCTGGTGGTTAGGGAGCCAGTATTGTGACCAGAGGGGTGTGGGTTTTATTCCCAGGCCCTAAGCCATGATTGGAGTGCTTGGGCAAAACACTTAACCCCACCTGCTCCCTGGCTGCTAGGGCTGCAGACGTGTGCTCTGGGCACATGTGGATCACTAGTCTGTGTGTTCTCACTGCACACTTAAGTAAATGAGGAGGATTAATTCCAATTGGTTTATAAATCAAAAATGGCAGCTTAAATGTATTTGTTTGTGGTGTTTGTTAATATTCCAGATATTGTCACTTCCTATTTTGTAAATGATTGTAGGTGAGTGTGGGTGTCGAGGTAGAATGAGGAAAGATGTAGGTGAAACAATTAACTTCGATTCATACGCAAAGCCACTCAGAGACACACACACCAATGCACAGACACACACAAACAAAACCAAGGGAGGAGTCAGAGGAAGATGGCTGCCACGACGTGGTCACCATACCATGATGGTTATTAATTGAAATCACTTTTAAATAATCATTATGTTGTTAGAATTTGTATCTTGGCTACATGCTTCTACAACGACAATCCCATAAAAGCATCTAGAAAATTTTCTGGCTTGCCAGTGGATGTGCCAATGCTATGGATGGATATGCCAATGCCACCAGCAGACGTGCCGATGCCAACTCCTACCTGAGGCCCAACATCCACAATAGAGGGCCTGCTCGGCCTAGAAATAGGACTATAAATATAGTTGCTAGCTGGGCTGGCAAAGGTAGGATGGGTTCCCTTTCAAGTCTTGGTTCTCCCAAGGTTTCTTCTTAATCCCCGCCTATGGAGTTTTTCCTTGCCACCTTCCCCCCTGGCTTCCTCAATAGTGATCATGCGCTTGGAAAGCTGATTTGTGACCTGTGTTGTAAATGAAATTGACTTGTCTTGAAAATATGAAGTAAATATGTGAACTGTAAGTGGAAGAGAACTCAAAGTGAGATGTCAAGCAAGAAAGTGTAGAAGAGCAAATTTTATGTAATATTGTTTTATCTTGAACATTCACACCTTTCATACACTCAGGCGAAGGCTTCCGGACAACACGAGAGCAACAAGGCATTATCATGTACAAACAAGACTAACAAAGACTTGACTAAACAACTTCAACACTTAGAAATATATAAACATGACAAACAACACATAAAAGCAAATAACTAAACCAAACATTTACGACAGAGCAGAGACAAAGAAACACCCTACGTATCAAACACACCCTTAACGCATAGCCACATCAAGCAAGCAAGCACGACCAAACATAAGCAAGCTATCAAACATATCATATACAGTGGGGAGAACAAGTATTTGATACACTGCTGATTTTTCAGGTTTTCCCACTTGCAAAGCATATAGAAGACTGTAATTTTTATCATAGGTACTCTTCAACTGTGAGTGATGGAATCTAAAACAAAAATCCAGAAAAATACATTGTATGATTTTTAAATAATTAATTTCCATTTTATTGTGTGAAATAAGTATTTGATACACCAGAAAAAAGAAACTTAATATTTGGTACAGAAACCTTTGTTTGCAATTACAGAGATCAGACGTTTCCTGTAGTTCTTGACCAGGTTTGCACACACTGCAGCAGGGATTTTGGCCCACTCCTCCATACAGATCTCCTCCAGAGCCTTCAGGTTTCGGGGCTGTCGCTGGGCCACACGGACTTTAAGCTCCCTCCAAAGATTTTCTGTTGGATTCAGGTCTGGGACTGGCTAGGCCACTCCAGGACCTTAAGATGTTTCCTACGGAGCCAATCTTTAGTTGCCCTGGCTGTGTGTTCTGGGTCGATTATCATGCTGGAAGACCCAGCCACGACCCATTTTCAGTGCTCTTACTGAGGGAAGGAGGTTGTTGGCCAAAATCTCACGATACATGGCCCCATCCATCCTTCCCACAATACGGTGCAGTCGTCCTGTCCCCTTTGCAGAAAAGCATCCCCAAAGAATGGTGTTTCCACCGCCATGCTTAACGGTTGGGATGGTGTTCTTGGGGTTGTACTCATCATTCTTCTTCCTCCAAACATGACGAGCGGAGTTTAAACCAAAAAGTTCTATTTTTTGTCTCATCAGACCACATGACCTTCTCCCATTCCTCCTCTGGATCATTCAGATGGTCATTTGCAAACTTCAGACGGGCTTTGACATGCGTTGGCTTGAGGAAGGGCACCTTGTGTGCACTGCAGGATTTTAATTTGTAGAGTGTTACTGATTGTTTTCTTTGAGACTGTGGTCCCAGCTCTATTCAGGTCATTGACCAGGTCCTGCCATGTAGTTCTGGGCTCATTCCTCACCTTCCTCAAGATCATTGATGCTCCACGAGGTGAGATCTTGCATGGCGCCCCAGACCGAGGGAGATTTTCCGTTATTTTGTATTTCTTCCATTTTCTAATAATTGCACCAACAGTTGTTGCCTTCTCACCAAGCTGCTTGCCTATTGTCCTGTAGCCCATCCCAGCCTTGTGCAGGTCTACAATTTTATCCCTGATGTCCTTACACAGCTCTCTGGTCTTGGGCATTGTGGAGATGCTGGAGTCTGATTGATTGAGTGTGTGGACAGGTGTCTTTTATACAGGTAACGAGTTCAAACAGGTGCAGTTAATACAGGTAATGAGTGGAGAACAGGAGGTCTTCTTAAAGAAGAACTAACATGTCTGTGAGAGCCACAATTCTTACTGGTTGATAGATGATCAAATACTTATTTCACACAATAAAATGGAAATTAATTATTTAAAAATCATACAATGTATTTTTCTGGATTTTTGTTTTAGATTCCATCACTCACAGTTGAAGAGTACCTATGATAAAAATTACAGTCTTCTACATGCTTTGCAAGTGGGAAAACCTGAAAAATCAGCAGTGTATCAAATACTTGTTCTCCCCACTGTATGCAAGCAAGCACAAACTTAATCCTTCAAACATTCATACGCATACAAGCAAGCAACCAGACATAATCTATCAAAAATACAAGCAACCTAATCAAATCTTCAGGCAAGACCACATACATACACTAACATTGAACCACACTAACAGACAAAACTCACAATATAAATACAAGAACACAGGATGAATCAAACGAGACACAGCTGAATGAATTACAATTAGGGTTGTAGACAAACAGACGAGACGAAATCCAGGGACGTGGCAACAGAGCACATGGAAAACACCAAAACAGACCTGACTGACAGGAGGGGACGGGACTAAGCATGACAGAAGGTACGAGAAAGAGAACAGAAGCAGAATGTATATGGGGAAGGAGTCTTCATCATTTGTGTTATTAATTTTAAGTAGTGAATATCATATATTTATATAACTATTTAATGAATTATAAATCCTTATAATTAAAAATATTTCATTATATAATTATTTCACATGTCTGTTTAAATGATAAATATAATGTCAGCTTCATTAATCTGGTTCTACATATTGAATATGATTTCAGCTTCATTACTGATTCTGCATGGTGAATATGATTTCAGCTTCATTACTCTCTGATAGTACATAGTTGCATTTATATAGTGCCTTTCACAAACTCAAGGACACTTCACATCATCAGAATGTTGTGATCAAATTATATCCTGAAATTCTTCTCACTGTGTTTGCTCCTCAGGTCCTCAGCCAGTTGGTTGAGGTTCATCTTCTTCAGGATGACAAGTGTGATCTCCACAGCTCCATCTGGGCCATGTTTCTGTACTATCTTGTCCACAGTGTCTTGTCTGTCTGTATTCTCCAGCTGAGACTTTGGGATGTGTTTGTAACCTTCCACACTGTTAGTCAGATGCCACTGGAACTTCTTCAGGTCCTCAGTCTCCAGATCCTCTAGAATGTCCAGCAGCTGTTCTGGAATGTTAGCCATCCTGAAACATTAAGGACAACAGACTTCAGTGTACTGCAGAGACCAGTGAAGACAACAGACTCCAGTTTACTGAAGGGACAAGTAAGGACAATGACTCCAGTTTACTGAAGAGACCAGCGAGGACAACAGACTCCAGTTTACTGAAGGGACCAGTGTCTGGAGGTTCATAAACATGTTCACATCTTTTATGTGATGGATGCAACAGCCAGTATTCTATGTCTAGGTCAAATCTGACCCATAACGCCACAAATGTCACTTTTTTGTCTAATATTAATCAAGATTGAAAACGTACTTATTTAGTTTAGCATTTGGTAATTAATATGCCCCCTTAGATAAAGGTTACAGATCCAGGGGTTCATGGGCAAAGGGCTTTATGGTAAACTGGGGCGCTGGTGCTGTCATCCCATCACTGCACATGATCACTCAAGTTTGTTGACAGTGTAGTGAATAGATGCCAATGTCTCAGGATGCCTCCAAGTCTGTGTTACCTTCTGGTTCTGCCATTTTAGCTAATTTAATGCCGGAGTTGCTGCCACACTCCAGAAATGTTTATATTTCCTCTGTCCCACATATAGTCCCGTACAGAGCTACGGAGAGATAAGCCTTTATTGCTATCCACCCTCCTGCCTAACCAGTTATGGATAAAGGATCAACCCACTGCCCTGGCCACTCTCACCACCCGGAATTCCCCTCTGCTATGGCTGTATCTCCACAGCTCTGGACTACTATTATATCAAGAAGTATAGGACTCTTAAGAATAAGAATTACATAGGGAACACGTGTATATAAATACATACAAAGATTATAATTATTTATCATTCCCATCCCATTCTTTGTTTATGTATCTCCCCAATTATTTTTGTCATGGTGACCGTCGTTGGCCAGAAGAGGATGGGCTCCCCCCTAAGTCTTGGTTCCTCTCAAGGTTTCTTTCTCATGCTCTTATGGATGCTCTTTTCTTTGCCACTGTCACCCTTGGCTTGCTCACTGGGGGCTTTGACTCGGACACTTGTAAAGTTGAACGACGGACGACCCCTTCCGGGCCGCAGGAACAGGAAACAAGTTGCTTTGTGACAACAACTGTTGTAAAAAGCACTATATAAATACATTTAAACTTTCTCCTCTTTGCATGTGAGCTCCCTTTATATCAAACATGTATTTTCATCTCACCTTCTCCAGGCTCAGACACACCACTTTATTATTATTAAAACCAGCACCATTATCGTTTGTATGATCATGTTTAAGTAAACTAGCTGAGCTCATTAACATGTGGCCACATTATCCAACTGTTCAAACTGGAAGCCATTTTATTTGATTTGCTCTCCATAGGAGAATCAAGGTATTAAGTTTCACCTCCTTGTAAAGCAAACTTGGTAGGGGTGCACACCTAAATACATGTTAATGTAACAAACACACACACAAATTAACTTGGCTCATTTTACTGTAATTATACTGATCGTTAATGCTGGCCGTTAATGTGTTTAATACATGTACCATTTATTTTCACATTGTCTGTTTGTGTTTGGTGCCAATCTTCAAAGAAATTATTTTTAATTCTTTGGACACCAAATCATTAATGTTGTTTCCTTTAGTTAAAAAATAAACATTGTGAAGATTGTGATTCAGGTTTGTTTGACACAGTAAATCATATTTATTGTAAAGGATTTGTAGGAGTAACGCCTACACTATATATAAACACCAGTTACTTTGCCCATCTACATAGTAAATCATATGTATTGTAAAGGATTAGTAGGTGTAACCCCTACACTATATATAAACAGCACAGTTAGGTTTGCCCATCCACTGATGTTTTGTCTTGTAAATTGTGCAGATGAGTCCTTATTCTGGTTTCAGAGCATAGCACATGGTTTTATTAAGGGATATATTTGACAGGTATTACAACATTCTGAAAGCTAATTCAGTTCATAAATATATGTTCATATGTTTTGGGTAAATAAATATTCAGTGCAGGGGCGATCGTATGCTCAGAGCTTTAGGGGTGCTCAGAGCTCAGTTACACTCCTATGGTTCAGTGTAACTGGCCCATACTATTTAAATTAGTAAAACAAAAGGCAGAACAAACCATGTAGTAAATCAAATAAAATGGTAGCAATTAAAAGCCATCAAATTGAGCAGTGACAGTTCAGGGAGTGAATCAAGTGAAATAAAAAAAACGCTAAATAAAAGTCAGATAAAGTTAAAGACGCAAACGAACGACACTACTTTGGCGCGATTTGGACCGTTACATGACTGTCCGTGTAATACTCGATCTACCATTTTACCAAACTGGTCTTTTTTTAACGACACTTTACCCTGTCCAGGTTGTTAAGCACGATAAGAGTTGCAGCAAACGGTCTTACTTTTGATGGTATTGCCGTTCGATTAAAGCAACACACATTACTCTCTCTCACACATACACATACACACACTTTAAATCTGACTTATTGCACTGTAAATATACTGACTGGTAATGCTGTTTGTGACTTAGTTGTGTTTAATACATGTACCATTTATTCTGACCAGGTTGTCTGTCTTGATATTGAGATTGTGTTTGTTGCCAATCTTAATACTTAACGCTGTCCAGGTTGTTAAGCACGATAAGAGTTGCAGAAATAACTGAAATAACCTGGTTTTAATCTTCATCTGTAATTTGTTTTGTGCAATTTCCTTTCGTCCATTTTACTAAACTAGAGGCAAAGTAATCCAAAGCAAAAACATACTTTTGGTGGCACTAACCTTCGCTTTACAACCGCATCCTTACTATTTCTAACAGACAAAGATGGTTTGGAAGTTCAAAGTTAATTAAAAAATGTTAATTAACTTACCGAGAAAAAGCGTTAAGATCAAATCCGTTATATCCCCCTTTTTACTTTCAGTTCGTAGTTTCGTGATCCAGCAGACAGTAGCTGCGTTCCAAAGTCTAGGCTAGACCAGGTCTTTGGTAGGACTGTCCTGTAGAGTCGGTAGGACTGTCCTGTAGAGACTTCTTTGTAGTTGCCTATTGGTCACACAAACAACCGTCTAAAGAGGCTGTGAGGCTGTGTGACGTCACGAGAAAGGTCCCGTCTCTTGTCATTCCAGCGCGAATCTTGAGAGAACATGAAGACATTAAGAAAATAAATGTACATTAAATAAAATATATAATATTTAATAATATTATATGTAAAATGTAATTATTATATTCAATATTATTATATTTAATATCGTTAATGTTTCTGAAATAGTCACTACACGTAGATCATAGCCTTCAGGGTTCATAGACAGGATTATAAATTTGTACAGCCCTCAGAGTTCCGTAGCCCAGCGCTGGGAGAACAGATTCACAACACAGGGGTGTCAGGAAAGAGTTCCAAAGTTTAATAATATATGCAGTTAAATATAGAATAAAGAAGATGTGTCTTACAATTGGGTAAGAATAATAAATATGTATGATATGTATGATTGGTGTTCTCCTTATCAGGAGAGGAGTTACTGGGACTAGGGGTAGTGGAAAAGTACAGGGAGAGACAGAGAGAGAGGTAGAGAGAGGCAGACAGAGGGAGAGAGAGAGAGACAGACAGAGAGAGAGACTGACAGGGAGAGGTTCTAACTGAGGAGCAGACACACAGATAATGGAGTGAACTAAATGTCATAGTGTTCTGACTGAGGGTCACAGACAGTAAATCACAAATTACCTTACAGTCCCCCCTTTTATCATATTGATAACACAGAAATATGATAATAATTACTAAGCTAGCAAAGGAGTCCACAGAGGTCCCCACGATGTGGAGAATGCTCTCGGAGTCAAATTTACTTGTCTAGCGCAGAAGGTGGGTCAGAGGCGACGTGGAAGACCCACGCTGGGTCAGAGGCGACGTGGAAGACCCACGCTGGGTCACGGGCGACGTGGAAGACCCACGCTGGGTCACAGAAACAGGAAGTGCAGATGACCCTTTCCAGGGCGGGGGAACAGGAACAGAGGACGACTCCTTCTGGGGTGCGGGAACAGGAACAACGGACGACCCCTTCCGGGCCGCGGGAACAGGAACGACGGACGACTCCTTCTGGGTCACGGGAACAGGAACGAAGGACGACCCCTTCCGGGTCGCGGGAACAGGAGCTAGCTGGCCTCTCCTGGGCCTGCGGTGTGCTAGCTGGCCTCTCCTGGGCCACCGTTGCGCTAGCTGGCCTCTCCTGGGCCACCGTTGCGCTAGCTGGCCTCTCCTGGGCCTCCGGTACGCTAGTTGGCCTCTCCTGGGCCACCAGTGCGCTAGCAGGTCGCGAGTCTGCAGGCTCTTCAGCGGCTGTAGGTCGCACTGCAGCCTCCACACCATCCTCCCCCCCAAACATTTCTAGGGGCTTCAGGCTTTGCTCCCGAAAACCTGGCCTGCATAAGACTTAAGAAGCCGGCCACCGTCCAGGCTATCTCAGTCCTGTTGGTCAGAATTATGTCGGCCCATTCTAGCGCTTTTCCGGTGAATAAAGACCTCATAAATAACACCAGAGCTGATTCCGGGGGTGTAGGTTTGGTCATGAGCTGAAAGTACGCTCTACACGCTCTACAGAAGCGAACCCTTCTGCTGTGTAACCCACTCCCTCATAGCAATCCGGGCAACGTGTGAGGGACGGTAGCCCCCTGGGGTTACCTGTCTCGTCCTTTTCAAAGAAGGGCGAAAAGATGTTCATCAAGTCCCCAACTCCAACATTGTCCGTAGGCGAGGGCAAGCCATAGATCGCCAGGTTCTCCTGTTGCGTCCAAGTAAAAAGCTGGTTATTATGTAACGCCGGCTGCGGCGTAGATGCAGAGGACAGACACAAGCGCTGAGGACAACGCGATTTATTAGAGGGCAATCCAGAATCAGAGTCATGAGAACGGGCGTTGGTCATACCAGAAAGGGAATCCAAACACGAAACATAACCAATACTTAGAGACATACTTAAACAAAGACGACTAGCATCAACAGAACACGGAAGAGAACTTTAAACATCCAATCCAAAGTCACAGCGAGACAAAGGTAAGACAAAGGCTGAAGACAAAGTCAGACAAAATAACCAGCCACACAGCAGACCAAACAGAGGGTATAAATAGCACAGAACTAACACAAGACACCTGACTAAGTTAACGAGGGGCAGGGAATACAAAACACGAGGCGGGGCTAAGACACACATGGCTACAAAAACAATACAGGCATGAGAATGACAGGAGGAGGCGGGGTAGACCGTGACAGTTTCAGTGCTGTGGTCGAAATCCAGACTGAAATAGCTCTAGGACATGTTCTGTCTGTAAGAAAGAAGAGAGTTGCGAAGAAACTACTTTTTCTAGAATTTTGTAAATGAACGACAGATTAGAGATTGGCCTATAGTTGGACAGTTCCTGGGGATTAAGACCAGGTTTTTAATTAGAGGCTTGAGGACTGTGTAGGGGAGAATGCCCAAAACCACTTCACCACCATACACAGAGACGACCCCCTCGCTAAGTGTGAGGAACTGACCCCATCTGATCCTGGGAAGGCCTTGGAGAGGTAAAACAGGCTTCCCATCCCATCACCTCTGCCTTCAGGGACTCACACCCCCACAATGGTCTCCTTTTCTGAAGTTAGAGACCTGAACTTATCTGATCTCCTGAGTGCGGAAGAGATGCAATAAAAATTGCTAATGGAGGTCTGGCTTGGTTTAGAGCCCAAAACCAGGATGGACCTTCAGTCGTAAATCTCACTACCCAGCCTTATCTGATTCACCAAGGTTTCAGCCAAAGTGCCACCCCTTGGAAATTCCTGATCAAACTCATGTCTAAAGGTGCAAATATTTCAGGGATTCTTATAACTTTGCATCCCCTGCGGACACTGGATTAACATCTAGCCGAGAGGAAGCAACTCGACGAGAGCATTCCAAAGACACCAAACTCGACTATCTCACATCTAAGGGAAGGACCCTTTATCCTCAAATCTCCGGTGTCCATTTCATCAGCTCTTTAAGAACTCTAAAATGAAGATCATGAATTCTGTTCCTACAACATCCAGGCATTAAGTGATCTGTGACTGATATAAATGCAAGACTTAGGATCCCTCATCTGTAATTGGTGCCATCATAACACCTTTATTGTATAATCACCCCACATTCATACATATACCTATGTACTCTTATGTGTTCTAATATTCTAAATATATATGTCCATGCATTATTGGGTTGTGTTGCTACAAACATATGCATATCTATGTTTTTCTGTGCTTCAATATTTTAGACATGCGTGTCCACGTATCATTATACTGTAATACCTGAAATGCATGCACATCTATATATTCCTGTGAGTTCCACTATTTTAAACATATAGATACCCCTGTATCCTGATGTAGTATTATTTTAGATTAATGTATAACTATCATGTATATGCTTAATTAGGCCAAGTAACATGAATCAATTCATTTAGGAACAAGGGATTTTCTTTGTCTTGAAAATCATGCCCCCACCTAGTTTGCTAGTTTGCTAGATGTAATAATATGTTATATAATAATATAATATGTTATATAATAATACTTTGGTAACGGGGCTGCCGATGAATACCGACGCTCAAACACAACTCGTACGTTATGAGGCTGTGGCCAGAAACGGCCTCACTCTGAGGATGTACTGCCAAACTGGATATGTAACGATAATACCAAGTCTAATGTATGACTACAATTATGCATAGGACCCACCACATTCTGAGTGATACCCATTGAATCAAGAATTGCTTGAAAGAAACTCAGTGTATGAACCAGGGGGGTGGTAAATAGTATTAACATAAAAGACATGCTTCACTTTGTTGGTTGATGATAAATTTGACACAGTGAGAATGAGATTTTCAAACGAATTAAATTTGAAGCCTGATTTTTGAGAGACGCCTATATCGGAGTCATATAGTGTGGCAACACCACCTCCGCGACCATTTGGACGGGGGTTATGAACGTATCTATAGCCGGAGGTAGACGCTTCGTTTAGGGCCATACAGTCGTCTGGCCGAGTACTGGTTTCAGTCAAGCAAAGCATGCTTAGTTTATGATCGGTAATCAGAGGAACAGACACAGTTTCAATCCATTGTGACCTAGGTGACGTCTCCTCACAGCTCGCAGACAGTCGGTTTAGCCTGTGTGTCTGCAGCCTGGCCTCGGCTCTGGTTTGTCAATCCCCATTAACTACTCCTACACTACCACTATTAAGCCTCGTGGATATACTACTAGATATGAGAGCAGCACCCTCCCAAGAGGGGTGAATGCCGTCCCGCTTCAAAAGGCCAGGCCTGCCCACAAAACGTGTCCAATTGTCTATATAACCCACTTTGTTTTCTGAGCACCATTTAGACATCCAGCAGTGTAGCGCCCATAACCTGTTGTAAGTTTCAGCGCCACGCGGAACTGGAATGGGGCCAGAGCATATTACAGCGTCTGACATCGACCCCGCTAACTCACACACCTCTTAAACGTTATCTTCAGTAATCTCTGATTGTCTCAACCCCACATCATTGGTGCCGATGTGTATAACTATCTTGGAGTATTTACATTTAGCCAGCACCTTTAGATTAGCCCTGATGTCAGGCGATCTAGCCCCCGGGATACATTTGACTATGGCTGCTGGTGTCTCTAAAGGGGTAGCTACATTCACGTGTCGGAGCTGTGAATCTCCTATAACCATAGCTCTTTTAACAGCGCTCTCAGCCGGTCTATCGCTGAGTGGGTCAAACCTGTTTGACACATGAACCTGAACCTTTGGTTATGTTGTACGGCGATGTTTTTGAAGGTGGAAAAGATCTTCCGATGGCTCGTGGAGGTTGCTAGGATCGGAGGTATGTGTAGATATATCCGAAATTATATCTGAAGGTTTTTTAAGATATTGAAAATGAATACTTAACAATGAATGTACCGCTTCACTGGTTTAAATAGGGCAGTGATTACATAATTGACAGTAGGTGGAGGCGTAGTCCTGGTGCATCAGTAAACCAGGGATGAGGACCTCTGGTGGTGAAAGACACAACACATGACCATGGTTTGTATCAGGGCATAAGGACACAAAACCATATTTTCTTCCCATGTGCATATCATTAAACTTTCAGCTATGTGCACTTCATACATTTAACATCATCAACATTTTCTGGACAGAGATGGTCACTTGCTCTAGTCAACATTTAAATCTTACACATCTATAAATAAATCAAAAACATGATAAGAATACCCAGACCAACAGGGAAGTGGATGTCTAAAATTTAAATTCTAGACATGGTCAGTATTCTCAGGAGCATCAATGGACCTTCATCCCAGACCAGTGTAGAGAAAAACAATCTCTTCACTGCCAAATATGGTATGGAAAAACTGATAGAAGTTCTAGCTGACATAGGCTCTTGTGACCCCACACAAATACAGAAATTCCAGTATTTTCATTTTTCTTCATTATCACTATTGATGTTTAATAAATAATCACTTGCCTGTTTTTCCTAGGGGGGAGAGGGAGAGGCTGAGAGCTGCACTGAGAGAGTAGGGGAGATACAAAATTGTTTTATGTTGTGTCATAATCACACACACACAGACCATTTTCCTGCTGTCAATTTATGTATAGTGTGTATAAAACAAATACAATGAAAAACTTTTCACAGTTCCACAGATTTCTACCTTTAATGTGTAGATTTGTACAGAGTTGACCACAGTGAGGTTGTGATTCCACAGCATCTGTAACTTGTAGAACAGGATTTATGTTATATGTACAGAAATCTACTGCAGCTCAACAGTGCTTTATTGGAGCATCAGAGTGCTGATTTATAGACTTTTCCCACTAGCAACAGAGAACCAACACAAAACCTACACACTTGATCTACACAACACAAAACCTACATACTCTGGGGGAGAAAGAGACAGGTGTAGTGTCTGTATGTGTGTGACGGGCAGGAGGTGCGAATGAAAAGGAAGCGATCACGGCAAGTCTCAGAGAAAAGGAGGGGTTTAATGAATAACGTGCGCAAACCAAAATCCTGTGCACTGACCCAAATTAAGGATACAGCAGTCCACTGGTACAAAGACAAGACATATATAGACAGACAAACGACCATCAGGTGAGGGAGCTAATAAGCCCCACCCACCTGAGGGCCGCACACAACGCAACAACAACAGGACAACTGCCGCTGTGCCGGAGGCGACCGGTAGGGGGAGCCTCCCTCACCGTGACTGTGATGGTGTGGTCCCGGAGGACAGAGAAGGATCCATAAGCAGGATGCGGTATTTGAATTTTAATGAAATATATCACAGGTATGACCGTAATACCCCAGAGGGGTGAGTACTGGTCACAGCCCAGCAGCAGGGCGAGATAGGCAGGAGACGTAGTCAGAACAGGCACGGGTCGAAAACACAGGAGATCCAGAGACACAAGCAGAAGTACAGTAGGGCGAATCCAGGAACAATATAACTCAAAGCCGGCAGAGGTCAATAACAGTGACTACAGACAGAGAGAGACGCTTGGTAATGCAACGTGAACGAATACAATACTTCGCAAAGTACAAAGCTCAGGAGTGTCCTTAAAACAACAGTTCAATCAGACACTAATAAGCTGCAGGTGTGTCAATACTCCGGTGAGGGCTCCCTCTGGCGGGCCGTAGCGTCCTCTCCCGATGGCGCCCTCTGGTGGGTCTGGCTGTTGTTCGCAACCCTGACATCATGCCCCCCCGAACAAGCGGCTCCAGCCGCACTGACCGCCCGCTTACGCGGTCTACCTCGGGGTCGCGGCGCCGGCCGATCAGGATGGGCAGCGTGAAAGTCCGTAATGAGTGAGGGGTCCAGAATGTCATGGGACTCCACCCAACTCCGTTCCTCCGGACCATACCCCTCCCAGTCCACCAGATATTGCAACCTGGAACCCTGCCGCCGAGAGTCGACGAGCGAGTTCACGGAATAGGCTGGAGATCCATCCACATCCAGTGGCGGCGGCGGTGGTCGCTTCTGACCCTGAGAGAGAGAGGACTGAACAGGCTTAAGCAATGAAACATGAAACGTAGGGGCAATACGGTAGTGAGGCGGAAGGAGCAGACGGTATGCTACTGCATTTATGCGTTTTACTATGGGAAACGGGCCAATAAAGCGGGGATTCAGCTTTCGGCAGGGAGTGCGTAGTCGTAAGTCCCGAGTAGAAAGCCACATTAACTGGCCTGGAGAGTAATCGGGAGCAGGGCGGCAATGTCGGTCAGCATGCATCTTCTGATGACGTACTGCTCGTTGTAATCGCACATGCGCCGCATCCCAGGTCCGCTGACTCCTCTCGAACCACTCCTGTACGGCGGGTAGGTCAGAGGGTTCACCAGACCAGGGGAACATCGGTGGTTGGTACCCTAGAATACACTGGAATGGGGTTAGCCCAGTGGAGGAATGGGTGAGGGAATTCTGCGCCATCTCCGCCCATGGTAAAAACCGACACCATTCTGTCTGGTTCTCACTGCAGTATGAGCACAGGAACCTGCCGATCTCCTGGTTCAACCTCTCCACCTGTCCGTTACTCTGGGGGTGATAACCCGAGGTTAGGCTAACCGAAATGTTCAATAATTTGCAAAACGACCTCCATACCTGAGAGGTAAACTGAGGTCCTCGATCTGAAACTATATCTTCGGGCAGACCGAATAACCGAAATACGTTTGCGAATAAGCTCTCTGCCGTCTCCAGGGCGGATGGCAGCTTAGGCAGCGCAATGAGCCGACAGGCCTTCGATAATCTGTCGATGACCACTAAGATGCATGAGTTCCCTTGGGAGCGGGGCAAGTCTGTTATGAAATCAATGGCTATGTGCGACCACGGACGCGTGGGGAAGGGTAGTGGTAGTGACCTTGGAGTCTTACACTGAGCACACACGTCACACGTATTAACAAAATCTCGTGTGTCCTTGGACACAGAAGGCCACCAGTATTTTCTCTGCACTAATTCTCTGATGCGTGTAATTCCGGGGTGTCCCGAGGTGGCGGCTGTGTGAACCCACCGTAGTAGTTCCTCACGAAACCTCAGCGGAACGTAAAGTTTATCTGCTGGACATGTAGGGGGAGTAGGCTCCTCCTGAAGCGCCGCCTGGATTTGTTCATCCAGACCCCAACAAATAGGCCTTTTGTTGGGGTCATCCGCCTTTGCGTTCTTAGAGCCCGGTCTGAAAGTGATCGTGTAGTTGAAACGTGTAAAGAACAGGGCCCACCTCGCCTGACGGGCATTTAGCCTTTTCGCGAACCGGATATATTCCAGATTACGATGGTCGGTCAGAATCATAACAGGATGAACAGCTCCCTCTAACCAGTGCCGCCATTCCTCCAGAGCCGCCTTCACCGCGAGCAGTTCCTTGTTACCCACGTCGTAATTTCGTTCTGCTGCAGAGAGTTTGCGGGAATAAAAAGCACACGGATACAGTTTCGGAGGCGTACCTTGTCTCTGTGACAAGATGGCTCCAATGCCAGTGTCCGAGGCATCCACCTCCACGATAAACTGGAGTGTAGGATCCAGATGACGGAGAATCGGGGCTGAGCTGAATCTGTTCTTCATGGAGATGAACGCATTCTCTGCCTCCCCTGTCCAGGCCAGTTTACTCGGTGCACCTCGCAACAGTGAGGTGAGGGGGGCCGCGACCATGCTGTAGTTTCGAATGAACCTACGGTAGAAGTTCGCGAATCCCAGAAAACGCTGTCGGTCCTTTACTGAGTGTGGGCGGGGCCAGTCACGGACCGCAGTCACCTTGTTCGTGTCCATGGCAACTCCTTGTTGTCCCACGTGATAACCCAGGAAATGCACGTCCGACCTGTGAAAAGCACACTTTTCCAACTTGACATAAAGGTTATTCTCCCGTAGTACTTGCAACACCTCCATAACCTGGACGACATGTTCTTCCAGGGACTCCGAGTATATGAGGATATCATCAATGTAAACGATGACACAGTGATTCAAAAATCGACGTAACACATTATTCATGAAAGACTGAAAAACTGCGGGTGCATTCGCCAACCCATACAGCATAACCGTATATTCATAATGTCCATTCATAGTTATGAACGCGGTCTTCCACTCATCCCCCTCCTTAATGCGCACTAAATTATAAGCGCTACGCAAATCCAGTTTGGTGAAGATCGTAGCCTTCCGTAGCTGTTCCACTGCCGCCGGTACCAAAGGGAGAGGATAAGTATTCTTTATCGTGACCGCGTTAAGGCCCCGGTAGTCAATGCAGGGGCGTAGACCGCCGTCCTTCTTCTCGACAAAGAAGAAGCCCGCCGCCGCTGGTGATACTGAGGGGCGAATGTAGCCTAGCGCGAGCGCTTCCGCTACGTACTCCTCCATAGCGAGTGTTTCAGGGATTGAGAGCGGATAAGCCCGTCCAGCGGGTGGGACAGCCCCGGGGATTAGCTCTATGGCCATATCTGAGGGGCGATGTGGGGGTAATCGAGCCGCTTTCGTCTTGCTAAATACATCCGAGAACTCGCTGTACTCCAGAGGAAGGGTCACCGCTGTTTTGGCTTCGGGACTCTCAATACTCGTAGTACAAATTGAAATATGCATACAAGTGTTCTGGCACTCCGGGGTCCACCGCACAAACTCCACCGGTTCTCCAGGAGAACACCGGTTCGTGCGTAGCCAACCATGGATACCCTAATATAATCGGACTTTCTGGAGAGCGGATTACATGAAACGACAGAACCTCCGTATGAAAGGCGCCCACGTGAAGGGTAATAGGCAAAGTCACTTTATTAATGAGGCCCGAACCTATGGGATGTCCGACCACTCCCTTAATCCTGAGGGGTTGCGGACAAGTGAGTAGAGGTATTTTGAACTTGGTGGCATATTGTTGGTCAATGAAGTTCCCCGCCGCTCCGGAATCTACCAGGGCTGTAAGAACAGAAGCCGATCCCTCCCACGTTATCGTCACGTAACATATCTCCTATTATGAACCCCCACATCCACTAAGATCAAAGGATGCTGGCCTCTTATTAGTTCCAACAATTAACAAGGTAACAACAAGGGGAAGAGCCTTTTCTTATAAGGCCCCCCAACTATGGAATAACCTTCCAGAATGTGTCTGGAACTCTGATACACTCTCAATCCTTAAGTCTAGGTTGAAAACTTACTTATTTAGTTTAGCATTTTTGTAATTAATGTGCCCCTTTAGATAAAAGTTACAGATCCAGAGGTTCATGGGCGAAGGGCTTTATGGTAAACTGGGACGCTGGTGCTGTCATCCTGTCACTGCACGTGATCACTCAAGTTTGTTGACAGTGTAGTGGATGGATGCCAGTGTCTCAGGATGCTCCCAAGTCTGTGTTACCTTCTGGTTCTGCCAAATAATCTCATACATAGCTAATTTTCCCTCTTTTCTTTTTCCAAATGGCTGCCCTCCTACCCGAGAAATACTGAGACGAGGAGAGATGAGCCTGTCTTGATATCCACCCTGGGCCAGCCACCTCCTGCCTAACCAGCTATGGATGAAGGATCAACGCACTGCCCTGGCCTCTCTTACCACCCCGAATTTTCCGCTGCTATGGCTGTACCTCCACGGTCCTGGACTACTATTTCCTACCATCAAGAAGTTTAGGACTGAATAAGAATTACATAGAGAACACATGTATATAAATACACACAAAGATGAGAATTATTTATCATTCCCATCTTTTCTTTGTTTATGTATCTCTCTCATTGTTGTTATGGTAACCGGCATCGACCGGAGGAGGATGGGTTCCCCCCCTGAGTTTTGGTTCCTCTCAAGGTTTCCTCCTCATTAGGGAATTTTTCCTTGCCACTGTCGCCCTTGGCTTGCTCACTGTTGGCTTGGACTCGGACACTTGTAAAGCTGCTTTCTGACAACAATTGCACTATATAAATACATTTTGATTGATGATTGATTGATTGAGAATCATTATTCAGGTCATTCAGACAGTGGAACAGATTGATAGATTTCTCTGGAGAGGGATTCTCCCTGATCATTTCCTTGATGTAATTGACTGTCTCCTCTTTGCTGTGAGAGCTGCTTCCTTTCTGTGATTCTCTCATTCTTTTAGTCACTATCCAGAACTCGTGACCATAGGTGATTATAACAGAGGATAATCCATTAAACATAATAGAGGGCTGAACCAAGGAGGACTGGATGGTCCTGTGGACATTATGGTTTATAAAAGTACATAAGCATCAAAAGCATCAACAAAGTTCCATTGTTGTTTTATGAAGCTATAATGCAGTAACTTGTGAAGTTTGAGTGTCTGTCATTATCAGATAAAGAAGATGAAACCCTTCTCCCACTCACACACATATATACAGACACATACACACCTTGAACACTGACTCCAGTTTGTCTTTAAATATTTACAGACTTCTTTTTGACACCAGTATAGCAGCCCAAACTCGATATTGACATGAGCCGGCCCGAATCCTCAAGAATCTCCTGATTCGTCACTCCAACTCTGCATGACACTGACAATCTAGTCAGACAACAGCCTTAGAAAATAAAAACCAAGTCTTTCATTCTTCTTGCGAAGACTCTGGACTTATTATCTGGATTATCTGGATATCCACTATCTTGACGAAGGTCCAGGCACATTTCTTTGAAGAGCTCAAAATATTGTTGTACAGTTTTTTATTGTTTATTTTATTTTTTTATTGTTTTTTTTTTTTTTTTTTCAATGTTAGGGCATTTGCGTTGAGCTTATGAGAAACAAAATGGATAAAAAATGAAAGAAATGAAACAAATACAGATTTGAATTGATACTAATATTGTGGCACAGACTTAAGGACATAGTAACCTAGCCAAAAAGATAGAGATGGCTGTAGTTAACACCTATTTTAAGAAAAAGGAAGAGCACAGGGTGACATATAAGAGTGGGGGTAGATGCACACAGGTCGACTATATCCTCTGTAGGAGACAAAACCTGAAAGAGGTTAGTGAAAAAACGACGTTGGACTCCGCATCTTCGTCCTCTCGCCAGCGTTACAGAAAGACGAGCCGTAGGAGAAGATGCCTGGCTACACCCGGGATCGAAAGGCCTAGGGGGGAAAGACCAAGGGCAAGCACAGACGTGCGCCCTCCCCCCGGCAGTCCCGCGCAGCCAGAGGGAAGACCTCCAGGGGCGAGGTGGAGGTCCAAGGCACCTTCCTCTGTAGTGACTCAGAGGAGGCGGCAGCGGAGGTAGTGCAGAAGTACCTTATTCGCTGCGAGCGCGAAGCCAAGGAAGAGGGGCTGGCAAGGTTCTACCGCCAGATTGCGGACGAGGCCCTGAGCAGGACCTCCCAGCGGCGAAGGTGCGCTCCCCCCCAGACTGAAGAGTTCAACGAAGGCGCAGGGACGGTGTTTCTGCTCTTTGCTTTTGCAGCGGGGGGGCAAACACCGCCCACCAGTGAGGAAGAGGACGACAGCCCCCCTCCGTCGATATGCTCGGCTCCTACTGAGTATTATGGCGAGGAAGTCAGTCCTCCCCCATCCGTGTGCTCGGCCCCCACCAAGTATTACGGTGAGGAAGCCAGTCCTCCCCCAACCGTGTACTCGGCCCCCACCGAGTATTACGGTGAGGAAGCCAGTCCTCCCCCATCCGTATGCTCGGCCTCCACCGAGTATTATGGAGAAGACATCATTCCTCCTTCGCCCGTACACTCAATCCCGACCGTGAGTTATGGTGATGACGTCAGTCCCCCTCCGTCCGTGTGCTCGTTTTCCACCAGGGAGTACGGCAGCGAAGCCAGCCCGCCTCTGTCAGAAGATTCTGACGAGGAGGAGGGGTACGGGGGCAAGGGCACCCGACCAGAGGAGGCGCCCCTGCCGGTCTCCGAGGAGGAGATGGATTATGCCACAAGCTCTACTCTGGAAGGGGCGATGGATTGTGACCAGAGTGACAGGGGAGGGACCGCAAGTATGCAAAGTGATTGCTCCTCGGAGGTAGGAGGGGACTCGGAGGAGGGGTACGGAGAGTGTGGCCGCGGGGCGAACCCACGGAGGCGCGGAAGAGAGAAGCCGGGGCAGTTAGCCTGACTCCCGCGAGCACCCGCTCTCCAGCGGTACTAAGGAGGAAGACGTGGCAACCCCGGAGCTAGAAACCGGCGCCAGCCCAGCCGCAGCGGAACCTGGACCTTCGGCCACTGCGCCAGGTGGCGAAAGAAGGGGGTTCACGCCGGCTCCCCCAGGAAAGCCCCCGCCTGTGTTTGCAGGAAACCAGGCGTGGAAGCCTGGTCCGTTGTGCCCCCCGCTATCTGTGCCTGTTTTCGTGTCTGTCCCGGTGTTTATCCCTAATCCCCTCTTCCCGTTTGTGCCCATGTTGGTGAGTGTGCCTGTGTGTGTGTTCGTTCCCGTGTGTTTGCCGTGTTTTCCCTTGTCTTCCCAGGGAGGGTGTTCTAGGCGCTGACACGGTGGAGCCCCTCGCGGAGGAGTCGACTCCCGCTCACGGAGGTGCCCGGCGGTCCCGGGTCGGTCCATAGACGCGGGTCTGGGGCTTTACAGCTGCGCTGGGCAACCCGAGGGCGGTGGTTGCCCTTGGTGGGGGGCTCTGTCACGCTACAGCTCCCGGACCCCTCCCTTTGGGTGTGTGTTTATGTCGTCTATGTCCTTATGTGTAGTTCCGTGGGTGTGTCGGCGTGGGTGTGTTCCTCAGTCTCACCTGTGGCTCGTCTCTTCATCACAAGGGGATAGTGTTGTTCGTCTATTTAATGTGTGCTTGCACAGTGTCCCGTGCTTGTCTATGTTTTGAATCGTTGTGAGTGTTACGTGTTTAAAGCGCATAGCGCTAAATTTATGTATATTGTGAGAATAAATGCTGTTTAAAAAACAACGTTGGACTCCGCATCTTCGTCCTCTCGCCAGCGTTACAAGAAGTAGAGATCTGTGAGCAGCAGTATGGTTTCATGCCAGCTAAGTGCACCACAGATGCTATGTTTGCTTTGAGAGTGCTAATGGAGAAGTATAGGGAAGGACAGAAGGAGTTACATTGTGTGTTTGTTGACTTAGAGAAAGCTTATGATAGAGTACCGAGAGAGGAGCTGTGGTATTGTTTGAGGAAGTCAGGAGTAGCGGAAAGGTATGTGAGGGTGGTGCAGGATATGTACGAGAACAGTGTGACAGCAGTGAGATGTGCGGTAGGAATGACAGACGGGTTTAAAGTGGGGGTAGGACTACACCAGGGATCAGCCCTGAGTCCCTTCCTGTTCGCAATTGTCATGGACAGACTGACGGACGAGGTTAGGCAGGAGTCCCCTTGGACTATGATGTTTGCTAATGACATTGTGATCTGTAGTGAGAGTAGGGAGCAGGTGGAGGCGAGCTTGGACAGATGGAGGTATGCTTTGGAAAGCAGGGGAATGAAAGTGAGCAGGAGTAAAATAGAGTACATGTGTGTGAATGAGAGGGCAGACGGTGGACAGGTCCAGTTACAAGGAGTTGATTTGGTGAAGGTCGACGAATTTACCTACTTAGGGTCGAAGGTACAGAGTAATGGAGGAAGTGAAAGAGAGGTAAAGAAGAGAGTGCAGGCAGGGTGGTGTGGATGGCACAAAGTATCAGGGGTGATCTGTGATAGAAGAGTGTCGGCTATAACAGCACCACTGACAAAGAGACAGGTGAGGGAGATGGAGGTTTCTGAGATGAAGATGTTGAGATTCTCACTTGGAGTGACGAGGAAGGATAGGATCAGAAATGAGTTTATTAGAGGATCAGCACATGTAGCTTCTTTTGGAGATAAGGTTAGAGAAGCGAGATTGAGATGGTTTGGACATGTACAGAGGAGAGAGGAGACGATATTGGCAGGAGGGTCTTGAGGATGGAACTTCCTGGCAAGAGGAGGAGAGGTAGACCTAAGAGGAGGTTTATGGATGCAGTGGTAGAGGATATGAGAGTGGCGGGTGTGTCAGTGGAAGACACTCAGGACAGGGCTAGATGGAGGAGTTTGATCCGCTGTGGTGACCCCTAAACGGGAATTGCCGAAAGAAGAAGAAAGAAAGAAAGAAAGACTTAAGGACATAGTGAGAAATATATCCACAAATTTTTAACATCCACATGGATATATCCACAAATCAAATCACTTCAGAATTCATGAGGATGCTTAACTCTTTTGATCTCATGCAACATGTATCAGGTCCAACTCATAGGCATGGCCACACGTTAAATTTGATTATTTCTAAATGCATAGATGTTAATAATACTGAAATTATTGATGTTGCAATCTCGGATCATTTTTGTGTATTTTTCAATACGTCATTACCTATTAGAACACTCAGTGAAAAGCGCACAATAACCAAGCGTCACCTCAGTGCTGGCAGTGCCGTGGCCGTCACGGACTTGATACAGTCCCTCCCTCCCCTCTCAGAAAAAGGGAGTGAGTTAGTTGAAACATTCACTCACAGAGTTAGGAACTGTATTGATGTTGTGGCACCAAAGGTAACTAAAACTATTTCTGGTAGAATTAAGATGCCCTGGAGAAACACTCCATCTATTGTAAAACTTAGGCAAGAATGCAGGCAGGCTGAGAGACGCTGGTGAAGATTGGAAGTACATTTTGATATTTATAAAACAACATTGAATAATTACAACAGTGAAATCAGCATGGAAAAATTACTTCTCTACTTTGATTGATTCATCCAATAATAATTCAGCTGTCTTATTCAGAAGTTAAGTTAAGCCACATTGTCAATTGTGATTTTCACCCCAATTGAAATTTGTCCTCTGCATTTACCCATCTGTGCAGTCAGAACACACACACACACACACAAGTGATCACTAGGGGGCTGTGGTGCACACATGCCCAGAGTAGTGGGCAGCCCTAGCTCTGGCACCCAGGGAGCAGTTGGTTAGGTGCCTTGCACTTCAGCCATGGGAATCAAACCAACGATGCTCCGGTCACAAGACCAGTTCCCTAACCACCAGACCATGACTGCCCAAGAAATATGCATTAAACTTTATGCATTAAACCCCTCTTTTTCCCTGAGACTTGGCGTGATCACTTCCTTTTAGTTCGCACTCCCTGCCTGTCACAGAATAACCAGCTACGTTCGGAAGCCGCCAGTCTCATTTACTTTCTCCTTCGTTCGTGGTCATGTCTCGTGGTAAGTGTTTGTCTGCATGTTATTTGTTATGTTGTTTTGTGTGTGAGGAGAGCCTGGTCACTCACTGCTCGTCTCGCCGTGCTTAAATGTTCGTTTATGTATTGCATTTTATGTAGCATGGCGGTGTACGGAGCATATGACCACAACAGTGCTCTCCTCCAGTGTGACTGCGCGTGCATCGCGTTAAGCCAGTCCATCGTCGTTATGTGTCTGTGTGTGTATACGTGATGGTGGACTGGCGTTAGCCAATGTTGTGGGATGTTCGGAGCCTTGGTCGCAAGTGGCCTCCCTGAAGGGGTAAAAGGGTGCAAGGGTCTGCCCCGAGCCAAGAGGTATGTCCAGGAGGAGATCAACCGCTCCCTGGGGAGGTAACCTGCACACACGCACATGTTGTGGGGCTTTGGGGCGCGAGGGCCCTGTGACCGACTGGGGCGTGGTTTGTGTCTTGTTGACGGCCCAGCCGGTCCAGGGTCCCGCCCAGGGAGGCAGGAGCTAATCTGTGTTTTGTGTTTTAGCTCCGGGACCGCTGGATGTGACCCTGCCTTGTCACCGCCTTCCTGCCCCTTCGTCTTGCTTCTTTTGTACTGCCGCTGTTGGCCGCACACCGGGCCGTAGTGCGGCTTGGTGGTGGGGTCTGTCACGGTGAGGGAGGCTCCCCCTACCGGTCGCCTTCGGCACAGTGGCAGTTGTCCTCTTGCTGTTGCGTTGTGTGCGTCCCTCAGGTGGGCGTGGCCTATTAACCCCTTCACCTGATGGTCGTTTGTCTGTCTATATATGTCTTGTCTTTGTACCAGTTGACTGCAGGTTATTGTATCCTTAATTTGGAGCAGTGCACGGGTTTTTGGTTTGCGCACTTTATGCATTAAACCCCTCTTTTTCTCTGAGCTTCCTTTTAGTTTGCACTCCCTGCCTGTCACAATTAGGATACATTAGACAAGTATTCACTGTCATTTACTTTGCTAAAGGCATCTGTAACAAGCTCCATCAACTCACTATACTGGAGTTGAGGAGGTAATCAACTTAGTAGTAGTTACACTAGGATACAGTTGTTTTTCAGGAAAATGGAGTATTGCAGATCTGACTATTATCGAATACTCAGCCTTAAATATTCAGTGCAAATTTAGCATGGTGAACCTCTGTTGCTGGACTTGCTAATGTTGTTAATGTCAATGGAAGTGATTTATAAAAAGCACAGGTGCAGCTGTTCCCTCTAGTGGGCACATCAGTACAGTGCATGGACATTCACTAATGTACAAACAGGAGTAAAGTGGAAACAGGAGCTGAAAGTGGAGTTTATGTGATCTGTGACACCAGTAATTAAGTAATTCATACACCATTATCATTCATTTTAATTCATTCATTTAATACAGTCATCTCTGTAATACTGTGTCACCTATAATTATTATTCAATTATAACTTTGTGATTTTTTTATGCGTGTTCCTTGGTGTCCATGTGAATGCAGTGAGTGTACAAAGTAGTTAGTGGTAATGGTAAATGAAGTGGTTACTATGGAAACTACATAAATATTCTTTATACTGTTTTGGTGAGATCATGTATAGATTGTGTGGATGAAACATTTAAATTTTAAAAAGCGGCTGTGTTTGTGTGTGCATTTATGCATATTAAAGATTCTGCATTCTGTAGACATCCAGTCCCATCCAGACAGAGAGCATGTCCGTCCATGAGATTGCCAGTTAGTGAAATGCGATTCATTTCTCCAGAGAACAGTGGAGATATCTGCTCAGATCTCTACAGATCCAGAATCCAGTGGCAATGTACTTTACACCACTCCAGCTGGCATTTGGCATTGAGCATATTGATCTTAGGCGTACGCAACTACTCTAACCCTAGGTCTTTATGGCCTTGTGGAAGTTATCTCTGTCCTGATCACTTTTTCTGATGAGGATTTGAAAGTAAATAATATTTACACTGTATAGTTATTCCATTGTACAGGTCCATGCTTAAAAAGTGATTGACTGGAGGGCTCCTAAGCTAGCACCATTATCAGGTGTGTCACGGTGAGAAGGCAGGGTGGCCACCAGAGGGCACCTGTCCGCACGAGCACCAGAAGGCACACCCCCTCACGACGCACGCGCACACCCCCTCAGACACTACCACTCTCCCACTCATTATCACCTGAATATTAGCACCTGGTTTTCCCCCTGTCATGAGTACTTAAGCCCACAGGTCGTGCTGTCCAGTGCTGCACATTTGACGAGCCTGTGGAAGAAGGACTACGGTATTCCTGAGGAGAAGACGCCTGCTGCTTGGACATTATTCTGGGAACTAAGAGGGAGACCTCAGCGCCCTGCGCTTTATTCTATATATCTTCTGTTTCTGTTTGCTATACGCCTGAGAGTTTAAGTTATTTTATTCAGCCAAATAAAAATATGTCTGAAACGCCTACGCCTACCGCTGCCTACCTCAACCCGTTACAAGGTGTCCCATCAAAATACAGTGGCTTGCAAAAGTATTCATACCCCTTGATCTTTTCCATATTTTGTCACATTAAAACCACAAACAAAAATATATTTCATTGGAATTTAATGTAAATAATAATGTAAATAATTAATGTAAATAATATTTATTTATCACTTCTATCAATCACTTTTTAAGCATGGACCTGTACAATGGAATAACTATACAGTGTAAATATTATTTACATTAATTATTGCAAAAGTATTCAGCCCCCCTGAGTCAATACTTTGTGGAATCACCTTTTGCTGCAATTACAGCTGCAAGTCTTTTAGGCTATGTCTCCATCAGCTTTTTCATATCTAGTGACTGAAATTTCCGTCAGATTAGATGGAGAGTGTTTGTGAACAGCAGTTTTCAGATCTTGCGACAAATTCTCGATTGGGTTTAGGTCTGGACTTTGACTGGGCCATTCTAACACATGAATATGTTTTGTTCTAAACCATTCCATTGTAACCTTGGCTTTATGTTTAGGGACATTTAGGGACATTCTCCAGTCTCAAGTCTTTTTGCAGACTCCAATAAGTTTTCTTCCAAGATTGCCCTGTATTTGGCTCTATCCATTTTCCCATCAATTGTTCAAGTGTTTATTTTTGTTAATGTTAATGATTATGGCTTACAGCTAATGAAATCCCAAATAGATTCTCTATGGAGTTTAGGTCAGGCGAGTTTGTTGGCCAATCAAGCACAGTGATACTGTGGTTAAATTAAACCAGGTATTGATTCTTTTGGCAGTATGGACAGGTGCCAAGCCCTGCTGGAAAATGAAATTTCCATCTCCAAAAAGCTTGCCGGCAGAGGGAAGCATGTAGTGCTCTAAAACAGAGATTCTTAACCCATGGGCCGCGGCCCAATTGTGGGCCACGAGCGCCACCTTGAGGGCCTCAAAAGAACAACAGTTTTTAACTTTGGGCCGTGGGACCGCATTGATTTTGAAAAAGGTGCAATACACTTTCTCACCACTAGTAGCGGTAGTGCGTCAACCAAATGTTTTATCAACGTTTTTAATACATAGAAGATGAACCTTTGCTACACACCGAGAATGGAAACTTATTTTAAACGAAAAGTAGAAGGCAAAAATGAAGACAACCCGTCAAAAAATACGTTTGCAGATACAGCTATATTTTCATTTGTATTTTATTAAATTTATATTTGTATTTAATTTAAAACATTTTGAATGTATTTATTTTACAGAAACTACTACTACTACTGTTATTGTTTATCACTAATATGAAGAGCAGTTTCTGGTTCTACCATGCAAAAGTTTAAAAAGGCTATATTTTTATTTGCACTTTAACAAATTTATTTTTACATTTTTTTTATTTGAAACATTTACACTGAACATTTTGAATTTATTTATTTTATGACCACATTTTTATTTTTTGAATTGTCTATTTTTGTGTAGATAAGCCTGAGTGGTCTATTGATTGACTGTTGTTCAAATAAATGTTATGGGTAGGTTACAATATAAAAAAATGTTTGTCATACTCATGTCTTGTGATTATTTGACAGTAGTTTTAATTTTAAAATGTAAGTGTATTTACTTTAGTTATAAGGCAAATACAATAAAACAAAACCAAAATTTAGAATAATTATCAATTTGATCCATACATTGGTAAAATCTGACTGGGCCTTGTGTCATTTTATGTTCAACAAATTGGGCCCCGAGGTCAAAAAAGTTAAGAACCCCTGCTCTAAAATGTCCTTTTAGACAGCTGTGCTGACTTTGGTTTTGATATAACAAGTGGACCTACACCAGCAGATGACATGGCTCCCCAAACCATTACTGATTGGATTGTATGCCTCTCTACTCTTGCTCCAGACTCTGGCACCATGATTTCCAAATGAAATGCAATGAATGGCCTTTTCTTGACAAGCCTCTCAAGGCTGCGGTTATCCCGGTTGCTTGTGTACCTTTTTCTACCACACTTTTACATTCTACTTTCTATTAATATGCTTGGATATAGCACTCTGTGAACACCCAGCTTCTTTAGCAATGACCTTTTGTGGTATACCTTCCTTGTGGAGTGTATCAATGACTTCTGGACATCTGTCAAGCCAGCAGTCTTACACAAGATTGTCTAGCCTAATGAACCTAATGAACTAGACCATTTTAAACTATTTTAATCTATATATGCTTTCACAAAATAACAGACCACCAAAAGCTCTGGTCTGCTTGCAGTGGTTATCTGGATGTCTCTCCCTATATATTTGAGCGGTTGGTCAAGAGAGACACAACTAACTAGCCTGTCTGTCAATCAAATGAAATGACATCAAAGTTTTATTCATCACATACACAGTCATTGTGCTAACAACTAGCACTGAAATGCTTTGATGCTACTCTTAAAAGTAAAGTAACAGGAAATAAAATAGGAAGTGAATGAGAATATAATTAAATTGCAACAAAATCTACAATACCTGCCTTCTCCTGATGACACCATTATCTCAGAGGACCCCGAGACATCCACCTTACTGCAGCCTTTGTCAAGGACCGCAACTCCAGCTCAGGGTCTACAACACATTATGCCATGAGACACTGGTGAGAACCATAGTGGATGGTTTTATTGTTAAGCATCATGAAAGATGAAATTGTTTGTTGTTTAATGATCATTTCTAAACAATTGTTAGTGATTAGTGTTGATTAGTGTAGCATCCTGCAACCGTCTCAATATTCGAGTCTGTCCCCCCTTAAAACCTTGTGCTCCTGAGGACTTGCACCACATTGACCTGTACGTTGTCGAAGTCACCAAATTGTGGACTTACCTAACCAGAGGGTTGAGGTGCACAGGAGAAATTCAACTCCGGAATGACTTGGTGTGGGAAAGATATTTCTGTATGCTAATATAACATTTTAGTAGCCTTTTTTTCTTTTGAGTGCTAAGTGATGATTTAGGCATTTTTTAGAAAATAGGTAAATGTAGAAATAGTTAATTTTAAATGTTCATCAGCCAACTAAAACCATACAATAGCCTACTACTTCTAGACTATAGGTCCTGTAAACATAAAAGTCAAAATAGGATCACAAAAGATCAGTCTAGAGCTACTACTGATGTTCTGTTCTGGATGACGTATCAGTGGCCAATTAGCTCTCATTCATTTAAACGGTCATTGTATTGCACATAATCATCCAGCATCTGTATAGCAGACTAATCTAGAGATGTTCCAGATAATTAAAGGCACATCTAAGCAGCTCATATAGAGCACAGCATCCTCAAAAACAATTAGGTTTATGTTTCTCAGCTTTCCTAATCTGGATTGTGCCCCAAGAGAGCAACCTATGGATTTTTTACCGTTTGGGCTGATATACTGCATGACCCAAGAAAACACTGTACTGTCAAAAATACTCAAAAGCACATGAAATAAGTCAGTTTATTGCACAACATGTACATGCCATATTAACACAGTATAGGAAAAGAGAAGGAAACAGGGCAGCTCAAAGTTTTGAAGATGGATTTCCAGCTGCTGAACAGCACAAACAGAGCGCAGTCTCACCCAGACCACAGTCTGAGCTCACAAGTGGCTTTGGAACATTCTGGTCACAACAGGTATTACTGTTGCCTGCTTTAAAATACGATTTCTTAATACTAACAATCAACTTAAATTAATGTGGTCAGTAAAGGCATAACAGCAGCCTACAGTAGATACGTGGACTTCTTTGGTGATATACACGCAGCTCGTGCCGGGGGTCCTGAGGCCACGTTAAGATAAACTACAGCTCAGTTTGGTAGCTTAAGAAGTGCACGTCTAAATGAACTATGCAGCCATTTGCAACCACCTGCCAGTCATGGCCAGTGAATGGACCATCTGCTCTGTAGGGAGGTGTGTAGTAGATTTAAATAGTGCCCTATTCAACAGCACCATCACAGCTGCAATGGCTGACTTCCAAACAGATGTGCTATGTTACATATGTGCCACTAATGCTCTGCAAAATGGTTTTGTGTAGGCCTGCTTCCTTGTGTGAATACATCTTCAAACTCCCACTATACATGAGCACTTACAAATAAAATAACATTTCATGCATTTACAAAACCAGAATGACAAATCCTCAATGCACATCTCTGCAGTGTTCTTTCAGGAATAGAGTCAACTTTTTTCCCATTGTGCCAGTCGTTTCATGGTTGTGAAAATGCGTGAAGTGGACGCCTCTCTCCTCAGTATGAGTCAAGCTTGTATGTCAGGATAAGAGTTCTGGGAGCCAATCAAATCAGCAGACTTAAAATAAAACCAAAGTGTGGAATATATACATTAATCACAATGATGAAGAACTGCCACGGAGATCACCATGGCTACCACAGCAACCACCACTGGACACTGCACCAACAACTCTCCTTTCAAACATGTCCCCTTTCCATAATGACGCTCAGTCCTTGTATCTTAATTGTATATTGCTTAAATAAAATCAAAGTTACTACTAAATGATTTTAGAATATCGTAGGGCTCACCCTCCCGCTTGATAAATCTTTACTTGCAAATATCAACCATCACTAACCCAAAAAGTGTCTGCTGGAACCGCAATACAACTACTGTCAACTATGTAATCAAAAACTAACCAGACAATGCAAAACATGGGCTGGGACCTCCTAGGGTGTCCTCAAGATTTGAGAAGTATGTGAAGTATGAGAAGTGTGAGAAGAAGAAAAAAAATAGCAGTGTGGTTTCAAAGTATCTGAGTAGGAAGCCCCTAGATATCAGTGGATTGGGATTGGCAGGGGAGCTGAGGATCAGGATCAGGAGAATGCAGTGTTTCTGGAGGGCGGTGGGATCTACTGGAGGGTGTCCACAAAAGCATCAAACTCATCAATGTTCTTCTCGTAGATGGCCAGTTTCTCTGGCAAGGAGTCCTGCGAAAGAAAGCCCTCATTTCACACTGTGATGTCTAGCACCATGAACACAGTTAGTGAGAAAACACGAATATGGAAGGTCCAAGTGCTAAATTTAGTGTGTCTCACCAAGTCTTCAGCCATAGACTGTGCGCTGACATCAATGGACAGGCTGGTTAGCTGAGGAGGGTTCTGGAACTCCCTGTAGAAAGTGCCCAGGTCCATTGGCAACAGGTCATCCTTCGAGAATGCTGGCTTCTGCAACAGAGCCGCGGATCTAGTCACAAAGCCAGGTAAAAACTACTCATGTCCCTGTCATCAATTGGCTAAAATAAACACATCTGCCAGTCACCATTCAGTGTACGCTTATCTAAATGATGGTAGTATTATGAATTCTATACTGAATAGCTCCAGGTGGATAGGTCGAACCGAAGTGCTCTCTTCACAGATGACCTTCACAATGTCACATCTCTCCTCGTCAGCTGCATTAACAGTACTGATGTTCTGGTTCTGTATTCAGATTTATGTTCTGACTTGTTCGGGTTGGGTTCTGTGCTGATGTGTTTCTGATTTCTTAGTCATTATCTGCAAACAGTTAACCTATGTTAACAACTGTTCAAAAGCTTATTAGTGTGTGTATATATAGGTTATAATAGATGGCTGTAGATTGTAAAGTTCTTCAAAGCCGCCAATTCCTGGACAGTTTGAGGTTAATGCTTTTGAAGCAGCAACCTGCTTCATGAAGCAGCACCTACAATGCCTTGAAGACATTCTCGTGTATGTATTTGAAGGATGAATTTATCAATTTAAAGAGGAGGCAATCAAAATTAATTTAAAATGTTATTATTATTATTATCTTAATTATATAATGTTTACATTGTTTTGGGGAAAAAATCCTACATTTATAAAAATCATTCTCAACACACACAGTAAATTAATTTCAGAACTTTAGTTCCTCACTCTACAAGTGCTCTGCATATGTCAGAATGTCTTCAGGACTGATGGAAAATTATCATAGGTGCTGCTTCAGGTGGTTAAGAGAACACCAAGAGCGTGCAAAGCCGTCATCAATATATAGGATAGTTAATCTAATGTCTAATATCTAATACATCTAATATCAAAGAATCTAATAAAAAGTTAGTTGATACTTGTTTATTACAGCATAATAATGTGTTATTTCATTGGTTTGGCGTCTTCCCTGTTTTTTTAATGCTGAAAAATAATAAAAATAAACAGTGTGGGTGTGTCCAGACTGTTGACTGGTAGTGTATATATTCGTATTCATATATAGACTTATTGTGTAGTAGGCGTATGGAGGTACATACGAAGTCGACCATGACGAAGTCATCTTGTGCTTGTCCCCCGCTCTGGCTGGAACTCAGAGAGTGCAGACTGCCCTGCAGGGGGGAGGAGGGGGTGGGGGAGGCCAGGGGATGCACCTGAACACACACAGTACACTACAGCTTAAGAACACACACAATACACTACAGTTTAAGAACACACACCTGAATACACACAATACACTACAGTTTAAGAACACACACAGTACACTACAGTTTAAGAACACAGACCTGAACACACACAGTATACTACATTTTAAGAACACACTCCTGGGCACACATAATACACTAGATCTTAAGATCACACACCTGAACACACACAGTACACTACAGCTCAAGAACACACACAGTACACTACATCTTAAGAACACAAACCTTGGCACACACAATACACTACAGTTTAAGAACACACACCTGAACACACACAGTACACTACATCTTAAGAACACACACCTGAACACACACACCATACACTACAGCTTAAGAACACACAGTACACTACATATTAAAAACAGACCAGTACAGGCAACAATATCCAAATAAAAACAGTGCCTACAAACAAAAAAACAAGTGCCTACAGAGGAACAATGCGGGTGTACTGCCTCTTTCATGTGAGAGTAGACAGAGTGCATGTGTGTGTGTGTCAGTCAGCCTGGTACCATGGGGTCGTTCTCCTCCATGTCATACGCTCTGGGGGCAAAGGAGGCGAAGGGCAGATCCAGACAGGCTGTGGTCACCTGAAGACACACACACACGATGAACACACACACACACTGTGGGAGCTTGCTGTTGTAACTGTGTGTTTGTTCTCACCTGTGTGCTAGGTTTGTTGACAAAGGCCCCCACTTTCCTGGTGAAGGTCGGCTCAAATGCTTCTGAAGGAGAGGTGCTCTTTGCTTCGCTGCTCCTTGACAGCACATCTGCATCACCACTAATTACACACACACACACACAGATTGAAACAGCTAGTACAGTTGGTAGTTTCAGAAAGAATCCTACCAACGGCCCTCGTCTCACCTACTGCAACTGGAGGGCTGGGCCTGGTGGGGCGTGTCTGCTGACGGGCAGTTAGGAGCCCGCCCCTGGTCTGCCTGAGCTGCGTGACTGGGCTGAAGCAGCGCTTGGGGGACTCCGCCCTCTTTTCCAGGCACAGATATCTGATGAAACACGGTCCGAATGTCACACTGATATAAACCTGTACAACACCTGTGCGAGTGTGCTTGTGTGTGCGTGTGTGTGTAACCTTGAGTAATGTGTGTGTGGTACCTGGTGGGGGTGTGCCGCAGCAGTGCAAGCTGCAGGGTGACACACATCTACTGTACCCAACGGGGGAGTCTGATAGGACAGACGAGATGTACAAAGCTGATGGGAAAGAAACACACACACGCAAGCAGAGACAGAAACAAACACACACACACACAGACACAGACAGAATATATCATTACTTATATCAGGTTATTTATATTGTTCATATTATAGGCAGTTTGTGTGATTAATTTTTTGTTAAATCTATATTAAAAGGTCTATTAGCCGACAGTGTGCAATGCATTTTAAAATGCAATATAGAATAAACAGTAACAGTAAGAAGTGCCGACAAAATCATGCCAGCATGCTGCGAGAGCAGCAATGATGATTCTGGCTCTCTTATACAAGCTTTGTTAGTGCAGTAGAACTCGTTATTGCAAGGGAGAGGGCAGGGCAGACAGGAGGAGTGATGATAAGAGGAGAGGAGGAGTGTGGGAGGGGAGGAGGAGAGGAGTGAGGGAACTGCATTAAAATGGCATTTGATGCTTTGACTGTTAACTCTGTTTGTTCATCATCAAAATAACAATTTATAGTGTAATGTGCATTAGGTCACATTTATTTCTCCTTGCAAATCAGAAACTGTAGGCTAAGTGTTATTTTCATTAACTCAAACGTCTCACTAGCTTCTGTAGCTGCTGTAGCATCTCCATACGCTGAGACATCAAGCTGCAATTTTACACAGTGTATAAAGGAATCTGAAAATAATTATTGGAATTGATTGTTTTACTCTTCAGAAAATTATTGGAGGGCTACGTTACTACTTCAGTTCCATTAAAGGACCAGTTCTTATTTGTTTCATTAATGCAGGCATGACCAAAGTCCGGGCTGAGGGCTAAAAGCAGCCCGCGTTCAAATTTCCACCGGCCCACAGCCTCCGTCATAAAATCAATAATAACTGTAGACCATGGTATAAAATACACACATACAAAAAAGATATTTTATATTTCACCAGAAGATGGCAGTAGACCTGGTCTATACTGCAGTCGAGACCTCATTATGAAATATGAAAAAAAAGAAAGTATAATATTTTCAATCAGAAATTCATAAATTAGTTAATTTGCACTTAATGCTTCAAAGAATGCCAGGCTGAATGGTAATTGGATTCCATTAAAGGAACAGTTCTTAATTGGGTTCCTTTAAAGGTTCCATTCAAGTTATTTAATTGACTGAGGCTCCAGCTTTTCTGACCACCTCTGCTGTGGTACACATCCCTAGTGTCGACAAGCTGGTAAATACAGCATACATCCTTAGTGTTGACAAGTTGGTTAGAACTGTATGTCTTATAGTATGTGAACGTCATGTTATAGTCCAACGGCATTGTTGTAGAAGTCCCTTCTAGCTATGTCAATAAGGCAGCTTTCCCTAACTGTAGGTATTAATCATAATAAATGCTCCAGGACTTCCAAGCAGCTCATATGAACATGCACGTGCACACACACTCTTAGGACTCACGTGCTGTGAGAAGCCCAGCCCCATCATGGGGACCTTCAGAGTGGCTATCAGAGCAGGCTTAGGAGTCTTACCATGTGCCTGACTAACACTGCACACACTCTACAGACACATACACACCCCACAAACACATACACACACGTGCACGCACCGCCACCCACAAAGAAAGAACAGGAAGCAACAATAGAAATGGAAACAGAGAGGATTGGAGATTCAGTCTGGCAGCTTCACCGGACACCTGCTCACCACTCTAGTGAACACACATCTGCCCACCATCATTCTAGTGCACACATGTCTGCTCACCATCACTCTAGTGAACACACCTGCTCACCATCACTCTAGTGAACACGTGCCTGCTCTCCATCAGACTAGTGAACACACTTCTGCTCACCATCAGACTAGCGTTTCTTCTGTAAACTGTATTTTCATTATTTTTCAAACAGTACTTTTTTAACAAACTGACACCTACCACACTCAAATCTTACCTATGCAAATAGCCCATAGCCAATGGAGAAACTGATGGAGTTACCAAGTCACCAGACTGAACAGAGAGGCAGAAATAAAATGAAATACACACCTTTTTTAAGAAAAGCAGAGGGGAAAGTTACTGATATGCAAAGGGAATGTGAAACAGTTCCACCCTTTAACCACAGTGAATGAAAGGTCACCAGAACGAGTAAAGCATGGAATACACAAAGGGATGCATAGGGAATGAGGGATATTCACCATGGAGCAGTGTTGCTGTGGACGGGAGCAGTGTTGGTGTGGTGGGGGGTGTTTGCCCATGCATGAGAGCAGCAGGGTGGGTGTCTACCTGGGAAGGTGGAGAAGTGGAAAAGGAAGTGGTGCAGACTTCCTGCGAGTCTTCTACTCCAGTATAAGCTCCTCCCTCATCCTCACCTTGGGTTCTGACAGACAGGGAGTATTTTTCCACAATGTACAAAACACCCAATTCAGTGCTACAGCAATGTAATAGGGAGTATTGTAAAACCTACCTGTAGTTGCAGGGGTGCATAAGGGCTGTGTTGCTTAGTGGGCGCTCCACAAAATGGTCAATGATGATGCCCATGATGGGGCCCGTCCGCTCAAACTGCCTGCCAGACAAAAGCAGATAAACAGATGCAACACCATCATCAGATAAAAAGTCCCAACATCATCATCGGATATACAGACCCAATACAATCATCAGATAAACAGACCCAATACCATTTTTGGATAAACAGTCCCAACACCATTGTCAGATAAACAGAGATATTTTCTACTAGAAGTCAGCCCAACACCATCTTCAGATAAACAGACATACTACTGAAGTTTTGGTTCCTTATAGTAAATCAACAGTTTTAATCACTAGCTGTCTCTATGAATATCTGCGCACAGTTCAGCAAAGGAGTGTGTACCTGGAGGACATCAGAGCCAGATTGGTGCGGTATGCACAGGAGAGGATGAGAGTTCCTATGGGAGTACCCACAATTCCCACACGTACTGTCTGGAAGCCTACACACAGCAGGGCACAGAGAGAGGGATCGAGAGACAAAGACAGCAAACACCAAAGAACACCAAAGAGAAGCTGAAGATTTGCATAGCTAGTCTAGATGTCATAAATACAATAAAAACCTAGCAACACACTCCACAAATCTCACCTTCCCCAAGTCCTGTCAGCTGTACATCCCCAAAATATATCCTGCCAACAAATTGTCTGAATTAATGACTAGGTCATACTGCTGATTTCTGTCCAATCATAGTATGAGAAACTCTGTGGTCTAAGGGGCAGAGATGCCTGCTGTACCTGTACAGGATGACGTAATCGTGGCCTTGCTTGCGTGAGAGTTTGTAGGCGGGTGTGACTCTTGCGATGGCCAGTAGGGATTTGAGCAGAACCGACAGCCGCGTATAAACTGTGTAAGACACTTTGATGTCCTTGTCGCACCTAAAACGAAGCCATGCATTTCACAGTCAGTTTTCACCCACCAGCAGTTTGGAAAATTAGGTACGTCGAAGTGGATAATGCCTGTGTGCCTTTTAAAAAAAGCAACTTACTTGTCAGTCATCTCCAAGCACCATGTTTCCAGCTCCATTGAATCCCCCTGGATAGTGGAAATTTACATTATACTAGGAAACAGTTTACATGCTTCTGCAAGGGCAGCCTGAGGGTTTGTGGGCTGCCAACAGGAGGAAAGCATGTAAGCTGATTTCCAAAAGAAGGGAACTCAAATATTCAAAACCATAGGGCAGGAACTACACAGAACAAAAAACAACAATGATCAAAAAAAAGTAATAATGATACAAGCGAAAACAGCTGGATTATGTCTTGGCTCCAGTCATCTGTGTGGTGTTGTAAGCAGCCCAGCACAAAGCCAAAGTGTATGAGACCAAAGTCAGCCTTGTGTCACATTGCCTGAACTATCTCTTCGTCAACAGTTTGTACTGGAGCAATTCATTAGCACTACACTGTTCTCCTGTGTGTTGATAGGCACTTCCTATTGGCCAATTAGCATAGCATGAGGCTAAAACAGCTATGTGTTAAGTGTTACCCCTGATCCTGTGTTAAGTGTCAGGCTGCACAGTGGAATTCTCCACATTAAATGGTTGCTGTCATACTTTTGCCAAAAATTTATTTGCCATGAACACCAACCTGAGCACATGCTGCAGCAGGCCTGGTCACACCTGGACAGGCAGCACCATGAAGGTCATGGTTTTCCACTTTACCAGCACCTTTTACACATATAGCCTTCCCTACGTGAGGTGGACACCTCTACCATCACCTATATCAGGGACTACATGACATCCAGACCATAGTCTGTGTCTCTGCAGAGTTGCGTGTCGGAACAGGAAAGCAGCACAGGAGTGCTTCAGGAGTGTTACAGGAAGGCCAAAGGAAGGCCACAGGAGGGCCACAGGAGGGCGGTGCTGGCACCTTCCCTGTTCACATTCCACACAGCCAAATTCAGGTACGATACAAACATTTTCTGATGAGTCTGCAGTTGCTGGGTGTGTCCAGGACATGCAGGTATCAGAGTACAAGCATGTGATTAAAAACTTTGAGGAGCAGTGTAGAGTTAATAACCTCCAGCTCAGCACCACCAAAACAACGGAGATAGTGATGCACTTCATCAACAAAGTGGAGAAGGTGAAAATATACTATAATTTGGGAGTGCACCTGGATCACAGACTTGACTGCACATGTAACACCAACTAGGCTAGACAGGTCATTGGGACCAATCTGGTCTCTCTGCAGTCAGTATTTCGAGAAAGAACAGTAGAAAGCCTGCTGCAGATCAGTGGCAACCCCTCCCACCCTCTCCAAGACTGTGTGGACCCCTCCAACTCTGTCCATGACTGTGTGGACAGTCAGAGGAGTGGTTTTAGTGGTTCTAGTCCTGCTGTTATAGACAGCACTGCAGAAGGTCCTTCATGCCCACAGGCTTCAAACTATATAACTCCCTCCTGTTAGCGTGTAGTCACTATTAAACCAATACAATTATTGTGCAGTACTACATAGTTATTTGTACCCATCATATTTTGAACTTGCTCTTTATTTTTTCACTTTATCTTCGCTCACAGACAACAGACAGTGTACAGTGTTCCACCACAACTCCCAACCCACAATGTACCCTATTGAGTTTATCATCTCCTTGTATTCTGGAATATTCTAGAGTTCCTTACCTCTGAGGTCTTGAGGGATATCTCCACACACATTGAGCGGCCAATGCCGGGCAGCTGCCCCGCCAGTGCTTTCTTAGCTTCATGGGTCACCTCTGGAATGTCTTTAATTGCCAGGGTAAACTGAAAAAGTAAAAACAATAACCACCACAAATACATAAACTGCAGTTATGTATTGTTCTAAACTATCTTAAAAAGGGCCTCTTCAGAAGGACATGAAACACATCTTACCCAGTCAGAGCCAGTGGGAGAGGAGGATGAGCATGTGCAGATCTTCTCCCCCAGTCGCGCCTGCACTATGACTTGTACTGTCTTTACACACACATACATGTGTACTGTCATAATTCTGGATGACATATGTAGATTTTGAATATCTCAATAGCTTCTTAAATCACGGGAAGAACGGGTGCGCCACAATACCTTTAAGGCAAAAAACTTTATGAATCTATCCAAATCTTTCCTGTCCTGTGGGCTTAGATCACTATCCATTGCGACATAAAGCTGAAACATACAAACACGTGTTCTTCAGCATAACAAACAAAGCGTAATGTAGCATAACTAATTTAAATCATTGAATAAATCATGTGCAGTGATCTATCAATACAACGTAATAGTACACGTCAAATAGTTTGAATGTAATCATAGTTGGATAAAAATGGTAAAACACTTGAAAAAACCTGTAAAATCTCTTCATGCAATGATAAAGGTATTTGTAAGCAGGCTAGCTAGCTAGCGACAGTTCAGCTATTTTAACCTGCAGATACTAAGCTAAAACTAACAGCAATCAATACCAACCTAAGACATGTGGTTTAAACAAGCTTTATAGTTGACCATTACTTGAATTGCATTCGCATGTTACTGGTTTTGTGTCGGTGCGCCATAAAGTCTCAACCTACTTAGTCAACTAAAGCGACCACAGGGTGAGACCAACACGTAGATACACTTACATCTCATCACAGAATACACACTCAGCGTGAACTCTTCACTTATGACTTAAAATGAAACCCTGAGTTTTGGATAGTGGAAATATTAAAATACAGCCTTTTAGACCATGTATATGAAGAACGGACTCAAATCATCACAACGGTGAGGCCACCATTTGTGTTTATTTTGATCAGTGACGTGTGACGACCAGGACATTGGAAACGGCACATTCGCCACACTGTAGAGCAGTTATAACATGGTGAAGGATTAAAAATTAGATAGTTCAAATTCCAACAAAAGATTTGTAGCTTTATCACTTTAATTTAATGCCGATGTCAGATATTAACAGTGCATTAATGTTCAGATCTTTATCATTTTACTATTATTGCTCCAGTGAAATCACGAAAGCTCACAAAGGAAAACAAAGCCGCATTTGAGAAATCCGTAATCTGGGACGTCTAGTTACACATACACGTACATGTTAACATAAACGTTATCACACACGAGATTATGGTGGAATAGACCGGGGGATGCGCGACGTCGCTCAGGTGAAGTATCTCAGGTGCTGGGAAAAATTCGTGGGATTTGGGATGTAAACAAAACGAGCTGCTGCTAACCCCGGTAATCCAACACTTATCTCTAAACTAGCTAAGGGAGCGAGTTAGTTATCAAATGCGTTTAAACACCGTTATTTTGTTTAACTTTGCATGTACGGTCAATGATTTTTTTTCCTGCACTCAGAATTAGGCTTTCGAGTAGACAGTGTAATTAATCAGTAACGTGTAAAACTGCACAACAGTCGTTACCAGATTAGCTAGTTAACATACATTGAAGCTAGATCTGAATTATTCCAACGTAGCTAACTTTAGCCATCTGTCCCACGTATAGGTTGTGTTTGAAAACAACAGTTTCTTGTTGTGTCAAAGATTACTGAAAAATGATGCTATTTAAGTAAACCAATCGTGATGAATATCGAATGACTGAGATATAGTGGCGATTGATATGATTAGTCGTATTCAGCATGATAAATACCAGTTTTTTACCCTCCACCCCCAGGAAATATCGCTTTCAGTACTGTCTGTACAAATGTCTAGTGTAATATATTAATACACATGTTAAATACAACACATTTCCAGTCTATTACACTTTTATTATGTTGTGCTTTTATTATGTGGCCTTTTATTCTAAATTAGCATTTTCTGCTGCATTTGGCCAGATGGAACACCATTCAACTGGATAAAGTTCCATACAGTTTCAGTGGTACACATGAACAACGTTAGAAAACCTTGTAAAACCTACAAGCCCAGGTAGCACAATTTGAATCAAACTCCCTAATCTTTCATTGAGCAGTTTACTCCTAGCTTGCTGTGAAAGTGAATCATCTTCGAGAAGTGCACATACATTGATGCATTTTGCTCACAGGTTTGATTCATTGTCTCCTGTGTGCCTTAAATGTTACAGGAAATGGCAATCCCCATTGCAGTGCTGGACTGTGACCTGCTGCTCCATGGTCGAGGTCACAAAACTCTGGACCGCTTTGATATTGAAACCGTATCAGACGAGTTTCTATTGACCACATTTGGTTTCCCACGTGAATTCATCTACTACTTGGTGGACCTGCTGAAGGACAGCTTGTTGAGGCGCACTCAGAGGTCACGGGCGATCAGTCCAGACGTTCAGATCCTTGCAGCGCTCGGGTTCTACACATCAGGTTCCTTCCAGAGCAAGATGGGAGATGCCATCGGCATCAGCCAGGCCTCCATGAGCCGCTGTGTGTCAAATGTTACCAAGGCGCTGATCGAGAAGACACGTGACTTCATCGGCTTCGACAGGGACGAGGCCGCCAGGCAGCAGTCGAAGGAGGAGTTCTACAGAGTCGCAGGGATTCCTGATGTCATAGGGGTTGTGGACTGTGCACATATAGCCATTAAAGCGCCCAACGCCGAAGATTCATCATACGTCAACAAGAAAGGCTTTCACTCGATTAACTGCCAGCTGGTGTGTGATGCGCGGGGGCTGCTGTTGAACGCAGAGACACACTGGCCTGGCAGCCTCACGGACCGGGCCGTGTTTAACCAGTCCAGCGTGTGCAAACTCTTTGAGGAACAGGTGAACCATGAGGGCTGGCTTTTAGGTGAGGCCATCTATTACTTTTGACCACGTACTCTTGTTGCCAAGGTATTGTCTCTGCATTTCAGAGGAATGTGGTATTTCTCCCTAATTGCATCATTAATCTGTCATTTTGGTGACTCCTTATGTTCCGCTGATTTAATGTTTGCTCTTGAAATGGTTCTTTGTTGTCTGGGTGAGATTTTTTTTTTGTGACTGAGTACTGTCTTGCAGGAGATAACCGCTACCCTTTGAGAAAATGGCTGATGACCCCAGTCCAGAACCCGGAGACTCCAGCGGACTACCGCTACAACCTGGCGCACACAGCCACACATGAGATTGTGGACCGCACATTCCGGGCCATCCAGACGCGCTTCCGATGTCTGGATGGAGCCAAGGGCTACCTGCAGTACTCACCTGAGAAATGCTCCCGTATCATCCAGGCCTGCTGCGTCCTCCACAATGTCTCTCTGCAGTCCGGCCTGGACGCCTGGACCTTGGAGAGGACTGAGGCCACAGATCAGTCAGATGAGGGCACTGATCCGACAGATAAACTGGACCTGGAGGCTCTGCGGGTTCGGCAGGAGCTCATCCAGAATCACTTTCGCTAGAACTGAGCTAGAGTGCATTCAGTGGTTCTGACCTATGGAGCAGGCATGACGTCCTAAAATTGTAAGAACTTTTTTCTGTGTATCGGATTAAAATGCTTGGATTAAGACTAAGCCTTAGTCTGTTTTACGATTGTACTGTGATTACCTATGTAAGTAGAAACACGTGTATGTGTGTGTGAGAGAGAGGTTTAAAATTGTACTGAAGTACACAATGTTTCCAGAGAAACAGGATGTTTAGGACAGAGATCATTCATCAGCTGTGCAAGCAAAGTGCTTTTGAATTAGTAGGAGGAGCACTAGTTCATAAGCACTTGGCTTGCACAGCTTTGTTCGAAATGTCCTATTTCTCTGGAAACTTTATTTCAATTTTGAATATCTATTTCTGTCTCACTACAGTACATTGCAGTTAGTCACCTAGAATTGTCACACACAAAAATTATTTTAAAAGTGGAAAGATGTTCACATTCTTATTGGCTGATAATTTTATAGGTAGTTTTACAGATAGAAAGAGGTGTCTATTTTCTTTCTATTTTTTTATTTTAATAATCTCCACTTTTTAAAGGTCAAAACATTACAAGTATGCACAGCTTGTGAACATCTATGGCAGATAAAAAACACTTAAAAACTGTGTACCTGTGAAGCAACTGAAAAATCCAATATATTGACCCTTAGTAGACCTTCGGCTTCAGAGTCAGCTTCGTGATCATGTAGCATTCAACCTTTACATTTGTGATGCTCAGTAAACAAAAACCTTAATAACCTCCAGGTACTGTCCTTGACCACAGCTCTTAACCGAGTCCATATTACACTCATCCTGAAGCAAAGTTGTCTGCATGCTCCACATTATATGCCTCACACTTGAAAAATCGCAAGTCAAATAAATAATGGAGTGGCTCTCTGCCTGAAGCTTTGGAGCAGGATCCCAAGACATAGTCAGCCGCTGCTTCATTTTGGAGGTCTGCAGGTTAAAGTAAAACCTGTGACTTCTGCCCTGTATGATACATAAACCCACACTGCCGCAGGCATGTTTCAATCCTTGTATTTTACACACAGCAGGGTGCCTTAGAAAAAGAACAGCCGTTTTAGAGGTTTTTAACATTCACAGAGGTTTAAAAATGCATGAGATTTAAGAGTTTGTTTCCAGCTATCGATCGCCTTAATGTCTTAATATTGGAAAATTAATATATATTAATGCAGAGCAGAACTTTTTAATTTTAGCTGAGCTTAATGAATGGTTGTTGGAGCTCTGAGAGAAAAGGCGGACTATTACTGCTCCCCGCGCTGGTCTGCCAGGGGCGATATATCAGACGGTTCTTTAATGAGACTCCTACAAAAGGCAGAAATGACTCCTACTCGGACGGGGTGATAAATGTAACGAAGGAATGGGAGGAACAAATCCCCGTCTGGCCGACCACAGCTAGCATGACGTGCTGTCCCATAGTCTACGTCTCCAGCTGTTCTTGTCAACTGGCATGCAAACGGCAGAACAGCACGTACAGGATGGAGAACAAGTCAGATGTCTTGCGAAATTCTGCAAGAGCAGAATCATTAATGTAATGTGGCTGCATCGTTCGGTATCACCAGGACTCCCTCTCATGCTGTATTGCAGTTGTCTATAGTTTACTATAGTACACTTAAAAATCGCTACAATGTAATTAGAAGTCTTTTACAAACTTTTTTTTTCGAATCTGCGCCCTTAATTAACTACTGGATTTAGTTTGGAAATTGAGCTTTTTCGAATAATTCTGCCTTCAGCTGAGGTACCGCTGTATCAGATCTACTGCGCTATCAGCAAAAAAGACGGAGCCTGGACTGCCACGGAAAATGACGAGAGCAAAGTTGGTGGTACTTGGACGAGACAACTGTGGAAAGACTGGTAAAGTCAGTTCACTCTGCAATATTAATTAAACTGTTAATAAAACTGTTAAAATTGTTTAAATGTTAACAGTAAATGCAGATAACTACAAATTTAAATACGTCTCTCGCTTTCTCGTTCTCGTTTTTTTATTTCTTTTGTTTAAAATCCAGCTCTGTGTGTTAGATTCATCACGAAGCGTTTCATTGGAGAGTATGACCATAAAAAGGGTGACACATATACACATTCATATTTAACCATGTTTCAGACATCCTGTATAAGGCTGACAATCTACGTTTGTTTTCTCATAGAGGTTACTTACAGGTTCCGCAAAAGAGTGGACAAAGAAGTGATTGACCTGGAGATTTTAGACACTGTTAATAAGGTACTGTGTGCTTATGTTTAAAGACAGAATACTTACAGTACTGAAACAATAAAAGCTTTTGACTAGCGCACTATAATATGGTTATAATTATACTAGGGAACAAACACACATGAGATATTAATGCTACTACATAAGTGTTATTATTCATTATTACTAATGAACTCAATACATTAAATTACAGTGTAATAGTTTAGAAGGTGATTTATCACTGATACATTTTGTAACCTTTATACCCTAACAGATGGTGTTACTGTGGAGATATAACGCATATCTGGTTATATCAGACATGAAACAATGCAGTAGTGACTGATATTAAAACAGCCACATCTTCCATTATCAGACATGAAAAAATGCAGTAGTGACTGATATTAAAACAGCCACATCTTCCATTATCAGACATGAAAGCCTGCAGGAGTCCCTGCTCTGCTCCTCACTGTGCTCTCCCTTTCAGAGTTAGCACTGAATAGGCTGCTTTGATAAACAGCACTGTTAGTGGTTTAAGTGTGTGTGTGTGTGTGTGTGTGCACAGGAGTGTGCGGGCCCTGCTGCCACCTCTCTGGAGAGCTCCATTAAGTGGGGCGATGGCTTTCTCATTATGTATTCGGTGACAGACCACAGCAGCTTTGAGGCTGTTTCTCGCCTGAAGAGGCTCATCGACCACGTCAAACAAACGCTCGGTAAGACAGAAATCAGACTTAGTTCTACAGCAAGTTTGTTGGTGCTGAGCAGTAGCTCAGGTTCCATGTAACCCCCTTCACCACCCAACACCACCCAACTCGTCTCAATAAGTAAACACTCAACTAGTCAAAGTCAAGTCAAAGTCAACTTTATTGTCAAATCTGTGATACGTACAGGACATACACAGGATTGAAATTACGTTTCTCTCAGACTCCATAGTGCAGCTGTAAACATTTACTCTTAAATTAACATTTACTAAAAACAGTAGAAAACTATAGTAACGGTAAAAAAATGTATGTATATATATATATAGACATATATGATAAAAATAAAACAGGTCTCTGACATTTACATTTAAAGTAAAGTGGCATATGCAGCAGAAAATTATATAGATATAGATGTGTGTGCAAGTGAATGTATGAGATATCTGATGTATTTAAGATTAAAGTGAACGTATGCAATGAATTATAAATATAAATATCAAGTGCAGATATAAACAGGAGTGCAATTGAATAGCATATAGACTTGTACAGTGATGGGTGTAAAACCAGTTTTTTCAGTCCAGAGTTCTTTGTTGTACTTGTGTGTTATTGACATTTGTTTGAAATGTGATTTTAATTATTTTTAAGGATGAAAAAGAGGCAGAGCAGGCAGAGAGTTAATCCTCCTGACTGCCTGGTAAACGAAGCTGTCCCTCAGTCTACTGGTTCTGGCTCGTAGACTTCGTAGTCTCCTCCCTGATGGCAGTAGGTTGAAGTAGCTGTACATGGGGTGTGTCGGATCACCCACTATGTTTTGGGCTTTCCGAGTGAGGCGGGAGTCATGAAGGTCTTGTAAGGAAGGGAATGAGGTGCCGACGATCTTCTCAGCTGCTCTCACGATGCGCTGGAGGGACTTGCGACAGTATGCTGTGCAGGTGCCGTACCACACTGTGATGCAGCTGGTCATGATGCTCTCGATGGCTCCTCTGTAGAAGGTACACATGATGGGGGACGGAGCTCTGGCTCTTCTCAGCTTGCGGGAGAAAGTACAGGCGCTGGTGGGCTTTCTTGGCTAATGATGCAGTGTTCTTACTCCAGGATAGGTCCTCTGAGATGTCTACACCCAGGAACTTGGTGCTACTCACTCTCTCCACCGCAGTACCATTGATGTTCAGAGGAGCATGCTGGGAGGGCAGCTTCCTGAAGTCCACGACTATCTCCTTTGTCTTTTGCACATTCAGAGATAAATTGTTGTGGCCACACCACCAGGCCAGGCGGCTCACCTCACTTCTGTAATTAGTCTCGTCGTTGTTGTTGATGAGACCCACCACAGTTGTATCATCCGGGAAGTAGTTGGAGCTGTATGATGGTGTGCAGCAATGTGTCAGCAGAGTGAAGAGAGGGGGACTCAGCACACATCCTTGGGGCCCCCTGTGTTCAGAACGATGGTACTGGATGAGTTTCTGCCGACCCGTACTGCCTGTGGTCTCCCAGTCAGAAAGTCTAACAGCCAGTTACACATTTGGAGGCTCAGTCCAATACTGTCCAGCTTCTGGATAAGTTGTTGTGGAATGATAGTGTTGAATGCTGAGCTGAAATCAATGAATAGCATTCTAACATAAGAGTCCTTAGTGTCTAAATGTGTGAGAGCTGTGTGGAGGGCAGTTGAGATGGCATCATCAGTGGAACGATTTGGACGATATGCAAACTGGTAAGGATCCAGATTGGCAGGAAGGACGGACTTGATGTGTTGCATGACTACTCTTTGAAGCACTTCATGATGATGGGGGTGAGTGCTACTGGACGGTAGTCATTCAGACAGGATGGTGATGCTTTCTTTGGGACGGGGATGATGGTGGTGGCTTTAAAGCAGGTGGGGACAATAGCCTGACTCAGTGAGATGTTGAAGATGTCTGTGAAGACAGCTGCGAGTTCCTCTGCACAGTCTTTTAACACCCGGCCAGGTATGTTGTCAGGACCAGGAGCTTTACGGGAGTTGATCTTGCTGAATGATCGCCTCACGGTGTCTGTGGTCAGCATCAGCGCCTGGTCGCCAGGAGAGGTGGAATATTTCCGTGCTGGTGTGTTGTTATTTGCTTCAAACCGAGCAAAAAATTTGTTCAGTTCATTTAGCATAGAGGTGGTGTAGTCACAGGTCTGCGGAGCCGGCTTATAGTCTGTGATGGACTGAATTCCCCGCCACAACTTTCGTGCGTCATTACTGCTTTCGAAGTGTTGAGCTATCTTCCTGGAATGCTCCTTCTTGGCCTTTCTAATGCCCTGAGACAGTTTTTTTTCTGGCTGTTCTCAGGCCCATCTGATCTCCTGCTGAGAAGGCAGCATTTCTGGCTCTCAGAAGCCTGTAGACATCCCCTGTCAGCCATGGCTTTTGATTTGCCCTCACAGTGATGGTCTTGAGGTCAGTGACGTCGTCAATACACTTGATGATGTATGAACAGACGGTATCTGAGTACTCTTGGAGATCTGTGGTGTTGTTTATGTCTGTAGCAGCTTCCTTGAACATGTTCCAATCTGTGGTGATGAAACAGTCTTGAAGAGCTTCTGAAGAACCTTCCGGCCACACTCGTACTTGCTTGCAGACTGGTTTGGTGACTTTAACCAGAGGTCTGTATGCTGGCATTAGCATGACACTGATGTGGTCAGAGGTGCCGATGTGGGGGAGGGGAACGGCTTTGTAGGCTCCTCTCATGGAGGTGAAAACTTGGTCCAGTGTATTGTTCCCTCTTGTTGGAAAGTCTATTTGTTTGTATGTCTTTGGAAAGACGCTTCTTGGATCTGCGTGATTAAAATCCCCAGCTAAGAGTAAAAAAGCATCAGGGTGTGCTGTCTGCTGCTCACTGATGTGTGGATACAGTTCATTCAGTGCCTCATTTCTATTCTTGATGCTGGAACTCGGAGGTATATAAACAGCGACAATTATAACAGCTGTAAATTCCCTCGGTAAATAGAATGGTCGGCTTTTAATAACCATAACCTCCACTAAAGGTGAGCAGTGTCTATAAACCACAGCAGCATCGCGGCACCAGTCATCCTTGATGTAAACACAGAGCCCGCCGCCGCGAGTCTTACCCGCTTCAGTGAAAACTATGTCGGCTCGGTAGCATGTTAGCTGCTCGAGCTGGATAGCATGGTCCGGAACGTTGTCATTTAGCCATGTTTCCGTAAACACAAAAACACAACAGTCTTTCACATTTTTCCGTGTTGATCTCAGTAGGTGTATGTAGTCCATTTTATTGTCCAGAGAGCGTACATTAGCCAGAACCATGGATGGAATGGCCGGTTTGTGCGGGCTAGCCGCTAGCCTAGCTCGGATACCTCCGCGCTTACCCCGCTTCTGCTTCCTTTCACTCCGCTTGTGGCGCTTCCACTCTGGGCGAGACGAAGGAGTGGGGGTCGGTGATGATGCCGGCTTCCTGAGCAGGTCGCAGCCTCGTAGCTCCTCTTTGAGTTCGTCGTTTATTTTCGGAAAAAAAGATTTCCCGACGTCAAGCAGAAACTCACGGCTGAATTTTTTGTTAGAGACGTTTAGACATGACGAAGACGTACAAACACACTGCAAATTGCAGCACAATAAACACAGAAACGCTGTACTACTGGGAGAGAGAGAAGCCGCAGCGTGTGCACGCGCCGCCATTTGCCTAACCGCAAAAAAAGTTTTTTTTTCTAGTATTGGAGAGCACACATGCCTACACCTTCAAACCTACAACTATGATGTCAAGTAACAAAAAAGTGTTGACTTGGTGATCTGAGTGTGTGTGTGTCTGTGTGTGTGTGCAAGATGTTGCATGGTAGAACTCAGATCAGTTATTTGAACTTCAGGTCTCTTCATACTTCAGATGGAGCTCTAGAACATCAATAAAGACTGAGATAAAGATTCATGTAACCCAGTGTGCCATACATGGACTTCAGTGTGGCATGGGGTGATTGTTCAACCCCAGTAAGGCAGTGTGTGTGTGTTTATATGTGTGGTTAAGTGTGCAGTGCATCATTGCACTGGCGTATTTTATGATTCCATGAATCTACAGTCTACCTGCTGTCACCGTTTATGATATCTGCTCAGCAGTGCAGGGTGCAATAAGAGACCTCTTCTATCGCTGTCTCTCTCACAGTCTGTCTCGCTCTCTTGTTATTTGTGTGTTTGTGCGTTTGTGTTTTCATCACCCAGGAATCCCAACAGTCATCATAGCAAAAAAAAGTGACATGGAAAATGGCCGTGTTGTCAGGACAGAGGAGGGGCAGGCTTTGGCCTGGGACCTGAGGTCTGGAAACCTGACTGTTTCAAACAGAACCACAAACCAGATCCATGCACATGAAGTGGGAGTATTTATGCCTGTGTTTTTATAAGTGTGTAGCATTGTTTGGATTATGAACATGTAATGTGACTGGCTGCCATAGGTATGATAGTGATAGTAGATAGCACTAACATGATGTCTGTATTCTGACCCTACAGGTGTAGTTTTTTTGAGCTCTCAGTAGCAGAGTGCTTGTCATCCGTAGAGGCTGCCTTCGAGCAACTCATCCGAGAGGTGTGTTTGGAGTTCCAGCGCCATCTGCTGGCCATGGACAAGTGCTCCCGCATGCTGCAGATGAGACATGTGCTCAAGAACAAATTGACACGCAGCAAAACCATGCAGTGGTGACCGGAGATGGCGACCGCTGCTCAGAGCCGACCTCGCCGGTCTGTGGCCCGCCTCTCTCTCGCAATCAGTGGACGAGAGTCTCCAGCTTCCTGCTCACCACGTGAGAAGGACAGAGGACTGGTTCACACTCTCTGAAGATCGCCCTCATGATTTGCAGTGTAATGGTATATTTTAAGTCTTAAAACAGCTTATAGGTGCACAGGTGAAATAATTTGTCCTGAAGAGGCCATACTACGAAGCTTTAAAATATTAAATATATAAAATAAAATATATAAATATCAAATATTAACACTACCTGTAATAACACTACCTGACAAATTCACAAAAGTGGGCAGTTCTGCCCTTCTGGTTTATAAAAGTTAATGGAAAGTTCCGCTTATCACACATGTAGAAATCCTCCTACATTATGACTAGGTGAGAGAATAAGTTTGAATCATCTTAGACAAATTTTCTTCAAGAACAGACGTGCATGTGTTCATGCAACACGCTGTTCTTAAAAACTCTTATAATAGATCTAGTTCTATGCTCTTTAGTTTAATGCACTCCTGTGAGTCAGTGTGACATTTAAATGTCAAAGGCAACATGTATTTAGGAAAGAGTTGATATAAGACATTCCAGCATTAATTTCATGACACTAAACATGAACTTGAGGGGGAAATATTTGTGATACATTTATGCTGTAGATTGTCCACCAGAAGATTAACTCTCCGCACCGAGAGCCTGGTAGAGGGACTCTGGATGATGGGAAACTGTTATATAACTTCTATCATAATTATGGTACATGTCATTAATCCAAATAAAAAGTGAAAGTACATTATCCTAGTCATTACGTTATTACTGATGTCAATACGTTACTGTACGCTGAAATCTAAGTTTTACTGCAAGTTGCCAACTACAAAAATCAGCTAATCTGAACCGAACGAAACTTAACCAAATTAAGCCAACAGAACAGTGCCTGACTTTACGATTTTAATTAGCAAAAATGGTAAAAATTAATAAATACAAATTGATCAAATGCTCCTAAAATGTCCACCCCCTTCAACATGAAGAAAGACATGTAACTGTGCATTTAAATAACGTACAAGAGGAAAACGTGAAGGTAATGGGGGAAGCAAACTAAACCAACACATCAGGCAGTACCAAACAACAGACTGACAAAGAACGGAAAACATACCAAGTATAAAAAAGTCAGTTAACCCAAACTGATCACGTCATTTCCAAAACCATTGTGAAAAATACTAGACTTTTTCCCCCCACTCTTTTTTTTTTTAAACAAAAGGACAATGTAAAACTAACCACTTTTTAAGCTGTTTGGCACATCAGATGAGCCACTGCTAACTGGAAATATGTTTGTGCAGTACTCTTTTGATTGACTTCCTGTGTCCATACAGATGCGAGGCCTTTGATTGGGTATTGTCTAAATTAGATAATAACACGAGGAACAATGGCCAAGCATGAAAGTGAAAGTCGTGGATGGAGACCTGAACATTTTGAACCATCCAAGCAGCCTAATGAGGTCTGATCAGATCAGAACACAGGGCCTCAGTGGAGGAGGTCTCAATAGATTTCCCAATAAATATATATATATTTTTGAACACATGAGGGACCATTAAAATGACACAAACACTTATCCTCTAGTGTAAAAATAACACAGGTTCAGAGACCTTTCACACGTTGGCAAACTACAGATTTAAAACATCCAGACACAAATGTTCAGTCCTGTCAGCAAAACCTGAAGACCAAATGTGGAGCTGAACACGACGACTGTAAATGTAATGGCCCCCATCCCGCCCCACCCCACCCACCCCAACATACTTCTATTACATCAGAATTTCAGCATCGTAGTAAAGAGACGTTATTAACAATACTTCTCTGTAGAGTTCTGAAGAATGCACATGGATGTTCGTAACTGAGATAGGAAATATGTCACAGCTGTAGTGAGATTTAGCATGAATTTACATATCTTAATAGTCTTTTTTCTTTAAAGGGCTTAAAGCTGCCCTCCAGTTCTTGTCCATTAGATGCTGTTCAGCAAAAAAAAAAAGGGTTCTCAAAAATCATGTACTTGAGTGTAAAACATCATAAGCAGGAAACACTCATGAATTATGAAGTCTCCTGCAGGGCTTGTGAACAATTAACTGATTCGAAGCTGCAACACTGTTGTGTATCTGGGCAGTCAGCTTAGTTGCTTTATGAAACATCAACTGACCATTTTACACCAGTCCATCTGAACCATGAGATGGATACCAAAGCACAAAAGATAAAGAACTTTAAACCAAAAGTGCAAGATTAATCCAAATGTAATTCAAATTATAGGGATTTGTAAACAAAACTTAAATTCACTAGATGGATTAGGCACTGGCCACTAAACCACGACCATAACTTACCTCTTAAACATCTAATGATTGTGCAACAAAAATATGTCATGTTTCCTGCAGTGAAATACTGTGTTCACATACAAACACACATCATGTTGTCAAATCCCACCAACACAGATGCCCATCAGTGCAGAGAGATCACACAGATCCAAGGAACCAGAGCATCTTAAGGCAACCACGTCAGAGAAAGACAGGCCAGACCTGTTGACTGCCTGATCAGTGCTATGCACACAAACACACACCCACACACACACATATATAGCTGAAACTATGATAGGACCAATACTATTTCTATCTTATGTACAGACTTGAATCACAATTATATTTGACGCTTGCATCTTCGCACGATCTGTTGTGCTTCCTTGTCAACACAGAGTTTTAATATTCCAACCTATAAGGCTGTAGTTCGTTGCCCGGTTTTATATTTATGACTGTCTGCTGCGCTGCCTTCCAGACACACCAGAATCTAGAACCTCTCTGTGAGATATGGAATGAATGCAGACTGCAGCACAGCTTTGATCACGACTTAGATATGACTAGACAATACAAGAGTGGAGGTGGGGAGCTGAGTGCAGTCTGTATCTCTCCTCCTACACTACTGCTGGGTGTAGTCTGTCTCTCCTCCTACACTAGTGCTGGGTGTAGTCTGTCTCTCCTCCTCCACTAGTGTTGGGTGTAGTTTGTATCTCTCCTACAGTAGTGCTGGGTGTAGTCTGTATCTCTCCTTTTACACTAGTGCTGGGTGTAGTCTGTCTCTCCTCCTACACTAGTGCTGGGTGTAGTCTGTGTCTCCTCCTACACTAGTGCTGGGTGTAGTCTGTGTCTCCTCCTACACTAGTGCTGGGTGTAGTCTGTCTCTCCTCCTACACTAGTGCTGGGTGTAGTCTGTATCTCTCCTCCTACAGAAGTGCTGGGTGTAGTCTGTCTCACCTCCTACACTAGTGCTGGGTGTAGTCTGTATCTCTCCTTTTACACTAGTGCTGGGTGTAGTCTGTCTCTCCTCCTACACTAGTGCTGGGTGTAGTCTGTCTCTCCTCCTACACTAGTGCTGGGTATAGTCTGTATCTCTCCTTCTACACTAGTGCTGGGTGTAGTCTGTCTCTCCTCCTACACTAGTGCTGGGTGTAGTCTGTATCTCTCCTCCTACAGAAGTGCTGGGTGTAGTCTGTCTCTCCTCCTACACTAGTGCTGGGTGTAGTCTGTATCTCTCCTCCTACACTAGTGCTGGGTGCAGTCCGTCTCTCCTCCTACACTAGTGCTGGGTGTAGTCTGTCTCTCCCCTCCTACACTAGTGCTGTGGGACTCTTCAGTAAAGCTTACAGTCCTGTGCTTGTGTTCCAAGTCTTAACAGTGCTGCCAATGGGAAGGCCAACACTTCAGCTAAAATAACAATACACAATAGAAAGCCCTTAAAATGCTACATAAGCATTTTGTGATCAAATTTGCATAAACCAATAGTAAAAAGGGCAGCTTATGTCTTTTGGTTTAGGTTTCTTGGAGTCATTTGTTGAGTATCATGAAAGCTCTACATATGCTAATGAACTAATTAATATAATGTAGCCTAATTAGATAAGAAATCTTCCTTGAGTTATTTCATGGGAATTTTACATTTGTCATTATCTTTCATAAACATTGTGTTTGAGGTCCAACACCACACTCACAAACGTTGTCTACACACTCAAATACATTTCATTTTGATCACAAGTTAAGGCTGTGTCAGGATTTACATCAAGGGTCCTCAATACTGATGCTACACAAATACAACTCTATTATTGATCATATCTATTTAATCACCATAAAGAAAAAATAATCCAAGTCCCTGTGACAAACAGCGTTTGGCAAAACAGAACTAATTTAAAAGACAGCAACTCAAAATATATTTACAGAACTCTGCACACTCTATGACACAATAAACAGGACCAATACATCTAAGAGGTGTGAATCTGTTGGGACACCTGGAAGACCCGCTTAAATTGTGATGGTTTATTTTCCTCTCCAAGCTGTTCTTATCTGGCCAGAGAAGACAAAAGCTCTGCTCCTATATCAAACATTTTCTGTCTTTCAGACAAAACCAAGGTTCTCTTTTCCACAGCAGAAGAATGTGAAGGAGCCCCTTGAAATGCTCATGTGAAGAGCTGCCAAAGGCCTTTTCTCAAACACTCCCTAAGCTTTCTGACCAAGAGGCGCATGGTAACAACAGCAGGCACACGGTGGTGTGATATCTTAAACTCTAATAACTCTCTTACTTTCTTCATTTTTTCTATATTATTATTCTTTGTGTTAAACTTTTTTTAGGCGCTGGTACTTCGGAACGTTTAATCCTGCTTGTCTGAAATGGCACTGCGGATTCTGACAGACACGACAGTACAGGAACGGAAAGACTGAGTGGCAACTGGATGCCTGGCGTGAGTGCTGGGTGGCCAAGGGGTGGGGCGCTGGGGCTGAAGGGCAGGGCGTTGGGGGTCAAGGACAAGGGTGGGCAAGACTTGCGCAGGTCTGCAGTGGGATGGCATTACTACTCTACACTCTGTATGACCTCTGCCAGGGGCAACACTGCAGGGAGAGGGGGCTCTGGGGTTCCTCGGGGATCCCTGATGCTGTTTCTATTTATGTCTGCATTGTTGTTTTTATTTATGTCACTGGCATTGTTTCTGTTTACACTTTCTTCATGTCCTTCTTCTTCTGGCTCCAGAGCTCCATTCGAGCTGTTGGCCACGGTGCTCTTGCCGTGACTATTGCTGAGAGGTGGACAGTTGTTTGTAGAAGAACCGCGATGGCTCAACGAGGCGTTTTTCCCGCCCGTTGTGTCCACCGCAAGCTCGGGGTTTGACGCTGCGCTGAGTGTGTGCACAGCACATTCGGCATCCTTTGGGCAGGCGCTCGGTTTTGCGGTTTCACCGAGGTCCCCTGAGGCGGCGCTGATGATGACGAGGCGGCTGGTGCTCGTGCGGTCCGTTAGGCTGCACTCCACATTGGGCTGTTGGGCTTCATCAGAGCTGCCGCTGGGCTGCTGAGTGGCAACACGGTCCATGTCTCCATTGGCCATGTCTGTGGGGGGTAACTCTGCCAGGGTTAACTCTGGCGTGGGCATCTCTGCCGGGAGCATCTCTGCCAGGGAGAGGGAGGGCAACTGTATGCCCCTAATCAAGCGTACCAGACCCTTCACTTTCTCTATTGATGCCTCCATTTCCTTCTGACGGGCCAGAACGCCATTTCTGCTCTCCCTGCATATCTGAAAGTGGCAAAGGAACCCAAGGAACATACATGAGTCCCAACTGATATCCCTTCTGGTCTCAAGACATCAAATGTGAATAAGACCAAATGACAGTATATTGGGTCATTGTATTTCAAGACTTCATACAGAAGAATGAAAATTTTCATTAAACTTACAGCATCTGGCAGACACCTTTATACAAATTGATTTACAGATGGTACAATTGGTGCACCTTAGGAACCAAACCCATCATGCTCTTCCAGCTCTACCAGATGAGTAACAGGCACACAGGGCCTCACCGTTATGGAGTCGCTGAGCTGTTTGACCCGGAGCTGGAGTTCCTCTCTCTCCTGACGGAGTTCCGAGCTCCACTTTTCCAGCTTCTGCTTCTCCTGTTCCCTCTCTGTGAGAGGAAAAAGACAGGGGTCAGTGCCTGAGGGACCACAGAAACACTCTCGAGAAGAGAGAGACAGGACAGTGTCTGAAGAACCTGAGAATCACTAGTGCTACCACCTTTACTCCAAAAACACATTTTACCTGCTTTGTAAGAAATGTAGGAATGGACTATTGCAAGAGGTCCTGGCCAGTCTATTGACTCTTCTTTCTTTGAAATCTGTGGACAGAAAACAGTGCTGTTTCCAGTCCTGCATGCAACACTGCAGCACTGATGCACAAAGAACCAGAAACAAAAACATGACTGCAAAACAACTGGATGAGGAAAATGCAACATCGAAAAATGGAATACAAGGAAACAAAGGACATTCAAATGAACCATGTTAAACTTCAAAAGCTGGAGAGAGTGCTGCACTTAGCTGAAGTTTAGCATGGCAAGAACAGTTTCAGTGTCATCGGGACTGCAAATTCAGATCCTGAAGGCCAGTCGAACCCCTGCTTTGCAAAAGAAGGCTTGGGCAGCAGTTCAGGGAGGAGAGGCTATAAGCCCAAGGGCAGAAGCTAGAGGCTCCGGGGCATTTACCTGGTTTTGGCATGAGGGGCAGATCCACATGCCCCTGGGGACAGTGCGGAGGGCGGGTGCCAGGCAGTCCAGGTGATAGACGCGTGAGCAGGTGTCACACATGAGTAACTGCCCACTGCGCCTACACACCACACAGAAATCATCATGGGTGTCTCCCTGCCACACAGAATCCACCAATCACAACAATGGTTGCTACACACTCGCCCAATCATACAAGGGTAGGTGGGACTTTGTTTAAAAAAATATATATTAAATGCAGCCTGGGATCCACTCAAATATTGTAATATGTGAAAGTTTCTGGGTTTACAAGGGCCTTTTGTTCTGCTTTAACACGACTGTTCCAAAATCAAAATTTTCCCACAGACTGCACAAGGATTGACTAAAATGGGGTAAGATTATAGGTTTGCAAGTCATTTGACAGATTCTGGCTTGCCTGATCTGATTTAGCTGCCTTAGCCATCACTACCATATAACCTCCTTTCCACTAGGGGCCGCTGGTCATCCGTGAGAGAGCAGGGCTACAGGAGTATGTGTTGGATCTGTGTCAGTGGGTGAAGCAGTCTCCCACGGCTACTTACATCCCCCACTGAGCGTGGGCTGACACCAGGGCTGAATGGGGGTGGATGTGATGATGGGGTTAGTGGGAGGGCGGGGGTGGGAGGGCCCACAGCCACCGCGTGGCGGCTAGTGGGGCTCAGGGGGCAGGCAGCCCGCTCCACCGCTCTGCTGTGTTTGGGTGGGCGACCTGGGTGAGATGAGACAGACGACAAAAGGAAAAAAAAAGTAGAAAGAAAAGACAAAAGAAGACAAAACATCGGTATGACATACCTCCGATAAGCTGTCCTCATTGGCTAGCGTAGCAGGGGGGGTGGGAATGAAAGAGGAGTGTTAGATAACAGAGGAGGCAAGGCATGCTGGGATACAACAAGAGAATCACTCTCCTACTTCAGATTGGTTAGCTCTTAATGACTTCTGTGTGCTCACTGCAGTGTTAGCAAACCAACTTAGCTGTCAACTTTTCCTTGATTATCAGAGGACTTCCACAAATAAGAACACTACAGTGCGATTTATGACAGGATACATGATGTTTTGTAATTTCAGAATGAATTGACTTTTTTCCTTCCTTTGCTGACGATATAACTACTGGAACCACTGAGGCTGTGAAGAAATGCTGCAATGGCTTTCCAGTAAATAACCGAATTTGCTCAATGTCAGCTAATAACTTTATTCATTTTAATTCTAGGCCTAAACCACACATCTGTTAATAATGATTAAGGCTTATGGGCTTGTCTCCAAAACTGACTCAGTATCTGCTGATAAGGACACTGACTCAGGATCTGCCAATTTGGACAGAGCAGGTTTAATGGGAAGAGGTTAGGCATGCTGGAAGCAACTAGCACCACAGGGCCAAAGGGAAGAGCATAAAGCAATGGAAAAAGAGAAGTAGGAATTCTCTCAGAATGGAGAAAATGACAGAAAAGCATTCATACGCAATTGCACTCACATTAGTTAGGAAGGCAGGTGAGCTAAAGAACATAAAGACAGTGATGCACTGCAAACATACTTCCTCAGGAAACACGCTTTTCCCTATAAATGGTCAATAAATAAATGGTCTATAAATGCTCTCACCCCATTTGAATAACATTTTGTGGCTAGTTAAGAAGCCAATTTCATTCTACCACAGGAACATTTTAATAGTATTATTCAATATTTTTGCTGTATAACTTAAACTGTATAAAGTCATGGTGTAAATACCAGGTGCAAACATGGGGTTCACCATCAGCCTCTGGGGAAAGAGACTGATCTGAGCCAGCAGAGACCTTGTTCAGGTGCATTTGCCTAAAATGCGATTTCTCTTTTTTAACGTGTAAAGGATGCATTTGAACATTTAAAGCAAAAATATCCATTCAAATAGCAAGTTAGGCATTTCCTTGGACTGGCAAAAGTAAATCTGGGCACCAATAAGCCCTCAGTCAGATTCCAGCTTTCAAGAGAGCCATTACCTCAGAGTCTCCAGGCTTAACACACGAATCATTCCGTATCTCTCCCAGTACAGTGCCGTTATCCAGTAAAGCACCTGTAAGCCTATTACATGAAGCAATTACAAAGAGTGCGAGAGAGGCAGACAGAGAGAAGAGCACATGTGTGTGCGAGATCAGCGCAGCCCTGCGGGGTGATGGCGGCAACAGCCACAGAGCTGGGGAGAAGCAGCAAGCACAGCTCGAGTCAGATCAGCGTAGTGGAACAGCTCAGCCAGGACAGAGCCATCCTGCCTGGACAGAACCGCCCCGCCAGGACAGGGTCGTCCCACCTGGACAGATCGGCCCCGCCAGGACAGGGTCGTCCCACCTGCACAGAGCCGCGCCGCCAGGACAGGGCCACCCCACCTGCATTTGGCTGATAGCATTCAACTGCAGCGACCACTAATCACTGTTTGCACAGCAACAAGCAACGTCCCGCGGCTCAGGAGTGCTCTGATCAGCACTTGTTAACGAGAGCACAGGGACTGTCCTGAACACGCAGAGATGTGCAAGAGAACACGTACAGGCAGATGAGAAGAGAAGAGAATGTGTACGGGCAGATACACTCACCTCTCTTTCTGCAACCCTGGTTTGCAGAATTTAAGTATGACACTGTGCTTTTCTTACGCTGAAAACACATGAAAACATTGACAATGAGTTACCTCTTATACAGCATGGACATGACATGGCTGCACCGGTGTGTGTGTGTTATTTACCTCAGGCTCAAACACGGCTCCGCTGTACACGGGATTTGCCGTCGTCCGTCTCTTCCTCTCCTGACGTTTACTCTGAATCTCTGTAAATTGGCACACACACACATATGCATGTACACAAACACACACACATGATGCTCACATGCTTTCTGTTCAGTTCAATCCAGTATAACACTGCCAAACACAGAATACACTCTTTCAGACTGGAATTGTGTGAAAACCTTCACACTTCCACAGCACAATGGCGACAGTTTCTCACTCACCCTCCAGATAGTCGTGTGTTACAAGTCCCAGAGACACCATGAATGCCAGTTTCTGTGGACACCAGAATGCAGTAGTAGTAATATTGACTGCTAACACCTAAATACACGTAACTGACAGGAAGACTAGGGTAAATGACCTCACAAATGAATAATCAAAACCAAAATAAAGCAAATTTTAAAGTAATTTTGGTGTCATCAGTGCTTAATGTAACACTTTAACTAGTCTCTTATGATGTACAAAAACTTCCCTGGTTTGACAAACGGGCTCATTTCCTGGATAAGAGATACAAACCTGCTGAACATCAGTGACACCACATTATCACCAGGGAGGAAAACAGAAAGGCTCCAGGACCCATATGTTGTTATAAGTATGTTATTATAAGCACGTTATTATAAGTATGTTATTACTGAGCACATCAAAAAAATGCTAAGTACATAATCAATGAACTAGCTTAGTAAAGAACAAAACACAGACTACCATACTTAAGTTACTTCTGCTTTAATGTAGACTAACATATTTGTTATTTCTTCTTTAACATAGACTACAATGTTTGTTATTTCTGCTTTAAGATAGACTACGCTGTTTAGGTTATTGCTGATTTAACACCATGCACACAGAAGACACAAGACACCCTGTACAAGAGAGACGCCCTGTACAAGGGAGACGCCCTGTACAAGGGAGATGCCCTGTATACTGAAGACACCCTGCATAAGAGAGACACCCTGTACACAGGAGACACCTTGTACAAGGGAGAGACATAACACCCTGCACACGGGAGACACCATGTTCAAGAGAGACACCCTGTACAAGGGAGACATATAACTTAATCCACAATCTTACTGACTTTGATGCATTTCATCATATAACATTTTAACCTTCTCAAAGGAGGAATCAGAGGTTGCCATGATTTCTAGAAGTGGTGAGCGGAGGATCTTCTTCCGATACACCTGTCACTGCGGCCGCAAGCTTTCCCAGTCATATGGAACAGCGCTAGAAAATGAAGCTACTAATCGCTCTTTTAGTGGATGTTATATTTTGGAGGGCAGCTTGTATTGTGTCAATTTTATTTCTTTTTGTTTTAGTTTCATTTCTGTCTCAGCACTTGTTTTGTATATGGCTGCCTTCTCTGGCTCATGTGGCTGTGTTTGAAACAGCATTTTCTTCTTCCTAAGCTGAGGACATGACTACTGGAACCACTGAGGCTGTGAATAAACTGATGGGAAGTAAACATCAGCATTCTAGTAAATAACCGAATTAGCTGGAAGTAGCCTACTACATGCTACACATCACATACTGGATACTATACTGCATACTAATACAGAGACTAGTATGCAGTATACAGTAAGTACAGTACTGAATTCAGTACATCACTGAAAAAATTCATGAGAATGGGGAAGAAGGCATGACTCACCAGAGGGTTGTCCTGGCGTTTGGGCACCGGGCTTTGTAAGGGTGTGGGGCCTTGTGTGTTTTCTTGGGTGGGAGTGGCTGTGGTGGTGGAGGTAGACGCAGGTGGCTGTAGTGCAGCCGGGCTGCTGGGGGCTGTGTTTGGCTCCACCCTGCCCACTGCTGATGGTGTCTGAGAGGGAGAAGGATGGGGTGGACAGAGAGGGGGGCATGAATTTCAGCACAGTGTTGATTTACTCCTCACTCCACTCATTGCTGCACTCCGCAAAACCAAACAGCCATTTGATTCGGAACCTCTGCCTATTTTAGTGGGAAATGAAGTGGACTTCACTGTGTCCCCAGGCTCCACACTCCACCTACTACACGCTCTCATTCCTCTTACCTCCACCCTCTGAAAGACTCCTGCAGTTTATTCATTGTTCTCACGTCCAATACAGGTCTCTTCCAGAGCGTCATATATACACATACATATATACTTATACACAACCTGAAAGCAGCTTTCATCTACACCGCTGGAGTGATTCAAGTTACTTCTTAAGCCTTGGAGAAAGGCCAAATCTGAAGTGCCAAAGGGATCTGGGACCAACAAACGTCAACAGCATTTACTGCACTGCTTCCGGCATCAAGACTAAAATCACCTTTTCCATTGCTGTCTTACTGAAATGCATTTTTCAAACCTTAAATGTAGTCACTTAGTGGGTTAGTAATTATTTTTTTAAATGTTTGTAAAATTCGTTTAAGTGAGAAAATAGACTTTTGATGCTGTGATGAAGAGAAGAAGTTTAATAAGAGGTAGCAAAACAAATTAAAGAAAAGAAATACAACAGAAAAGTTGTATCGATATTAATGTTTCATTGATATTTCTTTTAGTTTCTTCCCAGGGATTCTTACATGCAATCTAAGATTATGAGGCACTGTGGTGCTTTTTTGAGGCAGAAGACCGCTGCATCTGCTTATGCTACTTTGCTATCTTTTGTTTTCATTTACATGTATTTTGAGCCAAACCAATCTGTGTACAGAAGTAGGTGGAATACTGTGCAAAATTACTGACAGCTGAATACTGAGTACCTTACATTGTCCTGTGTCACGGTGTGGGAGGCTCCCCCTACCGGTCGCCTCCGGCACAGCGGCAGTTGTCTTGTTGTTGTTGCGTTGTGTGCGTCCCTCAGGTGGGCGGGGCTTATTAGCTCCCTCACCTGATGGTCGTTTGTCTGGCTATATATGCCAGTTGACTGCTGGTTATTATATCCTTAATCGGGGTCAAGTGCATGGGTTTTTGGTTTGCGCACGTTATTCATTAAACCCCTCTTTTTCTCTGAGACTTGGCGTGATTGCTTCCTTTTCGTTCGCACCTACTGCCCGTCACATCCTGAACATGATCAGTAATGTGTTCTGTTTAAAATGGATAACAAGCTACCTCAACAAATTCTCTATATATTCAGAATATACTGAACTGATTTAGAATATATACTGAAGTCCCATGGCAAGCAGCTGACCTGCATTGTCATTCATCAATATTACTGCAGCCACGTTGGTCTTATCAGTGTTTGTGATTGACTGTTCTCCTTATAACGCTTCAAAATTCTGTTCTCCCTAAACGCTTCTGTTAGTAAATTAGCAAATATAAAATTGCTAGATTATGCAAGATGGCTGGAAGGACAGTGATGGTTTACATGGTTTAAATGCTTGGTTTAAAGCTACCTCCTGTCCCTCCTAACTCGTATTTCTCGAACACTTGCTGATTTACCTGAATCAGCTGTTGATTGTGTAAATGTTTACTACTTAGAACATTTACTAGAAGCAAGTCTTAAAATGTTTACTAGAAGCAAGACTTCCTACTTAAAACATTTACTAGAAGCAAGATTGCAATCTGTATATGGTTAAAATCTAGAAGAGTCGTTTAGATATATTGTTTTACATTGATACATTGATTTATATTGTTATTTTAGATATGCAGAATGTTCTGACAAAACTGTTTATATGCAGTATACTTACTGGTTATTATTACTCATTAGTATTAATGATTAGTATAACTAGTTAGAATTACTGGTTAGTATCTAGCCTAACCCTTCCTAGATTGCTACTGCAGCCTGAACCCCCATCTGTGAGGTATGCAATTACAGCTTGGTAAAATCACTACTAAAATATCACAAATTGAATCAACTCATCCTCAGAATTAAAAACTGGATTCCTGAAAAGCCATGCCTCATTACTTGTCAATTTCCTGCCATAATGCTGTTGATGTTCCGATCACTTCAAATGATCGCAAACCTAGGCATAAACTATTTGGGCTGATGTAATTCTCAACCAGTAGATCTGTCCCCACCTAGGTGTGTCCACCCCAGCACTCACCAGGGTGTCAGGACAGCGCTCGCTGCTCTGAACTGAGGGAGGTGTCTCTGTGTTGGTAGAGGCCACGCCGGGCTGCTCAGACGGAGCCGTCTGGGGCTTGCAGGGCTGGGCTGAGATGTGGACGCCGGAGAGCTGGGAGAGATTGGGCTGAACGGTGCCCGTGCTGAACTGGCTGATGTTAGTGCTGAGCGTCATGGCGACAGTGGGAGAGGGCTGTGTGATGCTTGCGCTCGGCTGGATAACGGCAGCGCCAGACTGAATGCTGAGGCAGGCCTGGGTGTTAGGGGGGCAGGGGTGAGTGTTGGGGGGACAAGTTTGGGTGTTGGGAGGACAGGGTTGGGTGGGAGCCGGGCTGGGCGGGGGGTTGAAGATGTGCAGCTGGTGCACAGGTCCGGAGGAGGGCAGCAGGGTGGAGCTCAGCTTGGCGGTGAGATATACAGGCTGCTGTAAGACCTGGGCAGAGGTGAGGGCCGGCTGGAGGACCTGGGCAGAGTTGAGGGCCGGCTGGAGGACCGCAGAAGTCACTGGGGCCGAAGGAGGTTTGGGCATAACCTGCTCAAACCACAGAGAGAGAGGGAGAGAGAGAAAAAGAAAGCGAGAGGGAGGTGGAGAGAGAGAGAGAGAAAGAGGGGGTGAGAGAAAGAGGGAGGTGGAGAGAGAGAGAGAGGGAGAGGAAGATGCAAATAAAGAGACAGTGAAAGACGGAGAGGAAGGGACACTTCAGGGATCAGACAATAGCGCACTATTCTTAAAGTGTTAAAGGGTCAATAAAGGGTTATAGATCAGAGAATAACAACTATTCTTTGGTGTTAAATTGTCACTATATAGAGCTACTTAACTGAAGCTTAACTTAAATATTTAGCACACACAAAACACTATATATTTGTGCAATAGCACAAATTATTTCAAGCTTAATGATGTTTAAAAGTCAAAATCTGACTTGCCTGAGACTACATAAGATAGTCACAAATACACAAATACACCAGTCAGAAGTTTGAGTACCCATTCCAGAAACTATTTTTTAATTACTAACTTTTCTGTAAGTTAATTTCCAAGTGTTATGTATAAATATATGTAATCAAAACAAGACTGTACTTCTTAAAATCGCCAATCTTTTTTCTACTGAGCACTCCAAATTTGAGGATTGACTTGCAGTTTGACTTGCAGACTAGTCCTGTCCTGACTCAGTCTCTGTCACAACACAGCAGACTGGTGAACCAAAGCCCCACTGATGCCAACAGCAGAGATGCCTGTGTGAGAACTGATGACATCAGCATTGGCCGCTCTCCCATTACAGAATCACAGGGTTAGGTCAGGGTCACACGGTTAGGTCAGGGTCACAGGGTCACATCAGGATCACAGACTTAGGTCAGGGTCACAGAGTTAGGTCAGGATCACCAGGAACAATATTTTCCCACAGATTTCTCTGAGTAAGGAGTCAACTAGTGTTGTTAGATGGAATAGCATGTCCTCAGTCTCGGGCTCAGTCTGACTAAAGACACCATCTTTACATGCTGTGAAGATTTGTACGGTTTCTTTGTTGCTTTGGTTAAAATAAAATTGTGAATGCTTGACACAAACTACTAGTCTGTACTTTATGGCACTCAACCACAGATGAATCAGTTAAATATCCTTGTCTAATGAAAATTATGTACATAGAAAAATATCTAGAGAAACTGCAAAACGTGCCACACTGAACGTTCTGGACATGCAGGTGAGGGGAAGTAACGCGGATGCTCATCTTCTATCCTGTCTCCTCTCTTCTGTCCTGTCTGCTCTCTTCAATCTTGTCTCCTCTCTTCTGCCCTTCATTAGGACTCAAGACCCATCTCTCCACTGGAGCTCCTCACACTAAAACAACTGTGTCTGTATTGGGGTCAAGGTTGTGTTTGGGTTCTGGTTTGGGGTAAGAGTTGTGTTTTGGGTCTGGGTTGTGGTTGGGTTGTGTTTTGGGTATGGTTTGGGGTAAGCATTGTATTTGGGGTCAGGCTTGGGGTTGGATTGTATGTTGGGTGACAAATGCAGATTAGGAAAAATTGAGGCCTGCGTAAGTGATATTAAATGTTGGATGTCGCTAAACTTCCTCCACCTTAATGGTAACAAAACGGAGGTTCTCCTTCTGGGCCCAAAGGCCACAAGACAGAAAATACCAGATCTAATGTTAAATCTTGCAGATTACCCCATTACTCCTGGCTCGGTAGCCAAAAATCTCGGCGTCTTATTGGACTCTGACATTTGATAAATACATAGATAATACTACCAGGATAGCTTTTCTACATCTCCGTAACATTGCCAAGTTAAGAAATGCATTATCCCAGCATGATGCAGAAAAACTAGTACACACCTTTGTTAGCTCCAGATTAGATTATTGTAACTCGTTACTGTCAGGATGCTCAAATAGGAATATAAATAAACTTCAAGTAGTTCAAAATGCCGCAGCCAGAGTTCTAACTAGAACTAGGAAATTTGAACATATCAGCCCAGTCTTATCGGTGTAACGTCTGCCCTCCTCCTCCTGTCATTTCGTGCCTGTTTGTGTCTCATAGTCCCGCCTTGTGTCTGTAACCCTGCCCCTCGTTATCCTAGTCAGGTGTCCTGTATTAGTTCAGTTCTATTTATACCCTCTGTTTGGTCTTCCGTGTTACCGGTTGTTTTGTCCAGTCATTTGTCTAGCTCTCCGTCTGATCTTTGAAGTTATTCTGTTTCCGTGTTACGTGAGTTGTTCAGCCTGTGTCTAGTCTTTAGTTCGTCTTGCCTGCTACTCTTGTTAAATCATGTCATTGCGTGTTGGTTTTGTTTCGATGTTGGATTCCGTGAACGATATGACCCATGCCCGTGTAAACGACTCTGCTTATGGATTGCCCTTTAATAAATCTCGCTCTTCTCAGCGTTTGTGTCCGCAAACTACTTCTCCGCCGATCGCGGCGTTACAATCGGCCCTGCACTGGCTCCCAGTAAAATTCCGTATTGATTTTAAAATTATTCTATTGACTTATAAAGCACTGCATGGACTTGCTCCTGACTACCTCCAAGAGCTTATCTCTTATTATGACCCCCGCGACCACTACGATCCCAAGGTGCTGGCCTCTTATTAGTTCCATCAATTAATAAGGTAACAGCAGGGGGAAGAGCCTTTTCTTATAAGGCCCCCCAACTATGGAATAGTCTTCCAGAATGTGTCCGGGACTCTGGCACAGTCTCAATCTTTAAGTCTAGGTTGAAAACTTACTTGTTTGATCTAGCATTTGGTAATTAATGTGCCCCTTTAGATAAGGTAACAGATCCAGGGGTTCATGGGCAAAGGGTTTTTATGGAAAACTGGGGCGCTGGTGCTGTCATCCTATCACTGCATGCGGTCACTCAAGTTTGTCGACGGTGTAGTGGATGGATGCCAGTGTCTCAGGATGCTCCCAAGTCTGTGTTACCTTCTGGTTCTGCCCTTTAGCTAGGCTGTAATAATTTAATTGCCGGAGTAGCTGCCACACTCCAGAAATGTTTACATTTACTTTGTCTAACATATTCCATATAGAACTAATCGTCCCTCTTCTTCCCAATGGCTGCCCGAGAAATACCGGGACAAGGAAAGACGAACCTTTCCCGTTACCCACCCCATACAAGCATCTAGGAGATGGTCTGGCTTGCCAGTGGATGTGCCGATGCCGTGGTTGGATGTGCCATTATCGCAAGAGGACGTGCTGATGCCAACTCCCACCTGAGGCTCATCTACTCTGAAGGGACTGTGACTACTCGGCCTGGAAGTAGAATCATAACTACAGGATTATATCTGGACTATACATGAACTGTGAATGTGGACATTGCTAGCGGGCCGCCCAATGGAGGATGGGTTCCCTTTTGAGTCTTGGTCCTCCCAAGGATTCTTCCTAAATTCCTGCCATCTTAGGGAGTTTTTCCTTGCCACTGTCGCCTTTGGCTTGCTCATTAGGGATCTGGACCCACGCAATTTGTAAAGCTGCTTTGTGACAACATGTGTTGTAAAAAGCGCTATATAAATAAAATTGAATTGAATTGAATTGGGTCTGGTTTGGGGTCAGGGTTGTGTTTGGGGGTCCGGGTTGGGTTGTATTTTGGGTCTGGTTTGAGGTAAGGGTTGTGTTTTGGGTCTGGGATTGAGTAAGGGTTTTGTTTTGGGGTCAGAGTTGTGGTTGGGTTGTGTTTTGGGGTCAGGGTTGTGGTTGGGTTGTGTTTTGGGGTCAGGGTTGGATTTTGGGTCTGGTTTGAGGAGTAAGGGTTGTGTTTTGGGTCTGGATTGGGGTAAGGGTTGTGTTTTGGCATCAGAGTTGTATTTGGGGTCAGGGTTGTGGACAGGGTGTGGCTACGAATAGCAGCCCAAGTGAGATGTGAGAGATGAGTGGTCAGGAATTATATCTGAAGGAATATATAAGTCGTTAGTGAAGGAAAAAAGCAAAGACAGACAGGAAGAAAGACGCCATGGCAGATACAATCACTGAGCCACGGTGAAGCCACTGCACTATGGACCTTTTTCACTTTCACTGCATTATGGTCTATTAAAAAAGACCCATTCAGCTTCCATTGAAATTCAAATGCCTTGAGAGTGCTTTAGTGCATTTTAAAGCCTTTTCACTTCACAAATGCCTGCATCTTCTAACTTCCATCTTCCTGTGCAAAGCTGAAAGGTCAGTACTCGGGAGTTTGGAAGGACAAATGTGATGGTATAATGTTCTCAGAGAACCACTTCCTAATGTCTGTATGACCAAACTGAAGGTGACACAAATGCTGCACCTGGTTAGAGGTGCTTTCTTTACACACATGAAAAGGGTCCATGGAGAATACAGCAAAGCTTTGGAACAGCGGTTCTGAGCAAAAAAGCCACGCACATACAAAATCACAACAGCGACAGACTCTCTACACGCCAGCCAAGGGATGATGGGGTCTGAGGTTTCCATTGGAACAAACCTGCGGTAGAGAGGCTGGTCGAGCTGTCTGTCTGGTGGGCGGGACAAATTGAGGAACTTTGATTGGCTGAGTGGCGGTCTGAACCTGTGACAAGACTGCCCATTTACTCACAGTAATAAAGAGACACAAATACTTAAGAACAACAAACATGTCATGTCTCATCTCTCATCCCTCTGCTTACAGACATGTGATGGGACAGAGTGATGCGGGCTGGTAACCTGATTCATATAACAGGACTGGATTATCAGTGCTATTCACAATTCAGCTCACACTGAACCTTCCTGCATCTGAAAGGTCTACAAGAAATCTAAATGTCATTTTACTCCTCTAAAACACAATCTAAAAACTGAACATAACAAAAGAAATTTTTAGATTGAACACTGAACGCATTTTACATTGGCAATGTCTTTCTGTCTGGACTAATCCTTGCTAATGAGAGGCATAATATTTACTTACAACAATAGTGTTTTTGGGAACTATCCGCACAGGCTCCACTCCCTGATTGGATGGCTTGCAGGATGTCTGGAGGCTGACCGGCAAATTCTGAGAGTCTGAGTTTGGAAGGCTGGGGAGGGGCGTGTTTGTGAGGGTAGTAACCATAGCAATGGTGGGAGTCGGCATCATGGCGATGGGTGTGGTGGGCGTGGCAGCTCTCAGCATCAGAGGTAGTGTCTTAGTGGCAATGACTGGAGTCACACTCATTGAGTTCTAGAGACAGAGAAAAAGAACAGAAAACACACACACACACACACACACACCATGAATACACACATTACACACCTCAGAGCACTTGCTATAAAACAGTAACAGAAAGCCTATATATTGGCAGCAACATAATGTCACAAACCACACAAGAAGAAGTGAAAATAGAGGATTTATAATATCATTATTAGGAAAGAAGAGGGGTGATTGCCTGTGGGGTACTGAGGTGTGTTGGGGGAAGAGAGCTCTGACTCTGACTGGAGACCAGGGTGGTAGTCTTCCCATCAGCCTGTAGGGGGAGCTGTGTCTGCGTCTGGAGCCTGATCTCTGCTGACTCTTGCTTCACCAGCAAATCTCTCCTCAACTGTTCCACCACCTTTTTCTGAGGAGAGAATACCATCTCAGCAAAGCCATGAATGCAAAATGAGCACATTGACTGCTCTGCACTGTTGGCATTACAACAGTGTCCCTACAGGTCTGGAGTGGATTCACAGTATCATCAGCATAGCAGCAGTGTTGCACAGCACACCACCACCACCACCACCTCCACATTCTTGTGAGTGAGTGCACATGCAAATGGGCATGGATATCAATAATACGTCAAAGAAATAGAATAGCAATACAATTAAAGAAATGTAACATCTTTTAAGCTTTGGCATAATGGTTAACAACCAGACAGACACTGACTTCAGTGTGGATTTTGATCACCAAACACAAAAACTTCTAAAGCTCTCTCACTCTCCACTGCAGCCTTTATTTTTGGACAACATAATAAACAACTAAGAAGGCACTGATGACAAGGGCTTGTGATGAGAACTCATGTAACAGAATTTTGTTTCATATTCCATTAAGTTCCATTAGAATAGCTATCACAAAACTGCGTAAAAGTTTCAAAAGACTACATTTACATAACACCATCACTTTTAAAATTCATGTTTTGAAGCTAGTGAATGTACTTGTGCTGATAATTGACATGCAGACTAGCTGAAATGAAAAAGGAGAGAGACAGACAGAGAGGGAGGAGAGAGGAGGAAGGAAAAAGACACATACACACACACACATATATATATATATATATATATATATATATATATATATATATATATATATATGTGTGTGTGTGTGTCTGCGTCTGCTGCCAGTCAGGCTTCCTGTTACTATCCTGATGCGGCGCTGTGACAATAAGGCAATAAAAACAACAGCACCGACGTCCAGTCACTTCACATAACGGTATACTGCCATCTGCACACTGTACTGTCATGTTCTCTGATCATGTTCTCTGCTGTTACAATGTCTCCCTCCCTTTGTCTCAGTAGCTGTGTTATATATGGTGCTGTTGAGCATTGATGCTGAGCTCTGTTGATTTGTAATATGTTGCAACCTTTCAGTAATGTTACTGCATGGTTGAAGTGTGATTTCAGGGTCAGGCTAGAGCTTAGTGTATCACCAGTTAACTTCAGACTCATTTTAGACACACATTTTTATACTATTTTCTTTTTCCTTTGCTCCTGAAATAAAACATGGTGCCTGTCTTGAGGTCTACAACACTTCTTATGTTACACTTCACGGAGCTTTTCCTTTCACAGTCTAACAATGGAGAGCTTGAATCCAGCATCCAGTGTTTCTATACTCCCTAAATAAAACTCTTTTGATTGGTCACAAATTAAATCAGCCCCTCTGGCTCCAGTCCCTGTTCTGATCATTCATTTAAGTAGTTACAAATGAACAAATCAGTTTTCCCAATATTACTTCATTTGCATCTTTTTGCCTGCGACTTCAAAATTAAAATGGCATACAGTTGCGATAATATGTACTGTGACTGGAAACTGTGCAAGTTAACATTTTAATATTAGTCTCTTCTTTCCCAAGTTATCATGTACAAAATACAAACTCTCAAAACAGATTCTTCAAGTTCTCAAGTCTTGCAACATAAACATAAGGTTGTCTTCCATACAACCTGACCAGACAACTCAACTTCAGCAGTTCAGGAAAAGTGCTAGTGACAAATCACCAAGGTTTTGATTCCCAGTCAGCAAAAGCTGATATATGTAAATCCTACTGATAAATATGTAAATCATTCTGGATAAGAGTCTCCTAAAACACTGTTTATATTTTACTCAAGAACAGGACAATAAGGGTAATCACCAGGGTAGAAAGCCTTTATTTTTGCCTCACTGAGTAAAAAACTGGTTTGCTAGTTAAAGCAGCAAGCTAATTAATGTTTTACATTAATAGCCAATCTGCTGCATGTTAGCTGAATTAACCTCTCCATAAATAACCATCAAAGGGGCATAGTTGCCTACAGCAGCCTCTCAAAAGCCTATCAAAGTAGTTATCTGTTTGACTGAAGCATGAGTGTTTAGGTACAGATAAGAAAAGGAGGGGCAAATGGAACCTCACATGATACATAAACTGGGAACACAGACTAAATGCTCATGAGATGCGCAAACTGAACACAGACAAAATGCAATATTTTAGAAAATGACATTAGAGGTTATACTGCTCTACACGAAGTGTGTACTGTGTACTAAATGAAATAAAATACAGTGTTTTTGATAATTATTAAATGGTGAACAAACAGAACAGAACAAAGAAAATCCATTTTTTATTTATATACAATTTATTACACAATACCAATGAAAGTATACAATTCTACTACAGAATTGAACCTCTGCTGGGCAGGTATCTAATTCAGATGGGGAGTGCTTAATGTATGCTTAACATGCATAAAGTATGCATAACATGCATGGATCTACTATTTTTCAACTTATTCGGTATACTGCAGTCTCAAAATCTGCATGAATTTAAGTATGTGCACTATGAATGCACTGCCAGTTTAATCTGTTCTGTGGTCGCTGTGGTGATGGGTTCCTGGACTAATCCTCATAACCTGGTGTTGACCTCAGTCACTGAGATAATGTTGGTCCTGCAGACACTAAGGTAATCTAGCACACTGATTGGGTGCATGACTGTGTGAGCAATTTATTATGGCACATTGTAAGGAACCGTGATGTTGTCTTCGTGGGTAGCTGTCCGTCATTCAAGAATTGTCAGAAGTGACTTCCATAAACAAAGTAACACTCACACTGACATACAGATACACACACACACAGACTGAAAAGAGATCTACAGTACAGAGCCAATCATTAAATACTAATCATTGCATGTTCTGTTTGCCATATTTAACACACACTCTCCCAACTGCTAGACTGTGAGGAATGTGCCTCTCATGTGTAACTGTGTGTAACAGATGGTCCAGAGGCTTCTGGGCCTGTTAAAGAGTGTGCATGTGTATGCGGCATTTTGCATCTCAGAAAATGCGTGAGTGAGTCTATTCCAGGTAAATGCCCAGCCTGCTTAGTAGGAACTACTGCTTTGAAATATATTCCTGACTGACTGTATTTGTCTCTTCACAGTGGATTTAGCACCATTACGCATGTGAACATTTCTTTGATTAGTGATTTTTTGTGTTCATGAGAGCCCTACATTAAACTTTTTCAGACATGATGACAAGAAGACTCACCTACATTCCTCACTTCAGGATGAGACAGGGTGACAGTCTCACACCATCCCCTTCCCTGTCTCTCTCTCTCTCCCTCCCTCCCTTGCTCCCTTCTCTCTCTCTGACTCTATCAGAAGATGCGCTACCACCTTTTTCCCTGAAGCTCTTCCTTTGTCCTCAGCTTCTCACACTTTCATTTTCATCTGATCTCGAGACACTGCAGGGAAGCAGCTCATGCAGACATGCGCAAACACACACGCGCTCACACAAAACACACAAACAAACATACCGCAGATTATCTGAGGTGTGAGGATTTCTCTGGTTGATGTCAGTCTCTCTCCATGCTGGTATTTAACAAGCTCTAAGCCTCCGATTAAAATTCCTCTCACACTGTCTGTTGCCTCACACACACACTTGCTCTCTCTCTCTCTCTCTCACTTTCTCCCAGGACTAGTGCAGAGCAATCGTGAGGAACATCATAGTGCTGATCTGGCTCCCACAGCCAGATACAGAAAGCACTCACATTCTTTTCAATTAACCTGAAATTTCACACACTTAACCAAAGTACAGACAATAGGCAAGATTCATGTGAAATATGTGTGTATTCATATGAAATATGTGCATGTCATGTGATAAACGTGTGTATTCACGTGATATATGTGTGTATTCATGTGAGATATGTTTGTATTCAAGAACACTGTTTAATTCTCTTTCCTCTTAAAGAACATCCAGATAAAAAACACACAATATTTTTTCTTGCACTACAAGTAGGTATTTCTCTAGGCCAGTGAGTTTACATTACTGAGGCGAGGTGTGTGTGTGTGTGTGTGTGTGTGTGTGTGTGTGTCGGCTTTCAAAGCCTGTACAACGGAAGCAGATGCCACACACTGCTCAGTCCAATACCTGAGGCACACACCAAACAAGCACAGAAACAGCTGGTGGTTCATTCTGCTCCGCTCCAAATCAAACAGCTCTGGCCTAGACTACTCAGGATCAGTCAGAGGTTCAGGAAGAGATTGGAAGGAACGCAGGAGGGAAAGACGTGATTGGTGAATATAAAAGTGATATTTTCTCATAAACATGTGCATGTTCCTAAAATCTAGAACTAGCCATATTACTCACACTATGGAGCAAAAAAAACATCCTTCACCTAAACAACTCCTCTCCCTCTAAGCATTTCATTTCTGCTCATTCATTTGTGCATTTCACAAAGATTTCTGCCTATATTCACGCATGAAATCATGTGATCCATATAATGTTAATCATGCAGGAAATCCCACGATCCAAATAATCACTTGATCACACAATTTTGAGCAGAATAGAATGTGACTTTCATAGCCAGATATTTGTGAAACTTGGCATTAAGCACGTGAAACTACAATACAAGTTTCTATAATGGGCCACCACGTGAGCTGTGACGAACTCATTCAGAAGAAATTCGCACCATTCCTCGATTACCTGGCACCTCACTACTCTGTTCAACTGCTGCCTCCACAGTTTTGCCAAGAGGGCGACATGTTTGTACTACTTTGTTCGCGTTTCTACGTCCTGTGAGCATTTTGATTTTTCTTGAGGGGAGCTAATGTTATGGGGTGGGGGAGGTGGCGGTATTATTAATATTATGGTGGTACATATCACGCTTTTAAAATCACACACGTTGCTGTTGTGTGGTTTTAAAAAATACTGTCACAAGGATAGACATCATCATGGCGACTTTAATGGATGTAGCTGTGATTATGCCAGTCCCTTTGAGGGCCTGCATCTGGGTTATTCAAACATTCAGTGGAAATTACATGCACAAAGACCATCATTCCGAAAAATAACTGTACGAAGGACAACTGGTGCTGCTGAGGGATCAAACTCCACCATGCTGCCAGCATTTGGAAACCAGCCCACAGGAAGTAGGAATCTGGGTTTCCACTGAAGCAGGTTTCTAGTGTGGAACCAAGGTCTGGTTTCGAGATTATCCTAGTCAAATAAGACAATAAGAGCAATATTCAATAAAGGGTGTCTTAAATTCCATCCTACAAATAAATATCTCTATAGTGGGCAAAGAATATTGATTTTCTGTATTCTGTTTATATCAGCAGAAAGATGCAAGGCAGGTACCAAAGAGTCACCACTCAATTTATAAGGCTTTAATGTGATGTGCTCAGATTCATTGTCCTGCATAGTACTTGGCACATAAAGGTATTTGGAGTAAAATATCACATACCATATAAAATGTATCATGGTGAGATAGGGTTTGGCTTAGGGTTAGAAATGTCTCATGGTAAGATAGAGTTAAGGTTAGAAATGTCTCATGGTAAGATAGGGTTAGACATGTCTCATGGTAAGATAGGGTTAGAAATGTATATTTCACAGATCAATTTGATCAAGATATGGGGATTATCAAAATATAAGGAAGTTTTTGATTCATCTGAACTTGTTCCTGAACAATTATGTTTGAAAACAAGACAAGGAGGCCAGCAGGGTTTTCCAGCCCAGCATCCATTACACAATATATTTCATCACATTGGACATGTCTGGCGCCTTCTGAACGACGTGTAGAATATGAGTGGTTGACCGTGTCTTACTGCATTACACATTAGCAACTCTAAATATGTTTACTGGAATCACTCATACTGAATTGGTATCTTATCAGACATTTAAAAAACTTATTTAGGAAATATTTCATATTCATATTAAATATTAAATTATATTTAATACACTATATTGCCACAAGTATTCGCTCACCTTCCTTGACTCACATATGACTTTAAGTGACATCCCATTCCTAATCTGTAGGGTTCAATATGACATTGGTCTACCATTTTTGGCTAGAACAGCTTCAACTCTTCTGCAAGGCTGTCCACAAGGTTTAGGAGTGTGTTTATGGGGATTTTTGACCATTCTTCCAGAAGCGCATTTGTGAGGTCACATACTGATGAGGCCTGGCTTTCAGTCTCCACCCTAATATATCCCAAATATGTTCTATCATGTTGAGGTCAGGGCTCTGTGCAGGCCAGTAAAGTTCATCCACACCAGACTTTGCCATCTTTATGGACCTTGCTTTGTGCACTGGTGCAAAGTCATGTTGGAAGAGGAAGGGACCAGCTCCAAACTGTTTCCACCAAGTTGAGAACATTGAATGCTTCAGCATACCAAGACATTTTGGACAATTTCAAGTTCCTTTCACTGGAACTAATAGGCCAAGCCAAGCTCCTGAAAAACATCCCACACCATAATCCCCCCTCCACCAAACTTTATACTTAGCACAATGCAGTCAGACCTGGCAACCTCAGACTCGTCCATCAGATTGCCAGATGGAGAAGCGCGATTTGTCATTCCAGAGAACGCGTCTCCAATGTTCAAGAGTCCAGCGGCGGTGTGCTTTTCACCACTGCATCCAACGCTTTGCATTGCACTTGGTGATGTATGGCTTGAAGCTGCTCGACCATAGTAGAGCTCTCTGCGCACTGTTCTTGAGCTAATCTGAAGGCCACATGAAGTTTGGATTTCTGTAGTGATTGACTCTGCAGAAAGTTGGCGACCTCTTCACACTATGCACTTCAGCATCCGCTGACCCCACTCCGTCAGGTTACGTGGCCTACAACTTCATGGCTGAGTTGCTGTCATTCCCAAACACTTCCATTTTTTTTATAATACAGCTGACAGTTGACTGTGGAAATTTCACGACTGGATTTGTTGCACAGGTGGCATCCTATCACAGTTTCACGCTGGAATTCACTGAGCTCCTGAGAGCGACCCATTCTTTCACAAATGTTTGTAAAAACAGTCTGCATGCCTAGGTGCTTAATTTTGTACACCTGTGGCCATGGAAGTGATTGGAACATCTGATTCCGATAATTTGGATGGGTGAGCGAATACTTTTCGCAATATAGTGTATTCAAACATGTGCTAGAGATTTTCCTTAGCATACTCAGAATGCAGATCATAGTCAGCGAAAACTGTAATCACAGAGTCAAATCCAAACATCCAGTAGAAACATGAGGTCTACAGTGCCCTGTCCCAAAGGCTCAAACAACAGAGATATAAAAAGCTGGTGGGATTTCACAGTCCTGACCACCACTGTGGAACAGTTAACAATATAACAATACCTGTGTGTGCACAATGAACACACACACAGGCATGCATTCATGCATACATGCATTCATGGCTGTTATTTTTCAATACAATCTTTCTCTTTCACACACACACACACGAGCACACATGACAATTCAGATTGGTTGTGAGAAAATCATTTGGTCTACCTGTTGCTAAGAAACAGTCCTCAACTTCTGACTCTTTTACACACTCACACATACACCAGTCTAATAAATCATTTGTTGTATTTGATGGGTGACATTGACATTAAAATCAACACATCCAAAATAAAAGTCATAAAAACATCAAGAACCTAAAATACCAGTGACACGTCACAAACTAAAAAACACGTCACAAGCAAACCAAACTTCAAAGCAACCAAACAAGAAAGGTCCTGCATGCAAGAAATTATTTTAAAACTGAAGACTTTTAAGATATTTACTTTAAAAGGTAAAATGAGAACAGTACTGCTAAATGTCAGGTTCAGCTCCAGTGTAAAGATTTAAAGGGACCTAGTATGTTACATCTTACTGACACACACACACGAACATACAGATATACACATACACACAGATATACATATACTCTGAAACAGTATACTTTCACGACAATACATAAACATATGAAGAAAACGCACTACTGAAATCCAGTAGGTCTAAAAGCCTCATTTCTTGTAGACAACTCCTATACTAATGCCACTAAGAGAAAGTATTACAGGATTGTGTGTTCTGACAACACCTTCCTGCACATGGAGTCCATCTGGAAACGCAGGAAGATCAGGATGCTCTAGTCTGAACAGAGATTAGGGGTTAAGTGTCTAGTGTTAGACTCAACAGGGGTTAGGGCTCTAGTCTCAACAGCAGAGAGAAGCATAATTTAGAGATGGACAAGAACAGTCAAAACTTCAATTATCTCTCTCAGAACTAGTAGGCCTTAGCACCAATAACTGTTGACATTTATAAGAGCTCTCAGCATGAGTGAACAGAGGATAGTGAGAGACTCAGGCAGGTGGAGAGATGGGGTGGAGAGATGGGGGTTGAGAGATGAGGGAAGAGAAAGATCAATAAGTGGCAGGTGGAGTCTTTTCTTGGGGAGATTTCACACTGTGTGACTATACAGCTTGTCAGACACACTGCAGAGACTGCTCTCTCTCTCTCTCTCTCTCTCAATGGAAAGACCTCTCCCTCTCTCCATCTACCTCTCCCCCCTCTCTCTCAACTGGCTGTGTTCCTCTCTCTTCCTCATGGTATACTGCTTGATAATCAGGGAACAAAGGAGGGCTTGTCGCCCCTGTTACAGAATGTCATTATATATTTCTGTCCTATCAGAGTAAAAAGACTTTTACATTGAACAGTGGAAGCCAATCCCAAATCATTGCTTGGACGGAACAGATAATATCTGTTAATAAGTCCGAGGTGATTCTATGACCACCATGGTACAGTTTCCGTAGATTTGTAGCTGTGCATCACATGACTCACTGTACATAACATGACTCACTGTACATCACATGACCCACTGTACTTCACATGACCCACTGTACTTCACATGACCCACTGAGCGTCACTTTACCCACTGTGCATCACGTGACCCACTGCGAGTCACGTGACCTACTGTGCATCACATGACTCACTGTGCATCACATGACTCTCTGTACATCACATGACCATAAATGAGATTATCTCTCTAATGACAGTGGTGGCATGTCAGCTTGTTTTGTTTTTGATTTTTGTATGATTTTTGTTTGATTAGATTTTTGGACCAAGAATCACAAGCAAGTCATTGAAAGCCCAGAAGTAATAAAGTAAAAAAGCCCATAAGACTCTGCTAGTAAGTAGTAAAACTAGTTTGTGGACATACCCCACCAAACCACCACCTCTTTCTCTTTCACAGGATTAAATGCCTTGGCCTCCTACCTGCCGCTCACTCAGTGCTGTGATCTTGGCCTGAAGGTCACGCAGCTGCAGTTTCAACTCAGCATTCTACACACACACACACACACACACACACACACACACACACACAAACAAACCGCAGATTAGCAGAGTTGTGAGAATTTCAAGCAGTATCAAGCACTGAAGTGTTCTAAAAGCAGCTGTATGTGTGAATTAGTGCATGGATGATCATATATACAGACCAGGTTCTCACCTGTGGATCTTGTTTCATTTGAGCAACCAGCTTCTGTAGAAAGAATAACACAAAATACAGTGAGTTTGTGTGAAAGAGAGTGTTGAACATGAAATACAGTGAGAACAAGTGTGTGAGAACAAGTGTGTTGAGCACAGACTGACTGCTCCTTTTCTGTGTACTGTACAGCAGCAGAGTATAAGTGTGGTTTTTCACACAATGACCCCTAGAGGTGGATATTAGTACTACAGGCAGAAGGGAACCATCCTCTCCTCTTACAGGCAAGAATGTGTGTATGTGTGTGGTGCGTGTGCGTGTGTGTGTGCCTAATCATCAAAAAAAAATGGCTGGTATGATAACTAGACATTGCGTGGAGTGGCAGCCATTTGACTGCTTCAGCTCCGTCAGGCCAATTCTTTTGAACATTCTGTATTGGAAACTGGGCCATTCCCTGTAATGGACAGACCAACCACCACAGTGACCAGTTCAGAGAGTGAACTTTAGGTTAAAGCCATTTTTCTAAAATTAATCCAATCCAGCTGAGAAACATGAAAACATGACTCACAATGTTTTTTTTCTGTTCCCATTCAAAGGCCCTCAGACTGAGGTCTGTGCAGCATGTTATGTGTCTGTCAGCAGTAGCTTTGGTTAAATGCACTTTCTGAATGAAATCGTCCATGAATTTTGGCTTTGAGAAGGTAGGAGTCTTTCCACAGTGCTGGAAGCTGGGTTTTGTGATATCAATTTGTGACTAATGCTAATGACCTTTGTTCTGCATAGGAATCTAAGTAAATGCATGCTGAATGTTCTAACACAGTCTTATGAAGCTTCTCCATATGACTGCATGTGTGTGTGTGTGTGTGTGTTACCTGATGGATCTGTATCTCCACTTTGAGAGCCTCCTGTAGACTCTGCAGCTCCATCATCAAGCCCTTCTGCCCAAATCCCACGCCTCCCTCGGCCTGAGAAGAAACAGAGGAAGAGAGGAGAGAGAAAGAGAGGGAGAGAGAGGGGGAGAGAGAAAGAGAGAGGGAGAGTGACCAGGACAGATAGAGGGAGTAAGAGATTACTTCTTCTGAATAATAAAGATTTTTCATGGTTATTGTGAGATATTAAGGGAGACAAAGAAACTATTCAGCAGTAGATGACGATACTTCTGAATACGGATTCACTCAAAACTGCTCACATCACATCCTGCCTGGACCAGCAATCCAAGTAAAAAGCTTTCTGTGTGGCACACACACATGCGCACACACACACACACACACACACACACACACACACACACACAGAGGTGTGTGCATGCCCAACATGCATGTCCATGCATGCATGTTGGAATGTTCATGGCTACATGACAGTAAGTTCCAGCATTTATGACCTCAGTGTCTTTCACACCAGCCAGCACTACCCGTAGGCACACCAGAGGCACCGTATCACACCAGCCAGCACTACCCCTGACTGCGTCCTCTCTTAATAATTGTTCTTCAGTCCTGTTGCAACACCTGTGGTTGTGTTATTAATAGAATGTAGCCACTCAGGGCAAATGTTAGCTTGCAGTCTTTTAACCTTCACATGATACAGAGTGAAAGCAGACATAGATCATAACTGTCATCAGATCTCAGATCCCCCCTAAAATAGTTTCATACCTTCACAACGTCTGCTGTCTTGAACACCATCCAACTGGTAGTGTGGGGGAGGAGCCTGGAACTGGCAGAGTGGGGGAGGAGCCAGGAACTGGGAGGAGCCTGGAACTGGGAGAGGAGCCTGGAACTGGGAGAGGAGCCTGGAACTGGTAATAAAAAGACAGAAGATCTGAGTGCGGCATTCACACACACATTTAGGCAAATATAACCTGAAGTTCTAACTATCACCATCACAATTAACTAATCTCAAACCTCAGCTCAAACCATCACCTCAGACATTTTCACTGGGACATGCATGTCTGGTGCTAAACAACACAAGGGAATAGGCAGAGCTTACACCTAACCTCAACCTCTGGTTATAACCTATTTATAAAAATATGAAAACTAAATTAAAACTATAATGTTCACATCAGCATGAATGAAAATTAATTTAGTTCTTTAGGATTTGTGATGGCTTATAAAAGTGGATTTCTTATATCAAAAACTACATTGCCCAGGAGATGTCGCAAGTTGTCGCTAAATATTTGAGAGTCAAGTAAAGACTGACTTTGTACTAAATTAATACATGCTAAAATGGAAACACCTGTTGGAAGGAAACTAAATCTAAATCATATCAGTTATGTTTCACTGGTTTTGAACACTGTATCATACCCAAAACCTTTATCATCACATATTGCATTAGAAATATTAAAAACCAAAGATAAATAAAAGACTTAAAATAATAAAATAATTCAACTAATTTACAATAAAACACAATTTTCCTCCTCCTGTTCTCTCCATTTTTTCCTCTGATACACAACTCTTCACTTGCTGTAACCTGTTGAGATCCAAATGTGTGTTTGTGTATGTGTGTGGGTGTGAGATGAGCTGTAAAGCCAAGCCAAGTGTAGTGGTATATCTGAGCCATAGGCCACTGTCTTATTAAACATCCGAGCACCTACAGCTAGTCAAGAGTGCTATCACTTAAACCATTTCCTGGTGTCAAGACTTTGCCGAAGCCAATCACGCAGAAAAGTGGAACTTCAGTGGTTTCCATCACACGTCATGCCTGCTGGGATCAGTAAGAGAACGCAGGGCTTATCTGGGACTTTCTCACCATGGAACTCTCATAGTCGGTAAAGGTGAAGAAAAAAAAAACGTGCAGTGAGTGACATGGGACTCAAAGAGGCCTTGTTACAGCATAATTCCAGCCTCCTAACAAGCTATGAAATCATTCCATATCTCCACTCACCTTACAGCATTGAAATGTATTAACTGATTTAATGCAGATCACTGCATACTTTATTAATTAGGCCAATTATGTTAATTAGCCAACTGAATTTGTGTTTTAAAATCTGTTTTGATTCAGATGGGCTGATACCAGCTGAACTGTTGCACAGGCTAATTCCTGTTATTTATATGTACAAATAGCAACAGATCAACATAATAAAATCAGGATATTATCCTCCAGGCGAAATGAAAGAGTGCAATCTCAATTGCTAATTGTCCTTCAGTTGTCTGAAACAAAGCTGCTTTATGTAGATTTATGTTTTATTTACTCAACTCTGATTGAGGAACAAATGCCTGAACTGGAAGATGAATTAAGAAACCAAAATTATGTACTACTAGTTCCTGAATAATCTGCATGGTGGGATTTTAATATCTGTATAATCTGTAAAAGTCTATTTATTCTGATGTTAGAAGTGACCACATTGACTCATGCTGGTGGGTGTGGCTCAGTTCCAGGTTCTTGAATTAGGCTGGACTGCTTTTCCAAATACAATGTCTTTCAGATACAATGATTTTTAGATACAGTGTGCATTCTGTATACATCTCTAACATATAAATACAGTATTTTTTTAAAAAACAGTATTTTAAGATATATTGTGCACTTTCTACAGTAGTTTTCAGATACAGTGTCTACAAGGTTTGTCCAATGCAGTGATTTTTCGAGTTTGAATTTCTTTTTGTCTCAAGGCACAATAGCTAAGCTTTTGCAATGTGACTCAAGACACCAATCATAATACTCTCATTTAGAGTGTCTTTGTAGATTCAGTGCCAACTTTTCTTTTTTCTTTTTATTAAGGAGTTTGACAGACAAAACTAAAAGGTAAACTCTCTCAATTTATAATCTCTCTTTATAATCTTGAACATAATTTATACTCCCTTTTAATTTAATATACTGAAACCAACACTTCACATTTGATCACTGCACATTTCACCATAGGCAAATAACACAATGGCCAATAGCTTATACATTTATACTAAACATTTCCATATTGTGTAAATGTAACTAGCAGCATATATGTACTACTACAACAACAAACTATGATGGATGAAACAGACCCAAGTTGTTTTACTCAAAACAGAGCTTTTAAAAATCTGACCTAATCACAGTCCTGCTACAACTCTACCTAAAAGACAAATATTAGCTAGTAACATGCTGGTATTAGAAAGACAGCGACTGACCAGTTACTAATGGAGTTTTTAGTGTTCCAACAACCGAAAGGTTCCTCAATAAGCAATGGTCAACAGCTTCACTTAGATCACCTGCACTTACAACTTACTTGCACTTACAACGTATCAGCTGCTACGCATTAGCCGCTGCTGGCTTGGGCTGTTCTACTCATTCTCTGGTGGTTTAAAGTGTTTGCACTACTGAAATCTGGTCTGACAGCTGCAGGCATTTCTGATGAGGGCTTTAAACTTTTTATGAAGGGAGCAAACTGCAAATATCAATTTGGCTGTGAAAGAGAATCTCCATGCTTCTTTGTCTCTCTGTATGTGTGTGTATGTGTGTGTGTGAGAGAGAGAGTTGTATTGGCCTCTGAAAAGTTTCTGTATCAGCAGTACAAACAGCCCCCCCCCCCACACACACACACACACACACCCAACCAATCTCTATAAGCAAACTAAATGCAGACGCATAGACACAACTCCCCCGACACACAGTCCCCCTCATGCATGTACATACACACACACACTGGAATCCCAGTTTGTGGCACTAAAAAAAACAACAATTATATTATATTTAAATATTTTCTTGGAATTATCCAGACATCCTGGCACATCCTGGCAATTAAGTAGTAAATAATCCACATACGCCCATACGAAATAAGACGTTTTAATAATAATAATAATAATATTAAAAATATTACACTATTAACTTGATGTTGCACGTCATATAAAGTAGTCCTATACAGGCACAACACATCAAACTTATTACTTCTTAAGACATGTAAGACTACTTCTGCACTCATCACGACCACGACTCTGGAGTTAAACACTACAGGCCTACTCGCAGTTGTCTCAACAACTACCGTCAATAACCTGTTGGGAATTACACTGGCAGGCCTGCAATAAAAGAGCGTTTTCATGTAGAAATGCCTGCATGTTAATTTTAACCGAATTAGACAGCGGTGATGGCCACAAAGACATTATAAGAACTCGAATAAATAACGCTACAACATCGCTAATAAACGTCACGAAAAAACAGAAAAACCAACAGCATGCCAGCGCATTGCAAACCGGAAATACAGCTCCCATCTTCGATCACTTACACCGTAACAATCAAACATCACACTTGGCATGGGTCAGGCCTGGCCCACTCTCGTTCGGCGGGAGTCTTCACCTACTTTGTGAGATATTAATAAAGGCCCCAAATCCACGCGAATATATAGCTATTAAGTTGTGTTGTAAAACTTGCGTTCGTCTAATCACGTCTTCGATGGCCTGGATCAATTCAAATCTTGCCTGTTACGAAATAAAATTTTAAACATTGCCACGACCTGGGATGCTTGCAGCTAGCGGAGCAGCACATTCTTTATTGACGAAAGATCACAGTCGAAAACGCAAAGTGCATTCGCAATAACACCCACGATGTACGGCAATAAGCGTAATAAAAATAAACACTGTACAAGACTTTGAAACATTTGTTCCTCAAAACGTTTAAACGATATGTTACACATAGAACATGCTTGTTAAATAATCTTTAGTCATATTTCGGTAGTAAATATGCTTTTATTGTGTAACAACAACGAGTCGGCTTCAAGTTAGAGTCTGCCCCTTTCCGCACCTCTCTCAGAAGCGTCCAATAGCGATCCACTCTCGCCCAACTCCTAGAATAAGCAGAAATGAACAAAAACGCCAGACCCGCTTTTGCTTTCCGTCGATTAAATACAAACCAGAAACGTTTAGTTCTACAACGGTTTCACAAAAAGCGAAAAGAGTTCAAATATGCGGTAATAAAAGTTGACGATATCGTAAAAAAAATCCGGAGGTGCACTTACCCTCGTACTCACTCCAACAGCAGACCAACCTTCTTCTCCTCGCACAGAAATTATTTAAATAAATATTTACTATCAGACTGATATTTCACAATCGAATCCTTATCCCTCGCATGAATTTATTCCATTTTAGCTCACCATAGTCTTCATAGCGTATAGTAATGTATCCCTTATTTTGCGAGTTGATTTTTTAAACAAAAAATGTATAAAAAGAGAAAAAACTGACATACAAAACAAGAACTCTTCTTCAATCTCATTCACCCCAGCCTGTGCACGCCAGATATCAATGCGCCAAGAAAGAGAATGGGACAGTGAAACTATGATGTATGAGACACCGAAGACGAAGTACCTGCTCCTACTTATTCGTTAGCATGTACATCGGTTTTATATTGTTATACTTCGTGGTGATGCCGACAACACAATAAGAAAAAAATAGTTTGAAAAAGAGAACTACTTCATGTGACGGTGCGGCGAATTTATTTCACTTTGCCTAAGGAACGGGGGTACTACGCCTACCATTGCCTAGGAAAAAACCCGGATGTAAACTCGGCGAAACTCATGCTGAGTGAAGTTATTGGGTGCAAGTTAACGCACGGAGCAGTGAGGTACCTGCGCGCACTGCCGCGCGAATAAAAACAGCCTAAGATGATGCAACTTTTAGATGCAGTTCAATACAACATAAAAAAATAAACTGTGTTCTTTTATAGATTTATTATGACAAAATGGTTATTGATTTTTTTTCTGGACGTCCACTAAGATCTCTGTGAGCGCACTGTTTCTTTGTTTCCATTTTGGAAACTCACGAATTCTTCATTACAAACACATAAATTACAGTAATTAATTGATAACTTACTGCAAAAAGAAAACACTAACACATCAGACCAGACCAGATTCATTTTGGTCAGTTCCAGTTTGATAATAGTTTTCCCTTTATTAGTCCCTTTAGTAAGGAAAGAAATGTATGTTTACTTTATATTCAGGTAAATCACTTAGAGATATATATTGATGTAATATAAGATAATTAGCTTATCATCTTATCATCATATCATAGCTTTGAATAATGACATTCTTCAAAGTTTATGAAGGTGATTTTTATGCACATGACTATACCAAAATATTAAAATAGATGTGCTAATATGAATAGCATTGTTGTGATTAGCAATGTTAGCATATATAACTGTCCAACCTGGGACTATAAGAACCAACACAATTTCATAACAGCAAGAAAAACATAATAAATAGTTTGACATCTGACAATAGTCTTAATCTATTTGGCTACTATTGCTCTCCGGAATTGAATAATCTGGTCTGAAAATACATAGTACAAATGTGCACAATATTGTAAATACTTTTTTCAAAATACTTTTTCTTGGACAAAATGCTTTGTAAAATGCAAAGTGAATCACAGTGAGCATCAAAACAAACAAACAAATATCTGTGTCTTGGATTCTTTAAAACAGACATAGTTTACCTTATCTTGAAAAGTTTAATTAGAAGATCACCTTATAGGTCTTACCAGCTCTTCTACAAAAGTCCATAAGCAGTTCTTGCTATTTGCCATGATTCTGCAAAATTGTTCCTGAAAAGGTTGGATTCTAAAGTCTACAACAGCTTTCCAATACATCCAAGAATGTGAAATGCTGTGTCTTCATTATACTAAGTACTTAATTATTTAATTGTTTTATTATTAATGAACTAATATTATGTGAATAACATACATAGCCATTTTAATACTGTGGCCAGTGCTCTAACTCCAAATCTTTCACATCATACTTACTTATTTAGATTTTTTTATGTAGTTTACTAAAGAATCATTGGAAGTAGGCTGCATTATACATATATCTAATATGATAAATGTATGAGATTATTGGTGTTTTTATGCAGTAAAATAACAAAATATAAAAAATCTGAGTTCAAGCAGGTTGGATTTATTGTATTCTTCCTATAACTGTTAAATGACACGTAAATCCTTCAGCATGAGTCCTTTCTCATGGAGTGGAGTGATGCTGAGTCAGGACCTCGTCTGAGCACATAATGTCAATGCTGCCTGAGGTTATTCTAACACAGTCCTTAGCAGAATATTTGCATATATTTCATTGTATTTTATTGTGTATTTTGTTGCATTTCAAATTAAACACTAAGTAATCATTTGACTTAAATGCTAGTGTTGTCATTGTATTGTTGTCCGGTGTATTGTCCTGTGAATACTGTGAAAACAACAAGAAGGTGAATGGTAATAGTCTACTTTTTAGTAGCGACCAACAAAACACATGAAGATCACACTGCTGTTGTGAGATGTAATGTAATACTCCGGTATGACCTGTAGGGGGAGGCAGAATCCATTGTTCTTCTGTCATCATACAACCTTTAGAAGTTTCAGGGTTTAGGTAAGAATAAAAGTGATATTAAACCGAAACGTTTAAAGTTTAACAAAGAGTTGTCCTTTATTGAAATACAAGAAAGTTAAGTAAGCAGATCTTATTTATAAACATTAAATCAATCATATGGTTGAAAGATCATAGAGAAATATTAAATCGATCTTATGTTTGTGAGATCATAGAGATATATTACATCAATCCTATGGTTGTAAGATCATAGAAAAATATTACAACATTACCTAATTCAATCATAGGGGTTTAAACATACATAAAAGAAACAAATTCCAGACTGAATAAAACCTACCCGAGATTTATATCTACATTCTATCACAAAGACATGCACCTGCCCACAAACTCACACACACACACACACACACACACACACACACACACACACACAGGTTTATTATTTGGTTTATTCAAGTATCATACTAAAGGCTAAATATTTGAGTACACATTAAGGTTAGGTTAGACATCTCTTTAATTACGTAATAGGTGGTTAGGTCTGAGTGTTTAGCAGTATTTATTTAAATTATTAAAATAGTAAAACAAAAACATGCTCACACACTCACAGAAGCACACAGGCAAGTTGCAGAGACTGCTGCAGTATATCTAAACAGCCTTCCCACTGTGTAACCATTATTTAGGTGTCTTCCACTCTAAGAACTGTACCCTGAATTTCAAGTAAATATATGGCCTCTTTAAAGTTACGATTAGATGCCAATGAGATTTAGCAATTACAAAATGACAATAACTAAATTCAAAAGCTCAAACATTTCATTGCATTATTACAGTAAACAGAGTTTCTATTAAGACTCCATGAATCGTCAGATCACTGAAACTTTGTCATTATCATCTGAGGTTATAATCGATGACTGCATGCTCAGGTGGTCTGACTTATTCCCTGTCTCTTGATTTGACCCTTGGCCTTTGATGTTTCTCCTGATGTGATTGGACAGACTACAACTTCAAGAAAAATTCTAGAATGTGATGTAGACATATAAGTGTGTAACAGCTCAGTTTAGCCCCATATAACAGCATATTTGATTTACCCACTGATGACCTTTTACTTCTACAGCTGAAGTGAAATTAGGGTAGGGCAACCTTCTTTGCACTTTCCATAACTGGCTCATTGCTCATTAAACCATACACATAGTTCTGCATTTCTACACCCTGCTCATAATCATCTATGATGTGTTTGTGTGTGTTTGTGTGTGCTTGTGTGTGACAGAGAAAAAAAGAAATAGGTTTGTGGGAGAGGGACATGTAACACACTGATAACTTATGTGTAACGTCTGAGGAAAAAGTGATGTTTTGGTTTATATCAGCATTAGGTCTGGATATACTGTACCTATTAATATCATATTAAAAGATGTATACCTATTAATTTATATTCCAGGACAAAATATAGATTAAACATGTAATATAAAATCTTCTGTATCACAAGCATCACAAGCAAATGCTCTAAACATTTGAATCTATCAGTCACTCTGAAAAACTTCAAGCATTCTGAGAAAAACTCTTAGGATGTGAACAAGGCCCTGTTATTTCATCTTATATGCTGGGTGCAAAGAAACAGGCTTATTTAACAGCAAACCTCAGTAAAAAGTGCTTTATGAGGTAAAGAGACAGGAAGGGCTGTTGTGAAGTGGTTTTGTGGCCCACCCTTAAAACTGCATATACACGTGCTTACAAGCAATCACTTGAGCATGTGTGCACACACACACACACACATTGCACACACATAGTGTACATGCAAATTCATGCACACACACACACACACTCACACACACAAGCACCCACACACATATGCACATACACTCATGTACACCCATGCACAAATACACACACAAGTACATATACATGCCCACAGACTCACACACACACACACACACACACACACACACACACACACACACACACACACAGACACACGTTACCACACACTTAGACAAAGACTATTATCACTGAAGTAAATGTCTTTCCTGAGGCACTAGGTAATCTGTATTTCTTTCCAGTACTTTCTCCTAGTGTCGCTTAAAAAGCAATTAGTACAATTTAAAGAAAAAAGAATTTCCCTGCTTAAAGAAAGCAGTAGACTACTATATTTGTATGACCTTGAAAGATTCCATTCACTTGAATTGCTCTATTCTGAATGACTTTTTCTTTTAAAATCTCAAATACCAAACTAAAGCTTGATGTCTCATAGCTTGACTTGAGCCGAAATGTGGAGCTCTCTTTGTGGACATTCCCTCTGCCCACTGGCTTCCTCTTGGAACCTGTGTCCCTTACTGATTACAGTAAAGGATAGCAGGGACCAGCCACCACTGGCAACTAAATTACAGCTGTGACTTCATTTCAATACAGTTTTCAGTTGAATTCAGTTGTGCAGTGCTTTTTACAGCAGATGTTGAAAGCACAATGACTTCACATGAATCTTGGTCTAAACCACTACTGAACTAAAGCCGAAGGGAATGGTGGAAGAACTTCTAGAGATGGCATGAAACTGGAGAGGAACCATACTCAAAGTGTATGAAACCAACATTGTTCTCCGCGAGCACTGGGCAGTCACATTATCTTCTGCTTTGCACCTTGAGAAATAAGGATGGCTTTGACAGTTTCATAACTGCCTAGTTTCTTCTCATCCAGATTTTGGTGGTTCTTTGATGGTCAAAGTTAGATGATCTTCATTACAGAATGGATGAACCAACGCATAACACATTTCCTCTCATATACATTTCCTCTCTCATAAGATCAGCAGTCATTGCAATTCAGCATGATTGCGTGCCCGGGGCGCTGGTGGAGACAGGCACTGAGGTGAAGCCACACTGATAGTGTGAACAGAGCTGGAGGGAAGCCTGAGGGAGTCTGCAGGTAGGCTGGCCCAGCCAGAGAGCTCCTCGCCTGGCTGACTCAGACCAAACTCTGCACGTCACTTCTGGATCAGTAGGGGGAGAGATGAGAGAGCACTGAAACAGTTTCATCATTTCAAATACACACAGAAAACCACACACCCCCACACAATTTGTATCCAACTGTCAAAATAAACTGCCAAACCAAATGATGATCCTGGTCATCACCATTAGAAAACAACCTGTTTCTTATTCTTTCTCACTAGGTGATACAGGGATAACTGCACCAGTATAGAGGCATTAAGGATGACTGCATCAGAACAGTTGAAATGGGGATTATTATTAGCTGAGAATAAAACAATTCAGAACACACAATGCCTCCTCACACTCTCATTGTAAAAATCTTCAACATGTTCATTTTATCCTCGCAAGATAGATAGATAGATAGATAGATAGATAAACCCAGTGGAGCAGATCATCTTATGAAGCTGCAGGAAGACTTTCCTTAATCAGTGTAAATGCACAAACAGGGCTCTTCACTCAAACCTACCACATGCAGTAGCATCTCAAAAACCTCAAACTATACAGCTTCAGTCAAGTCAAGGCAGGTCAAATTCAGAGTGTATTTCACACAGTCTCAGACCCACTTTACATAATAATAAGTTGAACTGGGCAGACACACAGACCCTGTGGGGAAACATAAATAGCTCCCTCACTGTCGGCCGTCTATGAAGCTGTTGCCTGAAGGATCTCATTTTGGCTTTCCTCTCTCTGAATAACGTGGCAACTCTTCTTCAGGGTGGAGGAGGGGGTTGGCAGCAAGAGACAGTGAAGTCGTGACCTCAGACCTGTTTGTGACCGGTTCATCTGAACCGGTGTTCATACTTTCCTGTTGCAATTACAATTTCATGTGTTACCCATTAAAAAGGAAGAATCTTCAACACATGGATTTAAGGTCTCTGAGGTCACAGTGAGTCAAGTCATTCATCAGCCAATGTAACGCCGGGAGCGGCGGAGAATAAGTTGGCAGACACAAACGCTGAGATGAGCGAGATTTATTAAAGGGCAATCCAAGATCAGAGTCATAATACCGGGCATGGGGCAAAACATCGAGGGAGTCCGACATAGAAATGTAACCAACACGGAGAGACATGATAAACTAAGACAACTAGCACGGACAAAACGCAAACTTGAACATACACGAGGAATAGGCAGGATAACGAATGAGAACAAAGTAACGACAGTGGCTGAGCACAAAACACTAAACGACGGAGAATACAGAGGCAAATACCAAAACTACGAGCCACAGAGTCTTCCAGGACATGGACAAAACAACCAGCCAGGAACAAACCAGGTAGGGGATATAAATAGCACAGAAGTAATACGAGACACCTGACTAAGATAACGAGGGGCAGGGAATACAAAACAAGAAGCGGGACTAAGAAGCACATGGCTAACAAAACAAATAGACATGGAATGACAAGAGGAGCAGGGCGGATCGTGACAGCCAATGAAAATGCAACAATTCAAACCTAATTAGGTTTATTATGTTTTGGAATATTTGGCTTCATCCTATGTCATCATGCCATCACATAACATATTATGACATCATCACACGCTCGATTCACCATGTCGGTCGGGACAGTCCAGGTCTCAGCCGGCTGAACCTGGTCTGTCAAGGCCTCTGCTGACATCGCTGAGCTAGTTCCACTCTTCATATTCTGCATGATGTTCCTGCTCTGTAACCCTGTTAGCCTTGGCTCTCCTGCTGGATCTCTCGTCTGCGTGATTTGGAGCACCCACACACTCCACATGCCTTCTACGGGCTTGACAGATTTAATATGTGCTGAGAGGGGGACAGGATAACAAACACAAAACATAAACTGACCAAACCAGGCACTCTGGATCTACTAATGAGGCACTGGGCTATAGTATTAACCCTTCAAGCACTGACACCTCAGACAGGATGTTAAATGGCATTAGGCAGGACGTTAAAACATGTTGGTACTCCCACATGTGTTCTGACATGTTTGGTACTCCCACATGTGTTTGAAAATAGTTATGAACCAACGAATGGGTCATTTACATGTAGAACGGAACCCCAGTTATGAAGAATTAAGTAACTGTATCACAAAACCCTTTAACTCCATCCATTTAAAAACTTGCTTGCATATTGACTTTCAAGCCTGACTAACTACCCACCATTCATATTAGTTTCAATGTACTTTCTTAATAGCAACTGAATATTATGCCTTAAAACAATCCAACTAAATGAATTAACTGCTTAGTAAGAAGTCTCATGTTTAGGAGGGTAAAAGCTGTAATAGTGAGATGTAATTGCACACTGGGAGCTGTTGGACGATTATTTGTTCATCACATTGCTAACTTTAGAGAGCAGTGCAGGCCAGCATGCTTCAGCAGTGAGAGTCCTGTGACCCAACAGACTCTCAGCCTGGAAGAGGACATTTTAGTACACAAAGCCCTGAAATGCAATGACCTGTGTGTGTGTCTGTGTATGTGTGTGTGTGTGTGTGTGTGCGTGTGTGTGTGCGTGTGTGTGTGTGTGTGTTACACTGAGAGCAGATTGTGAGACATGGCCATACGTGTTCTTCTCATCTGATGTATGTTCATATGAAGCTCAAACAGATGTCACAAGAAAAGGTCAGCATCACACATTCAAACACACGCACACATACACACACACACACGCGCACACACAGAAATACACTCACAAAGAGTGAGAGGGCACTCTTACAGCAGTTTGTACCCACTGATCTTGTTCTCTGCATTCTTAAACCACCACACACACATACACACAAAATTTTATTCTCTCTCTCTCTCTCTATCTCTCTCTCTCTCTCTCTCTCTCTCTGAGTCAGACCAGGGTGTTTCCTGTCCACAGGAGTAGGTGCTCAGGACAGGCTGGAGATATGAAGCACATATCTTCTGGAAAAACAATTACAGAATTATTTATACACTAATGGATCACTTAATAATCTATATCAATTGCCTTTAATAAACCACATGAATTGTGAGATGCTTGTGATGCATATGTTTGGATGAGGAAATATCTTAGAATATATATAATGTATATGACGCTTTATTAAACTGCTAGTTGTGTGTGTGTGTGCGTCCCCAAAATAATACATTAAATCAAGTCAGTGGAGCTGGAAGAGAGTGTAGAAGTGAATAAGGGAACTGCTGGCCGGTTAGAAAGACAGCATCACAAGAGACCTGTACAGACACATGTTCTCTGTTCAACCTCAGTCGTGATGACTAATACTGTGACTCATCACAGAGCCAAAACACACACACACACACATACACACATTGTGATGGAAAGTCTTTCTTTTATAAATGACTGAATCACAGTTTGGTTTTCACCCTTCATGTTCAGGGTTTGGATACATTGTGTTTTGATCAGTTCCAAATCATGTAATTACCCATGGAAGGCACAGAACACTTAGATGTGCTTGAAATATGAAGAAAGGTGTAACTTTATATTGGGAGCATTTATATACGCATAAACATATTTATTAATACTATATATTTATTTAATAATTGAAAGCATTTGTTTTCTTCTCAGAACAGAATTTTTAGGATATATCTTTATAAAACAAACAGTATTCAAATCCTTTTCCTCCTCCTCTTCTTCTTCTTCTTCTTCTTCTTCTCCCCCACCTAATTTTCTCTCTCTCTTGCTCCCCCTCTCCCTCTCTCTCCCCCTCCCTTTCTGTATTCATGCATTAGCTCTGCTGGGTTGGTTGTCATGGCGCCTGTGGCTGAGTGCGTCAGCATCTCAAGTGTGAGGATAGTACTGCTTGCTGACTGCTGCAGTGAGAATCAGGTATGGTCAATTTGTCACCTGTCTCCTGACATCATGGAAAAACTGATCCCTGAGGATGTGCTCAATAAATGTCCTCCACAATCTCCATCTCAGCCTTTCTTCCATCTACAATAACAAATATAACATATAAATAAATCCCCTAACCATCCTACCACACTCCCCTAAGCAGTTTACCACACTCGACTAACCAGCCTACCATGTTCCCTTAACCAGCCTATCACGCTCCTCGAGAACCAAGGAAGCAAGGCTGTCAGCAATATAGATGTCAGACCACCTGTTCTTCACCTAACCAAAGTGTGGCCTGAGCAAATTATATATTTGTCTGTAAATTTACCCTCTAGCACTGCTGTGGTAAAGGCATGAAAGCTTGTTGCTTAGATACTCAGCTCCAGAGAACTGTGTAATTCAAGTCTTTTTTAATCTTTTGAATTTTTTAGCTCAGGAGTATTCACTGAAAACATATTCTCAAAGCCTTTTTACTTATGTGAAGGGGTTCTATGTCAGCCCTTGAGTACCTTGGCACTGAGCAGCCATTATGGGACAGAAAAAGATTAGAACCAGTAGCCCTCTGGGGCAGAGTTACCATGTCTTCAGCTCCTGGAGGGCTGAAGTCTTCACCTCCTGGAGGGCTGACCTGCTGGCCTGCTGAACCTGAAATTCTCCTCCCTTTCATCTCCTGCATGAAAGGAATAAATTTAAGACTATGTTCAAGAGTAAATGTAAGACACCATTCAGGTAGGACTCTGCAAAAGGCTTTGAGGAGAGAAATCTATCCCAACCTCACTCCAGCAAAGGAGAGATCTGTAGCGGGAGAGCCATCAGCTGCTCATGTATCTCGTCATAAATCAGACAATCAGTTCCTTAGTTTAGTCCAGCAAATCAGAGGAGCCTTGTGGCACTACGTGAATGGGAATTTTGATCTTGAACACAGCAAGAAAAGATGCGTGTATGTGTGGAATTACTGAAACGTAGGGAACAATGTGATGTTTATATTCATTTAGACAGAGACTCACACGCTCAGGCTAAAACATTTTCTAATTGATTATTATATTTCAACAATCTTTCTTCAATCCCCCTTTGAAGATTCACCTACTCCTCTCTGCATAACCAATGCTCAAACACTAATACACACACAGACACATATATTGATGAACTATTGAGGTACCACAGAGGCTATCAGCACTTCCTGGTTTCCAGAGTTTTCTACAAGCTAGCATTGTAAGCAGCATTTGGAGGGCCAGAGGTCATTCTCTCAACCTTCAATATGACTCTGTTTGGACCTTGTTGTATTCAATACATACAACAAGTTGTACCATTTTACCCGATCTCCTGAGAATGAGATGCTCACATGTGACATATGGGAAGAAAGGGCATCTGATATGAAAGAAAGGGACACCGAAGGAGCGTGGTTGTGTGTGTATGTGTGTGTGTGTGTGGGGGGGGGGTGTAATAATACAAGGGCCTAAAACTGAAATTTGAGCTGCACAATACTGCACTCATTTAGGCTGTGATAAGCCCCCATTTATTCTGACAAATATAGATAGAAAACCTGCAAGAAATCAGGCAGGAGATCATTCTTCTAAACCAGATTAGACCCCATCTATGAATGGGGTCAGATTCATGGAACTTGCAGAAATGTTAATTCCAACTAATAAAGTCCTTGGTGATAATTACAGCACTAATTACTGCAGTAAATTCACCTGTACTCAGTGAGAGAGCCAATCAAAGTAGACATATAAATGTCATGCATACTAAAAACCCATTTAAAGAGACAGATGACTGATTAACCTCATGAGAGCAGTGGTATGCTGACAGCTGCCAGTTACTGTACATAGAAATATAATGCATTTGTAAATGTCATTTATGTCTGGTCAGTCTATACCTGATTTTTTTGTTTTTTCTTCTGTAACACCTAAAATTCTTGTGTCAAGAGTTCATGGCATTTAGATCCTGCTCAAGCAAGTCTCCTCTTTGTGTGCTTCTACTACTGTAATTGTTTGCTATCATGCTGAGTCCAAACACTTCAAATATGCACCTTTTAAATAAATTTAGCTAAAGGGGTGTGTGCAGAATTTTGTTGAGTGTGACCAAACATTGTTAGAGAAATCATCCAATCCAAAAATCATCCAAACCACATCAACGTCCCCTCTGGGACATTTACTGTTCACACAGGTTTAGGTTGGATTATCAATCAGACAGATTTAAGTGGGATTATCGTTAAAACAGGTTCAGATGGGATTACCATTCAATTGAGATTATCGTTCAGACAGGTGCAGATGAGGGATTACCATTCAGGTGGGATTATCATTCAGACAGGTGCAGATGGGATTACCATTCAGGTGGGAGTTTTTGCTGCAGTTTTATTATGAATGGATAGTATTATATGTAAATGAGGACAAAATGATATAGCGCCACATTTCCAGCAAATGATAGAGCAGCAGTCCAGTTTCTGAACAACTAATCTGTGTTACTGCATCTCTTTTGGTACTTAACGTCACATTAATATGGAATTTTATCTGGTTTTAGTTATTTGGCCCAATATGTCACAGTCAACATTCATTCATTCATCATCCGTACCACTTATTCCCGCTAGTCGGGGTCACGGGGGGGCTGGAGCCAGCATCTCCGGGCAAAGGCAGGGTACACCATGGGCAGTTTGCCAACACGAGCACACACACACTCACACCTACAGGCAATCTAGAGTGACCAATCAACCTAAGATGCATGTCTTTGGACTGTGGGAGGAAACCGGTGTACCCGGAGAAAACCCACGCAGGCACAGGGAGAACATGCAAACTCCACACAGAGCAGCCCAGAGAATCGAACCCAGACCGCCTTGCTGTGAGGCGACAGTGCTAACCACCACACCACCATGCCGCACAGTCAACATAGTGTCAGATAATGCACTCAGATCCAAGAACGTCAAAAAGAACACAGTTATACTTAAGCAAATATAGATCACCGACTAAAAAATATAGATCACCGACTAAAAAAAGTCATACTGCTTCTGTGCTGATACTTCAGAAATCCGGACGGAAACATTTTATGAATTCTATACCACTCTTAAAAGGAGCGGAGTTGTAGGACACCTTCTTACAGCATCCTTTAAAGGTGAAATACTGGAAACAAGATGGTAATTGAATATCGAAAGATCAATATTCTGTTCATTAAGGAGGGGTTTGATACACGCACAACTGGAAAATTATGGTCTAGAAGATGCTATCATAATAGAGTTTACATATAGAGTTATATAGAATATGGAGCCTCCATACTCAGTAACACCTGGAGTATGAGGGTAAAGTGGATAGGGTGAGTGGGTAGGGAAAGTGGATAGGGTGAGTGGATAGGTGAGTGGGTAGGGTGAGTCGGTAGTGTAAGTGGGTAGGGAGAATGGGGATGGAGAGTGGGTAGGGTAAGTGGGTAGCGAGAATGGGTAGGGAGAGTGAGTAGGATAAGTGGGTAGTGTAAGTGGGGTAGGAGAGTGGGTAGTGAGAGTGGGTAGTGTACATTATTGTAAGACATTTTGAGTGCAATGAAAAGGTTGATTTCACTGCATATGAATATTGAAATCAACCATCATTTCCTCTTTATTGCAGTATAAATACTGAAATCACAAATCATTTCAGCATGTGCATAATTGTATTGGTGACTAGGATGTTTCTGTCCACTGTTATTTTCCTAAACAAATACATTTTTAAAAGCCCAAAATGGCTAAATTAACATTTAGATTTACATTTAGTTTTTTTCAGGTGAATATATTGAGGTGTCCAGCATTGCACATGAAGCAGTTCAAATCTCTAGTTCTTTCGTTGTCAGAGATAACAAACTAAAATACCCTGAGAGGTTATATTTGGCCTTTTGTGGTCATAATTTTAGCAGACCTCAAAAACAAAAGGCATCTCTCTGGAATCCTTTACTGTGGGCACTGAACGTTAGGCTAGGGCGGAGGTACTGTAGAGTAAATGTTACATGCATGATCTTCAGTAGACACACCTTTGTTTAAAAAGTCTTGAAGAAACCAGATGGAATTAGTTCATCTTAGACTTTAGGCTTCTTATATTAAAAGCCTAATACATACCAAATTTAAGAAAGATTATTAAACCAGAAAAACTATCGAGATTTGAGATCACAAGACTAGTTTTATTCAGTAAAATTATTTTAACATGCATTTTTAATATAATGTACTTTTCCTCCTAGTTTACTTTTCACTGCAGCAAATTTGTGCTAACTGATTACAGGTGGTTTAAGATATGGTAACAAATTATGTAATCTCAGTTACAGGAGGTAAACACACACACACACACACACACACAGTATAATCTTATCTTACTCAGATGTTGCAGTCTATAACTACAGTATACAGTGAGAGTTCATCTTGGCAGTCCTAATGAGTATTCTATCATATGGTATGATAGATATGGGGTCTGTCCCAAAACCTACTGAGCTGCCTAAGTAGGCAAATAGGCAACTGTTTAAGAAGGCATCATTCTAACCTGTATCTATCCTCACAAGGCAGATTGAAGCGCTCTAGTTAGAGAATAATTTGAGTTTTGATTATATATATAATAATTTGAGAATAATGAGTTTGCCAGGAGCAAAAGTTTTGCGTTGCTTGCATTGAATCATGGTATTGGCTTAGCGGCTGAGGAACCATTCAATGCTGACTTCAAATTCAGCCAGATTAAGGTTTTTCAGGCACCACATTTAAGGTATGTAAAAATTGAGGCAGCCTACGTGTCGTGTCAGGAGTGCGCACACTTTAACGTAAAATGCTGTCTATGTAGACAGCTCACTAGGTTGTGGGACAGACCTATGATCACAAATTTTCTGTGCTGATTCTCTTTCGGTAAAATTTGCAGTGTAACCAGAGTGCCGCTGAGCATGCTCAGATGGAATGCATCAGTGTGCGATTACTGCCAAATACTGAAGGAACAGACAAAACACAAGATAGCAACAGAAAGAATGATGATAAGCAACCGTGATAGGGAGTGTGAACCAGAAACCCCAGTCACTGATGCAACCTAATGCACTACACATACCTCCTTTGCAGATCTTGTATGGATTACTGTTGATCTACTAGATACTCACTTAAGAGGACCAGTAATAGAATTCAGTGCAATTTGTGATCTTGATGGGGTTAGTCTACTATAATGGGTGAATGGTGAATATGCACAGCTAGGTGAAAGAAAGCTTATTTGCCATGGAAAGTTAATTAGGATGATCTCGCCATATGAACTAATACTGCAAACTCTTCAGCTCACTAATCCCTTCCCCAAGCCCCACGATCTTCAGTTGCTCCCGCTAATTCGTAGAGTCCTCAAGCCACATCTGTGCACTTGATAAAAGGGAAATAATTTCATCTGCTGAGTCTCCCATTGTGATTTAAGAGGTTAATAGCAGGAGATGTGAAGGAGGGGTGATTAATTAATGGATGACTCGCTGATGACTTCTGTCTTCGTGTATTCACTTTCTATTTCTTGTACATGCATCATCAGAAATTAATGTTAGTGGGACATAATCTTGACCATGGCCATGAAACATTCTTGGATATTAATGCATTATCTGATCTTTTTTTAAATCAGGCTGCGGCAGTTTAGGGTACTGCATTTTTATAATTTCATCAATTTGAAGTGAAATAAAAACTGACCATCTTTATTATAATTTCTACCAATTCCTAATGTGTTCTGGTTGTTTCAATTAGTCAAATGTTATATGATTCAACTTTTCCACAGAAAATAAATTATACTGTTTAGATTATCCCTTTCAGACCAACCAGAGATGGTTTTTAACTGACAGTTATTTTGACATGACTTCTAGCACAGACTGGTTTACTTTGTGTACAATGCTTTCTGTCTCTCTCTTTATTTTTTTTTCTGTGTGTGTGTGTGTGTGTGTGTGAGAGAGAGATTGTGTGTTTATGAGTGAAGGATGGACGGTAGCAGGGATTCACATGGCTGTAAAAGCCCTGGGGATGGAAGTTAGAGAGTGCGTGTTAAATCAGCCAGGTGTGAGTGTTACCATGACAACTGTACTGCTTAGGGATGACAGAATGACATACAGTGGGGGGGAGAGTTGAAGAGAGTGATGGAGAAAAATGTGGAGAATTTAGGTGGAGTGTATGCACTTTGATACTAGTCAGGACTGTGACTTCCTCATAGGGTTTGTTAAGGGTGGCTTTTGGAAATGTAACCACACTCTGCTTCAAATAACAAAAAGGGTTATTCTATTTCTACCCTAATGGAAAGTTTGGGTTGCAATGAGCAGGGGTTTAGCACTTCCTAAGTGCTGCAGGGGTTTAGCCTTTCCCATGTGCTGCTGGTCTCCAGCAGGTGTGGGCCAAGGACTGGAGGACAGTGGATGGTGATTTCTTGGCCCATGTGAACAGAAAAGCAGTGATGCATCCCGTCCTCATGTGTTTTCCGAGGACATTCAAACTACTCAATAGAGTCCTCAATAGAGTCCACTGGAGCCTAAACGTCACTGCCAAACCATGTCACTGGTACATGTGATTACTGGTACATGTGATTACTGGTACATGTGATTACTGGTAATTTGTGATTTATGGTAATTGTGATTTATGGTAATTGTGATTACTGGTACATGTGATAGCTGGTACATGTGATTACTGGTACTGGAGACACAGCCAAACATGAAAGTCCACTGGCAGAGTAAAAGATTCCTTGTTGCAGCATTCACGTCTGGCTGTGAGTTAAGTTTCTTTTGTATATGTACTGCAAAAGCATTTCCAAATAAGAGACACTGTTGTGGTATGAGGAAACGTAACAAAAGCAGTTGTACTGGACAGCAAGATGAAACTGTAGGCTATTGAAAAGTGTAAGTGTGCGTGTACTTTTGTGTGTGTGTGTGTTAGAGAGAGAGAGAGAGAGAGAGAGAGAGAGATCATGTTAAGGTAGTATATATTACTAAATGTGGGTTGGCCAAAAAATCAAAAAGCTCAACAATCTTCAATACACACCTAGGTTCATGGGTTAATTTGAATGTGTCTAATGTTAATGTGGTTTATTATAATTTGTATAGTGTTAATGTGGTTAATTTGAATGTGGCTAATCACTGTGGCTAACGTTAATTTTAATGTTACTAATGTTAATGTGTCTAATGTTAGTGTGGTCACTGTTAATATGGCTATTTTTAATGCGTCTAATGATAGCTGTTATGAGTAAATGATTTTGGGAGTCTACATTATGTTATGCATCAGCAGTTTTAAAATGTCACAACCACTTTTTGTTGATATATGACTTCTTAACAAAGGGGGAAAGTGATTTAGGGGCTAAAGTCATATGGATTTTAATTAATTATGGAACTCATTGGGAGCTTTATTTAGAAAGATTGATGATTGGTAAACCTTAATTTAGTATTTCATATCAGAATTCTAATCGTAGCCTAAAATTATACTAGAGTTCTCAGCATCCTTTCTGTACACTTAACTGTACACTTCCTGTACACCTAACTGCTTCCGGCATCCACCCCTGAATTCCATTATTGGATTATGTAACAGAAAGGAATTGCTTAAAGGGATATGAAGAAAGACTGAGATAAGTATAAAGAGAAAAATCAGGTGCGAGAGAACCAGTGAGGAGGAGATGGACGTGGGCTGGAATGATATGGGGATTATTTCTGTGTATCACATATCCACCTGATGCTCTTACAATGAAAAAAATGTGAAGCTGTTGTCCACCATCTCTCAATGTGCGCTGACGATTCCTGATTCACTTGGTGAGAGGATGACTCATCTCTCCATTTGTGGTGGATTGGGATTTAACTGAACTGAATCAAGTGAGTTGATGTTGGCAATCAGACACTTCATTAGCCTTGGTGGCAGTGTGTCTATGGTGTATTTCAGTCTCTTGAGAGATTGAAGCATTATTATGTGTCATTGCACAACAAAAGGGTTAGAACAATGAAGAAATGTTAAAGGATAGATGCTTAGAGTTCCCATACCCTAGTATGTGGGAAGTTATGTGTTGTGCTAAGGTCGCAGTTCGTACTGGATCCTACCTGTGTTAATGCTGGTGTGTAATACCACACACCCCCAGCTCTGTAATCTGGGCCACCAGGAAGTACAGCAGAAAGGACGATAAGGCGCAACGTGACACCGATAACAGAAATGTCATCTTAGAACAAACGATTTAACGGTTTAATTACATTTATTTAAAGCCCTCTCTGGAATATGATGCAAGCACTCATACTGTGCCCAGAATGACGAGATTATCCATACTGACAACCAAAAGCGTGTGTTTTGTGCTGGGTGCTTATGGACAAGAAGGCCGCCCGGGTGTTACATTTAATTCGCGTTCTCTTTAAGAAATCATCAGGCACTGGAGTGGAAGGAAAATGTTCACGAAAGAGTTAATGGCCGTATGTGTTAAGAATATCAGCGCAACGCAAGAAGCATTCTGGTTTCAATGTATATTTGTACTATTATTCTTTTTTATTATTTACTTTGATTAAACATTAATAATAAATAATTTATTTATTTCGTTCCAATTGTCAAAATGCCACTTGTGGTTATCGCGATATCGTGTGACAGACTGAAATATATGCACGAACCTTTTGTAATTCTGTCATTAGGAACACAATTCGCTTCGTTTTATTAAACAACTACGCAATTATTTTAATTATTTCTGAAAAAATAACGCAAATACAACGTGTAGAGGAAACAATATTTTTCTTTGCAGTATAAAAAGAGGAGGGGATAAAGTATATTTCAGAAAGTGGCGGAGACCCTGTAAATTACGTCTACGTTAACGACGAGTGAGTGAATCTAATTTTACATTGTAGACAAGTCTATTCAAGAAGACAGTAAACGGACTCTAATTATGCAGGATGCTGTCTCTTTAATCGGAGCGCATGGTAGGCGTGGAAATATTCACAAAAAAGGAAAGTGGGCGGTGCTAACATTAATATGTATCAACTCTTTTTGCCCCTTGGAGAGCCTAATCACAAGATGAATGAGACAGATTTAGGAGACCCACGCGCAAATCTCTCGCATTAATTCAGTCAAACCGCCTCGACAGTTTAAAGGTAAAATAGTAACAGTAAATAGGCAGTCTAGAGTTGGACCTGGATGAAGCGACTTCAGAGATCAGAAGAGCGCAAGTAGCTCAAGATACAAACAAAGCAGCAATGTTATATTAGATTTCATCTTATTGTTTTGTTATACATCTTTATATTTGAGACACTGTTATTTACCAAGTCGAATCCGAGTCACGACCAATATGGACACCATATTGGACAATTTCGCTTCGGACAAACTTTTCCCCAATTCCAACCTGTTGGACCTGGAAGACCTGAACGAGAACGACTTCCTCTCCAATGTGGTACGTGAAATTCTCCTAAGAATTTTCTTAGACGTTCAGATATATTTTTTTCTGTTCACTGTGATAGCATCGGTAATGTACAGCTGGTTTCTTTGAAGCGATGGTGAACAGTGTTTTCTAACAGAAAAATAGAGGTAACGAATATTAGCTTGCAGGACAGTTGTCGTTTGGACGTGGGCAGATACTATACTTACTTTTGAGTTTCTCATCAAGTCTGACTACAAATTTTATATAAAACCATGACCACTAGATATTCGACACTGCCAGTAACTACAGAAACTAGATCATCAGCTTATTTTGAAATGTCGTAGGTGGTATAATTTTGTCTATGTCAAAGGTGTTAATAATTTGTCACACAGGTCTAACATAATTTCTTGCAAATTAAGTTTAAACAAAGTCTAGAGTTATCCAGCTGTGAAGTTTGCTCAGCTGTGTGAGTGATACCGCCTGCCTCCTTTAGAGCTGGAGTGGGCGTGTCGAATAAAGTTTGTGTATTTGCCAGCGCACACCCCCAGGACACCTCTATCCTGCTTCTTGCATCCGGCTGATGAAGCTCATATTTAACCAGAAGGGACTGAAGCCAGACAGTTGTGAGTCTGTGTTGAAGTCGTAAATAAGATCACAACTTTGTTATACCAAAGCGTTCGTCTTCAAAATAACCTCACTAGTGAATAGGTGGGCAGGGTACCGTCATGGACGACTAGTTTAAAAATTTTGCTCACAATGCATGTCCAAACAAATGGATGACATTTGAATTGGATGACTAATTGTGAAACACAGTATCAATATTATTAGCAGATCTCAACAGGATTTTCTCATCTTCTCATCTGTCATTCTGTCTCTTTCACCTTTGCTGTCTCTATCTCACTCCACTGTCTCACTCTCCTGTCTCACTCTTCTGACTCACTCCCCCCGCCCCCCTTACCTCTCTTGTACTTGGGTCGCTGTGAGTTCTTAACTCAAGGTTTTAACTCTACAGAAGTAATTAGCTGCTCTCTACTGTCAAGCTGGGTCAGTCATGGTAAGAAGTGGAGCAGTGAAGAAACGTCTTTGCCCACGACAGGGTCAGTGGAGCAGCTCTTCTGTATGGGATCCATTAAGAATCCCATCTTCCTCCATCCCCCCTCCATCCTCCCTGCATCCTCCTCCATGCCCTGTGACTCAGTAAGTCCAGTAGCTCAGTCTTAAACTAACATCTGTAGTGGCCTCACATCCATGCAGAAGACCTCAGAACTACTCATACCTCAGAAGGAAACATCACCAAAGCAGACACGGAAGACCAGAGAACCTTGATTTGAGATCTTGGAAATTTGAATCTCATAGTCAGCACTGGTGTTGTTTATAGAGTTGTGTTGTGGTTTCAAATGGTATACAAAAGGTGTCTAAAGCAGTTCAGAGGAACCTAAGAAATGACAGACATGTGTGGGGTCTGACAGAGTAGCCCACTGGAGACGCAGAGCACTGCACATTCAGGGTTGAGTGGAGAGTGTTTGGGTGGGAGAGACGTCCACCAGAGAAGCTCCAGGTGTTCAGTGCTTAATAGCAGCTGTGCGGCAGCAGGTGGGCTCTTCTAGGCACCTGAATGCAGTGAGGCAGAGAGTGAGTGAGTGAGCGTGTGAGAGAGAGAGAGGTGGACAGCGTTGGAGATAGAGAAGCAGAGAGGTTAGAGTAACAGAACAATAGGGAGAGGAGAGAGAAATGAGTGAGGACAGTTAACTGGCGAGTATGTGTGTGTGTTTGTTTGAGGGGGGTAGGCTGTACTCCAGGGTAGAGCACTCTGTGTCCCCTTGCCCTGCTATGAGGTGAGTGTGTGAGATTCTTGCCCTGACAGGTTCAGTGAATGACTGACTTTGTTCCCTTAGGGAAGGAGCAGTTCTGAGTACCTTTAGTCTACAAACACACACACACACACACACACCACCTCCTTGAGAATGGATAATAGAGTGCATTTGTTTTAGTCTGCCATTATGGGGTATAAGTGTAGGTGGGTCATTTCAGAGATTTATTTATAACCAGGAATGTCTCCACAGTGCGGTTGTGTGTGTGTGTGCTCACAAATCCTGAGTTAAGAGTAATTGTATGGCTCGTGTGGAAGTCGTATGCTACCATTTGTGTAAGGTTTCACTGGGCAGCTCTGAACTCCAACAGAGAACAGAGAGATCTGGCCTGGGTTAAACTGCGTGGCTCTTTTTGTTTTAGCTTTATTTATTTATTTATTTATTTATTTATTTATTAGCTGGAAGGACTTACTCACTCCTACTCTCTGCATTTATAACGTTGGTCCCTCGCCCCAGACATATAAACTGAAAATGGTTAGGAGAGAATGAATCACAGTGACCCCGCCCCCCCCAAGCACATCACAGCTGTCTCTCTGCTTTGTCTGTTTTTACACACTTTAATGGCCTCATGTTTATTAATATAGTCCGAGAGAGAGAGTCAGATGAGTGTCTGTTAAAAAAAGAAACCCTTCCTTGGGTACACATGGGGATCTTTTAAAGTTGTTTCAGAAGGAAGAACTCCCTTAAAGCAAGCGGATCATTGCCAGTCATATATTGCATGCACAGGGTATTGGCGTCTCGGTTGGTGTCGTCTCAGCAGAGCTGTCTTCTCTGTTCTTCCGCTGGGCTTCAGATCATTTGTATGCTGCACGTGAGCGAGGCCTCAAGTTTGTCTGCATTCTACTACAACGGCTTTTAATTGTTTTGCAAAGCATATCAGAATGTCTATGATAAATAGAGAGGACGGCATGTTACGTGTTTGACGGGTATCACCTGTACTGAATAGCAAGAGCATCACTAGGTGTGTTATCCGACAGGTCCTGCTACAACAATATGTTATAGGTAGGGCCTGATGGTATGATGGTATGTCTTTTTGAATTCGCTGCCTCAAAATTCCTTGTTTCTGTACTGTCTCCTACACAAACATCACTAATGTGGAAGTAATGGACAACAGAGAACAACCCTGTATGGGTTCATTCAACACTGTATGGGTTCATTCAACACTGTATGGGTTCATTCAACACTGTACGGGTTCATTCAACACTATAGGGGTTCATTCACCACTTGGGGGAACGGTGTTCTGTGCACAAGGCAAGCAACTCTCCACCCAACTCTCCACATTTGGCTTTTGATCTTTGTGCTGATCCTCAACCAATTTCCATGTTTTTGTTGTAGGTCCTGTAAGTAGAATACCTATTAAAATTTATATTACATGAACACTTGGTCTGGGTAGTAGATGGTGTGTTATTACCACTACTGGAATGGCCAACCATGACGTCAGCACACCTTTACACACACACATACCTGTTACATAAGTGCAACAGATCAACTACATCATGATGCATACTTAAAATGTCTATGGCTTCTTTCTACACCAACTGAATAGCTTTTATGGTAAAATGACATAGGAGAACTTTAAGGGTAGATTGTTCAGAAATTGTTTGTTATTGGTCTGAGAAAAGACTGAGGTATCAGTGGAGGCTAAGGCATCAGACCTGAAGAAATGCATTAGAGGATGACCGAAGAACGGGGAAGAGGATTGTCTGAAAAAGAAGATTCCTCCAGACTGCCATGAGTCTGAGAGAGAAGGGTTCTAAAAAGGGTGGAATATTTTTCGATGTATGGAAAACAGTCAAATTCAGGGAAAAGTAGTGGAAGGATCATCCTGTTAGACCCTCAGATACTGTGTCATTGTTCATCTGTGAGAATGGAGTGAAGGTTAATGGTTTCATCCCTCAGTTCCTTTTATTTTATTCCAGAATTTATATAATTGCATGTATATATACAAATGTATGTAATTTCCATATTTATTTGTTTTATATTTCACTTCTAGTTTCCTGTCACATTGTTGCTTTATGCTTGCTCTTTGAAGACTGTCACTTTCATAATGGGACTACTCTGCCACATATGTTTTTGTGTGTCGTGAAAGTCAATGTTTTTTTTGTAACGATACACAGTCATCGTTAATAAAAACAGCGATATGACCTCAGCACTGGCGTCATTCATGTCCCTTGCACAATGCTTCCATCACGTCGCCATGGAATTTGCTCTCAAAAGGTTAAACATGCATATCGCCCTCCTCCAATTGGCTGATCAGGCTTGACTGCATTACTGACAGCAGCAGAGGTGTGGACGCACAGCGGTGAAGTGCACTCTCTCTCTCACACACACACCCTAAAACCAAATCTGTGTGTATTTGTACGTCACTGTCGGGTGTGTTAATCTTGGCATTAACACTTTTGTTAAGATGTGCTGTCTGTTTTGTTTTTGCCTTGGGCCTTCATCTAAATTGTGGATGTTTTGCATAGTTCTTTCAGCATTTGAGAAATAGTAAAAGGCTCCGAGTCCCTGCTGGAATCTGCTCTGCCCACATCCTCTGTCTAGAAATCTCCATTATCACCTTATGAGTGTCAAGCGGTTTCTGATATGATTGGGAAAGACCCCAGAGATGATGCACTGATATGCTTGATTTCACATCTTTACTGTGCTGTAAACCTTTGCTGGTGTGCATTTACTTCGTTATAATTGTATTGTCATAAAGAATTAAAAGGATGTTGGTAAATTGCACTGCGTGTTCAGAGGGTTATCATGCCCACACAGTCTACTCTTAGCACTGAGATTTAGCATGAAGCACTCTCCCTACCACAGGACAGGTTCAGCTGTTGTATACTCTGTGCAGGTGTAGTATACTCTGTACAGCTGTAATATACTCTGTGCAGGTGTAGTATACTCTGTACAGCTGTAATATACTCTGTGCCGGTATAGTATACTCTGTACAGCTGTAATATACTCTGTGCAGGTGTAGTATGCTTTGTACAGCTGTAATATACCCTGTGCAAGTGTAGTATGCTCTGTATAGCTGTAGTGTACTGAGGATTGAGGATTTCCAAATCTGGATTGAGATTTCACAATCCAGATTAGTTCAGATGAACAGCGTTCTAACTGTTCCATTTGGGGAAAGTAACTTCTAGTTTTAGTCTCCTGGAGTATGTTGTGAACTGCATTATGTTGTGTGCATTTTAATTTCCTTGGTGTTTGTAACTAGTTGTGTCTGATAACTATGGAAACATAGCAATGTATTCAAAGAGAAAGTAGTTTGTGAAACAAAGAAAATTACAATGTCCATGCAGGAGCATGTTGGCTCTGCAGGTTACTACTAAAGCCATGCCGAGCACTGTAGTTTCTAAATTTCTGGACACTGCTTACCCGAACCTCTTATTTTCATAAAACTTCATAGATAGTTTCTTCTCTCAGCCTCAGCATGGTGCCTGTCAGACTCCTCCATGATATCAGCACTGTCTGAGAGAATCTAGAAAACCCTACAGTCTCAGCACTGTCTGAGAGTCTAGAACAATCTACAGTATCAACACTGTCTAATGGAGTCTGGAAGACCCTACAGCCTCAGCACTGTCTGATTATCTAGAACACTCTACCGTATCAGCACTATCTGAGAATATAGAACAGCCTCAGCAGCCCACTGCTCCCCTGCGGTGTCTCAGAACATCTGTAAGACCTCGCTGGGTCTCTTGAAGCACTGCAGGCCTCTGATGGTAAAGTGCAGGGTAAATACAGCGTGCAGGTGCCATGGTTTACAGAAGCATGTACTACATTTTTGTTGAACTTGTTCCAAAAAAATGCCTTTGTTTCCCCACTCAGCACCTTCCCCGAGGACCATGTGAGTGTTGCTAATGAAAACCGTCATCCTGCTTAACAGTATCTTCATTTACCTTAAATCTCATTAGCATAGACACGTGTACAGTTTCGGCCAAACATGACATTTGTCAGTAGAGGTAATGTAGTTCATCTCCTCCAGTTTACTGCTGTAGGATAAATGGGGTTAGGATGTGGTATGTGATAAATCCCTGTCCTCTTTGTTCTGTTGGGTGTGTAGGGGCTAAACCAGTGTCTAAAGTGTTTGGTTCTGTGCTACTAGGCAGGAGTAGTCTGTTCAGCTATAATTAAAGGCTGGAGTGGGTGGAGACCCATCTGCTAACCACTGGAACACCATCAACCCGAGTCCCATCACCAACCCTACCACCAGCTGTGAAGAAACATTATTCAGTAATAGATTCTGAGATGGGAAATCACTGTAGTCCTTGTGATGATGAGCTGAGAAGAGAGGGTGCATAACCAGAGGCACTGTGAGTTGCTCTCATACAACAGAGCATGACGCTACTGGCCCTCAGTGGATACTGTATGGGGGAAGGGAAGCAGAGGTCTGACCCTGTCTGTTTCCCTGTCTAACTGTTTCCCTGCCTAACTGTCTGCTGTGGTTGTGGTTCTTCTAGTCTGTGGCTGCCTGCAGAACTAAAGAAAGATGTGAACTCAGAATTTAAAAAAACAGCAATGGAGAAGGAGGAGGAGGATGGCGTGAGGGTAGAGGAAGAGGAAGAGAACGAGGTGCAGAGGAGCCATTGGGAACTGTGGTACCAGTTCACAGGGGTGAGCCATGCACCTCTGCAGGATGGATGTTAGTCAAGCACCGAGGAGGAAGGACGGACTCTTGGAACCAGTATCCAGCTGTTTCCTCCACGTTGTCCATCCAGCGTAGTGCTCCCCTGTGCCTCTGCCTCATTACCGATACAGCATTTATCTTCACAAGCATTGCTGCAGAAAGCTGTCGCCCTTGGTGAACTGGAGTTTTGACAGCAAGTCTGATCTCTGTCAGCTGGCCTGATTTCTCTCATATCTGATGTTTGTTAGCTCTGCCAACAATAATATGACTCAGAATGTGAACTGCCTTTAAAAGCACAGATGTGCAGCTTTGGAATGAATAGTGTGAGGGAGAGAGAGCGACATATTCAGATAGAGTTCCCACAAAGATGTGAGAGTCAGAGACAGCAAATACAGCTCTAGCCACCTGGAAAGACTTCTGTAAATAATCAAAAGAAGGATAGTGTTTAGAAAGTTATGGCTCTAGATCCATCACATTAATCTTCTACATCAGTTGAAGAATATGGATTTCTTTTCCTAACATCTAAGGCTTCAAGATCCTGCTTCAGTTTTTTGTGGATTTCTCCCTCATTTCTCCGTCTCCTTTTTGGTCTCTTTGACTGAAATGAGTTTCCATTCGTGTGTGACTCATTAACTAAAAGCAAATCATTCCTGCTGCATAAGGTGTAGATTTCCAGACGCTGCTGAACTTGGCCGTCTTCGTTATTCCGCTCACGATTTTGTGCTGTTATCTGGGCCTGTTGTTTTTCCAGTGTGTGTGAGACGTTTCCCTCCACCACACTCCTCCATGCACACCCTGCACTCCTGCTGCAGAAACCACCAGCGGCAGCTCCATTTGCATACCGCGCCCTGATTGGCTGCAGCACGGCTGGGATGGGGAACCAGCGATGGAATGCGGTGTGTGTTGGAGGCATGACCAAGCAGCACTCCGGCTCTCACAGACCCCAGAACAGCCCATCTGGACTCCAGCTCTCACAGACCTCTGAACAGCCGTGCTGCCTCTTCAACGAGGAAAGTGGGGCACTGCCCTGTGTGGCCACTACTGCTGCTTTCCATTGTGACTCAGAGAAAACAGCCACAAGTTTAAATCCCACAGATTCTTTAAATGACAACTGCAGTAGAAAGTTTGAAAACTTGGCCTGTTTAGAAGAAACACAATTACATTTTGTTTAATGAAAATCGGTTTAATGTTTTGGGCTTAACCAAATAAGTCAGAGCCAAAATGCAAGGGGATCAGTTCAGAGTAAAAACAAGAAAAATGAGCAGCTCTATATTTCGTTAGGCTGGTACCTGAACAAGATTATTTTAGTCTCTTTTCTTGTTGTGCATTCTACAGCTATGACAGAGAAGATTTCTATCTCTCTGTCTCGCACCCTCTTTGTCCTGCGCTACAGTTTAGATATAATCAAAAGGTACACAAAGCTAAACCTCAACTTCAGCCATAAGCAAACATGCTGGGAAAGAAGAGAGAACTGCAGTTTCAGTGCAGATCTCAGACCAGTGCACAGGCTGTATGTCATCCTCACACAGTCACTGCAGCAGATCTTAGACCAGTGCAGAGGCTGTACATCCTCCTCACACAGTCACTGCATGGGGGATATGTCTTTGCTCAGGACGTGTCTCTGGGTTAAGGTTTAGGGTCAGGATGTGTCTCTGGGTGAGAGTTTATGGTCAGGACGTGTCTCTGGTTGAGGGTTTAGGGTCAGGATGTGTCTCGGTGAGGGTTTAGGGTCAGGACATGTCTCTGGCTTACAGTTTGGGATCAGGACGTGTCTCTGGTACGTAAATGGGTTTAGAAGCATTGAAGAAAAAGGTTGGATCTGAAAAGTACTGTGCACTTTGCAGTACAAGTGGAATAGGTCCAGAACAGGAACAGAGCAACATAAGACAGCAGCATACTGACAGAACTGCACACGTGTGTGTGTGTGTGTGTTAGCATCAGTATGATGCTGATGATTTCTCAGACAGAGTCAGCTGTTCCATCTGTCCATTCTGAATGTAGCCAGCTGGAACACACACACGTGAGTCCTGCCATACTGGCATACAAACACACACACACACACACACACACACACACACACACACACACACACTCATCCTGCCAAACTCTCAAACACGCACATGCACGCATCCTGCCATACTCGCATACAAACATGCATGCTCATCCTGCCACACGGAAACACACGTTTCCTATGCAGGTAATGCCACACGAGTCACTCTTTCTTCTGTGAGCAGATCTCGCTTGTGGATTGTGAATTTGATCAATATTCTCAGATGCTTTGTCACGTCCACTTACCACGTCAAACACCTAAAGTGAAATTCATTTTAATTAAAGTTTTCTTCTTTTTTTTCATCTACCTTGCCAAAGATTACTAAGGTGCCTTTGTATATAACAGACCAAACAGAATCCAATGCCTTTCCAGTAACTACACAGCAAAGCTGTAAAGCCACTTTTAAACACAGCCTGTTGTTAACAGCACTATCTAAATAGTCTTGAATTAAATAAAGATTACATTTTTTTAAAATACGTTTTTTTAATGAAGTAGCCTTTTTCCTGTGGTGGAACTTTAAATAGACAGGATGGAGAAAGGCAGTCATCCTGCTGGGAGTTCTGTTTAAACTCCTCTGGGTTCAGACCCAAGAAAAGCGATCCGAGAGGATACCGGGGCCACTGGGAGGCTACGCACACTCCTGCTCACCGCTTCACCCCTGGAACAACCAGGCTTCCCCATGCCAGTCTGGAATTTGCTCACCTCCTCCCCCTCCAGATGTGGAGTTTCAGTGCTCTTGCATCAGCAGTTCTCTCTTGCATCATCTTGGCTTGACTAAAGAGGGTTTGCTGTGACTGGACAGTGACCCTCTCTAAACGAGACAGCATGCACATCAGTATCTATTGGATCAGCAGTTCAAAGTGCTAATTTTGCTGCATTTGTCTGTTAGAGATTTCCATAATGAAATCTGAAAGGCATTTTCTATGTACATTCCCCATTCACTGTATGGGAACAGTCGAATGGTTAGAGACACCTAGTAGCTGTGTCGCTGGTGACCCTCGTGCATCTGTCCCCATGTATTAGTGTTGGCCATCCTCCAGCTCATCATCAGTATCGACCTTTAACCTAAAGACTGCATTCGGCTGTGCATTTCTGGGAGGCAGTGACACTGTCATGCGTAAAACCTCCGTCAATGTTTCTGTGCCTAATGCATTCTGATGCACTCATACCACTTCCATGGTGCTCTGGGGGGGATTGGTCCGTGGCTCATGCTGCTCTGTGCACACTGCAATACGTGGTCTAATTGTGCATAATTGAGCGACTATAAAAGGCACCTGTAAGATCAGTGTCCCCATAAAATCAGCTAGCGTGTGATGATTCACCTGTGACTGTAACTGTTACTGTTACATTTTCACTCTTGGCATAAGTGATGAAATCCCATCAGTAATTCTGATGTAATTCTTCTTAGCTAATCACAGTGTTTGCACCCTCATTTTGATAAAGTTCTGCTTATTATACCAGCATACAGTCTGGCCTGTGGTCCAGGCTGCATTATTCTGGTCTGGCCATGCAACTCCCCCAGCAAATAAGCAGCAGTAACCACACATCAAAGCTTCGGGGTGGGACAGTTTATGCTCATGTGTCAGCCATAGTGATTAGGCTACTTCTGAGGGCTGCGCCAATAACAGTACCCCATGGTCAGGGTGGATCCACAGCGCCGGTCTCCAAACACTGCCAGCAGACATCAGAGTAGCAGGCTTACCAGGAAAGGCTCTAGCCTGTAAAGATATTCAGTCAGGGTCCAGAAGCCTTAACACTGTAGAGGGAAGTGGTGTTTACCAGGCCCTGACTACACTTGTTTTGAAACCACATCCTTGTCCTCCAGTCCTCTGGTGGTAGTTTGGGTAGAACTGAGAAAATCCTTCATCTTGAGCTTCAAGAGGCATTATAGTACACAACAACCCTAATGCTTTTCTTTTTATATGTACATATAACCAAACAGTCAAGGGCTTCTGTGAGAACTCGTAGGTGGAGTAGAAGTGTTGTATCCTGGTGAAAATGTTAATTATAGGTTGTGTGTGTGCACGTATGTCACCTGTAACTGTGCTCAGCCATCCACATGTGCGTCACTCACACACCTGTTCACCAGGATGTAAACATCCTCAGGACCTTACACACCTTTGCTACACTCCTCCTCAGCAAACACACACTCACACAAACGTGTGTCTCTCTCACCCCTTTTACACACATACCCAGACTCAAGCAAGAGGATGTAATTCACGTTTTATTTTGTATTGTTTAGTACAATATAATTAGTTTTATTTCAAAGCATTTGCAAAATGATCTCTGAGTATGGGAGAGTAAAAACATTCTTAATTTACCACACAGTGGGTTAAATAAAACTGCCACAACACCCATTGTGTTGTGTGGAGCTGGAATAATAGCTCCAGACATCCTCATAGTGCAGCGGTGTGTTTGAAACACCTCCACAGTGGGCCTCAGCCCTGGCAACTCACAGACTTTCTGGACGTATAAAGTTCCTTTTCAAAGCCACACAGCCTGAACAGATATCCACCTGACCGGTGTTTCTCTGTTACTTGTAGTATTAATAATCTGAGTTGTATGGTAGGATATACATTTCCATGAGTATATCAGAGAGTATATAAACATTGTATGGGCCTGATCCCCAGCTGTGGCCTAAAATGCATGTGTGTGTGTGTGTGTGTGTGTGTCCTGTAGCACTTCTCCGAGCAAATGGAGGACTTCTCCAACGAGCTCTTCTGCAGCTTCTTTGATGATCACCTGCTGGCGGAGCGACCGGCACTGCTGGATGTGGAGCTGGAGCCCCCAAACCCCGACATCCAGCAGGAGCACAGCTACTCTCTCAGCGGAGACTCAGCCCCCCAGAGCCCCTCTGTGTCCATCAAAGCTGACGAGGATACCGGTGAGGGGCTTGTGCAGCAACACATGCACATACGCACATGCACAGGCAGACAGGCTTGTACACACACCACCCTGGACACCCACAGAGAGACACGCATCCAGGCACAAGCAGATGAACTGATTCAACACCCAACTCTCTTAGGTGCTTCTACCTGTTTTCTTCCATGCTGTCTCATGTACTTCCTATGTACTCATCATAATAGACCAGCTAGCAAAGGTACTCCTCACTTCTTTCTCTCTCTTTCAAAAAGATCTTTCAAAATGTTTTCAGGGCAGCTTCACTTCCATCACTATACCATTAGTGATGGATATATACACGTGTATATACCGTATATACTCTCTCTCTCTTTGTCTGCCCTTTTGAATATACTCTCTCTATGTCTGCCTCTCTCTCTCTCTCTCTCTCTCTCTCTCTCTCTCTCTCTCTCTCTCTCTTTCTCTCTCTGTGTTTGCCCTTTCTCCTGGAGCTCCCGTGCAGCACAGGGTTCCCTGACAGAGTTGTGGCCAAGCACACTCTCCCATAGCAAACAGAAATGGGGATTCCGGGAAGACAGCCAATGCACACATTTTCCCTCTCTCTTTCAATGTCCCTCTCTCTTTCCCTCCCTCCCTCCCTCCCTCTGTCTCACTCCCCTATTTCTCTCTCTCTCTCTCTCTCTCTCTCTCTCAAGGCTAAGTTCAAAGCAGCTCAAAGTAAAATAAAGACGGTATCTGCTTTCCAGATTTTTTTTTCTGGGGGAAAGAACTATAAGTAAGCCACTTTTGTGGGGGGAAGGGGTGAAATCTATGCCTGTGGAAAAATGCTCTGGCTGATCTGTTGCATCATCCTGAGTTTGAGTTGTGGTGGAGTGGAGTGCCAACACAACACCTCTTTCGCAGGAGGGACCGTAGCCACAATCTGGACCCCTTAATCTCTCTCAGACTGAGCTACAGACTCGAGCTATAGCTGCTTCAAGCTGTAGGTGCTTTGATTTCATACAGTTCATATAACATTTACATCATCTCATTTGAAAGCTTAAGTTTCAGAACCTTTTATGTTTCATAACTGCGTAATCTCATAGTTGTTTAAGCGATCACTGCCTGCTGTTGAACCTGGTAGTCTGTCCCATCGTTTATCATTTCCATTTTTAAACGCTTGTTTAGTGATCACTATTAAAGTGCACACTTGCTGTTTAACTGCCCCCTTTCCGTTTGCTTTAAAACGGCTAATGAGCATCTCCCCCCTTCTCACTGCTGGAGAGAGCTCCTCTAACTTCAAGAGCTGCTGTACCCTAAACTTCAAAGCCTAGCTGATCTACCCTTATGCCCCAGATGGTACAGCTGAAGGAGGTGGGACATGAGTATTTGTTGTTGGGAGGTAAACGTCTTCAGTGGGCTGAAGAGGTTCCATGAGTTTCCATGCTAAATTGGAATATTTATATGCAGTGTTAGCGAAGCTATTGTTGAGAGGATACAAAGCACATCAGAGTTGGCACGTAGGGTTCACACAAGGACAGCAAACCACATAATGTTGTTCAGTGATCTTCTTTTCTGTTTGTAGATGTGAAAATGGTGCATGGTTATGTTCAGCACAACTCTGTTTGCATGGTGTCCACTTTGAGGACAGGCTCTGAAATAGGAATGTTTAGAAATCCTAGAAACTGCGACTTAAGTAGCCCCTTGCAGGGCTTTGAGTAACTTTCATTGTGTCTGATTATTGAAAAGCTGAAGAGCGCCAAGGATCGACCCCTGATGCATGCCACTCGAGAGCCTATTTCCTTTGGCTTGTGTTGGATTCAGCAGGACTCAAAGGAATTAATCTGCTGTATAAATGACTCTCCCCTGGGCTTCCCTGCAGCAGTCCAAATCCGATGTCCCTCATGCAGGCGGGAGAGAGCCGAGGAGGAGCCTCTCTCACCCTAATCACAGCCCTGCTGCTCTCCTTCCCCTGCAGAAGCCCGACATCAAAACCAGCTGTCCCCATTTTACAAGGCCACGTAATGTTTTATCGATCCTGCCATCAGGGGCGCAAACAAACGGGCCATGACGGTAACGAGGACCCCTGGCTCCAGACGTACACTCTCCTCTAGGATCTCCACAGTGGCCGCGCCTCCCCCTGCACCCCCTGCCTGCTCCTTTCTGCTTACAAGGGGAAACAGCTACTCCAATCATGCTCACCCAGCCTGCAGCTCATCTGGAGAGGAGAAAGGGAAGCTGTTTTGCGTTAGCCTTTGGGTCATAAACCCAGCTGACATGGTGGGCATGAACATGGCTAACGCAGTACTGTGGACGGCCTCTGAAGGCCTCTCCAGCTGCATTCAGAACTGCTGTACAGCATTGTAGCTGGTTATGATCACTACTTATAACATTAAAGAAATGCACATATAGATTGCACGACTGCTCCTGCAGATGTTGACGTGAATATTCGTAACGGTTGATTTTGGAAAATGAGCTACTAATGTACATGTTCTAAATGTTTTATAAAACTTTTTTTGTAGGGAACCTACAACATAAAAGCATATCTAATTTATCTCTTCTTGGTGAAGTTCTTATAATATCTGACTGAAGAGCTTTCATAGTAACTAGGGTATTAAATGTACTCTAAAAAGTAATCACAAAAATACATACACAAAAATACAAGTAATCAACATAGTCCCAGCCTTGACCCTAACATTAACTTTATCAGGGAAATTACAATCTTGTGACTCTGTTCATGATTATTGCCATATTTCTTCTGAAGGTTGTTCATGGTGTCTTTGCTGTCCCCTTGTCTGATCTTTATTGTTTTTGTTTCTTTGGACACAGAGGGCATGTGGGCCTTCACTCAGGACCTGACTGCCATCCTTGTGAAGCAAGAGCCCAACCTCCTGGTCGAGGCTTCTCCTGTCACAGCGCCACATTTGGCCAGCTCTGGAAGTGCTGCACAGCCCCTCACCCTCGCCCCGCCACCACAAAGACGCCACACTCATAGCAAGGTAGGACCTAGGATGTCCAGGGAGTACCAAATAATGAGAATACCAAATAACTCCAGCACAGTTACAATAATACAACTGCATCATCACATCCGACTCCTAGCACACTTAGGACATGTCTGGGATTTGAAAAGTTGAGTGTCTTCAGTCTGTCATTTCTGTCTATGGTTATTTCTAAAAATAAAATAATTAATAATGTTTATTAATAAGGTTTAATAATGTTTATTATAGTTGATCCAAAAATTGCAACTAAGGATTACTGAATGAATGGAAAAGCTGATCAACCTTACAAACATTGAGATCCTGGAGGACCGCTGCTGTATTTGGAATAGACTAAGATACAACATACACACAGACACACACACACATCCTGAACTCTTCTCCTAGACAGCTGGCAGCTGTTTGTGTGTGTGTGTGTGTGTGTGTGTGTGTGTGTGTGTGTGTCTGTGTGTATGTTCAGCTCAGTGAACCCTAAGTCTGAACTCCAGCTGTTTGTCATAGCTGCAGTACAGGGTCGGGATCTGCTGGAGATGACCACGGCTGCAGGCATGACAGAACCTGCATCTCTTTAGAACCTCACAGAACATGACAGAACCTGCACGTCTTTAGAACCTCACAGAACCTGACAGAACCTGCACCTCTTTAGCAGTATGGCCATACTGGGCCTTTTCAGGACATGCAGTCATCTTGATACACAGTGACACTGTGGAATAGCTTGTCATCTTGAGAGATGATGGTCATTTTTTCCCGGTGAATTAGAGCATCATAGAAAACGAGACAATTCAACAGGGACTTTTTTATGGTTGATAAACTCTCTACTTCATAAGACAGAATCCGATTGATCAAAACAGACAAGGTGTGAGCCATGTATGTCAGATTTTTACAGTAACCTGTCCATCTCTTTTATTGTCAGTAAAAACTTCAGAACAGATAGGGTCAGAGTTGTCTTTTAATTTCAATTGTAATTAAGATGTTAAGAGTTTCTGTTAACTTTGCTGTAAATACTTTGAGGTAAACATGTATTTAATTTAGCATACCTCTGCTACAGGTGTCTTTCTGAGGGTCAGAGAGGTCTTAAGAGTTTGGCAGGACTTTCTGCTGACAAGTTATAGGCTGGTTATTATGTAGTTCAAACCAACAAACAATATATCTGCATTTTCAATAACCATTTAACTTTCCAGTAAGGCATTGTTTGGTCTTCGTTTCATCTGATTACACACCGTTCTCTGCTGTGGCTTTAAAACACACATGCAAATGCACACACACACACTCACACACACACACACTCTATCTGTTGGCCTCTCTCTAGTGTTCCCCCGTAATGTTAGCAGGTGTTTGGTGACTCCCTGCCAATATGTACACATAAAACAAGAAAATTGACAACCTTGGCTATACTGAACTGTAAGATACTGAGGACATCGGGTCATTAGGAGGCCAAACAAGTGTGGCAGGTTGAGATGAGATGGTCCTGGTTGGTCTGAAAGGAGAAGGTCCTGGTCTGAGAGGAGAAGGTCCTGGTCTGCTCATCTGTTGCTACTCTTCACTGTCCACTGCGACGGAAACATAGTTCAACTTGAGAAGGACAAACCACTGGTTTACATTTCATAGACAAAAAACACAGATTTTTATGAGTACAAAAGTACATATTCTAAATTACATTATACAGTGTCCAGTAATTACTATAATTTAGATTGCATTATGTTATTTTTAGCATGTGGAAGGAAGCTTTGTTTCCAGAATGTTCTATGGGAAGCTCTCATATCAATCAAAAAACAAGTAGAGCCATTTTACTATTAATAGTCGTGTGTTTTCACACAAGTTATTTGAACAGAAGTTTGGCTTCATACCACACTGCCAAGCTGGGAGAGAGCTTCTGCAAACAAACAAGTTGCTTTGGTTGAGAGAAGTAGAGGAATATATACTGTGCTAATCTGTGCTAATCTATGAGCAGCAGAGATCCACTCGGATATGACAGGCGTTATCTTCCCCAGGCTAAGTAGCCATGTACCATTACATCCTGTGTGTGAGTATATGTGAAGGCATGTGTTTGGGTCCTGTGTGTGAGTGTATGTATATATGTGTCTGTGTGTGAGAGTTTGTGAGTGTTTGGGTTGAGACTTTCTGCAGCTTTAGCTGTGCTTGCTTTCTGAATCATTTTGTTTCAAGCACTTTTAAATGCCATCAGAAACACACAAATACCACCAAATACATCAGCATGTGCATTTCATACTAAGACTGGCGAGAGTAGAGACATTCAGAAAAACCAAAAAATTCAGAGGTTTCAGAAATAAAAGTTGGTTTACAGTAAAAAAAATCTGCTTATGACCTAAAGTGAACTGTGTCTTAAGTAAATGGCATATCAGGTAGGTAGTGATCCTTCCTGGGGCTTTCTGGATCAGGTTCATGTTATGCTTTACACATTTTACTTGACTGGTGATATACATATATTTAATGTTCATATTAATATATAAACTGTATATACTGTGTGTGTGTGTCTGTGTGTGTATATATATATATACTCTCTCTCTCTCTCTCTCTCTCTCTCTCTCTCTCGAAGTGTAAATTCTGTGCTTTGTTGTGTCTGGTTGGTATAGGGTCTCAGAGAACAGAACTCCAACTTGGTACCCACTATTAAAGCTGAACCCAGAGACATTAACCAGTTCCTCACCGTGCCCACGGGTATGTAAATGAACGCACACACAAACACACTGACTGAACTGCTTCTCATTATACTGTCATTATAAAGACACTCCAGTGGAGTAGTTTCTAGTACCCTTGTATACCATCTGCTAGATAAATGGTAACATGTTCAGTCACCTAGATAAATGGTAACATTTTAGGTAGCCTACATAAATTGTAAATGTAAACATTTCAGATGTTTTCCATAATTCGTTCTTTCTGAGCTTCATGCTGGCGAAGAGAAGCTCAGAAACTTCACTATAGGTTGGCACTTTCTGTGCAAAGTTTCATTTTCTCTGTAGCATTATTTCTGTTGTTTTGATGTAACTGGTAGCTTGGTTGGGTTATGCATCCCGACCCAAGCCCCAGCCACTCTGTTTCTGATTGGTTCCACACAGGAGTTCAGAGCCCAATCAGGAAGAGCCATGCAGTATTCAAAAGTTCAGAGTTCATGCAGTATTGGCGAGCTCGGAGCCCAATCAGAAAAACCTGTGTGTTAAGCCTGACTCTCTCTGTGGGCGGAGCCTGACTCTCTCTGTGGGCGGAGCCTGACTCTCTCTGTGGGCGGAGCCTGACTCTCTCTGTGGGCGGAGCCTGACTCTCTCTGTGGGCCTGCCACTTACAGCTCCATCTGTGCTCCTGCTGCTTCCATCCTGCTCCCACAACTCCTGTCTCCTTCACTTCAGGGCTATAAATAAACTCTTTCTGTGGTGTGTGCGTATGTTTGCATGTATGTGCATGCGTGTCTGTGTGTGTGTACAGAGTTCATTCTAAATGCAGCATTTTGCAGCATAGTGGCTGCTTGTAGAATCGCACAAATCTCACATTTTCAGCTCATTGTGAATGGCTCATTGATTCTAACAGAGCCTAATTTTAATTTCTAGGTGAAACTGTGTGTGTGTGTGTTTCTGTGATTCAGTTACATAAGCACCTATGCAGTAGCCCCTGCACCCTGTTTATAAAGTTTTTTTATACTTGAAAATGCAGCTCAAAGTTTAATAATATAACACACACACACACATACACTCCCAGATCTGTATGTACCTCACAGGCTAAAAAATGAAATGGCTCCTAATGTTCTACATAACAATTCAATAAGAAATCAATCAAATTTAATGATGACAGGGCTATATTTATGTATATCCATTATATGAACGTTGTTTTCCCAGTAGTTTAAGTCATTCAGTTCAGTGCTTGTCCTGGACTGTGAGGACTGTTCTCCAGAAATATAAAGAAACAGACGGGCGCAGTCAAAATGTCAGTAATCACCCTATTTCAGTCATGGCAATATAGAGAGCAAAGGAAGTAAATACACGGTGTGGCAGGCACATGATACAGAAGCTAACTCAGGATCTGTGTATGAATGAGAGATTGTGCAGAGCCAGGGAAACTATATATCAATGGAGGTATTAGTCTGGGATTGAAAACAGGTGACATTGATCGAGGGGGAATTGGGGCAGAGCTGTTGGTCAGTAGGACCAGCGATAGAATGGTCACGATTGAAGGTGTGGCCGGGAGTGTGATGGTCCTGTATCATGGGAAGCATGGCCTAGGGCGTGACTGTATCTTGGGAGGTGTGGTCAGTCCTGTATGATGGGAGTGGTCAAACAGCATCTGTCATGTTTTATGAGTGCCGAATCTGAAGCTGTGTTGGCCAGTGATGGCCTCTAGATACATGAATACACTAATATCTTGAGCCTGATTCACTTCCTTAGTCTGAACAACCATTAACAGCAGTTAATTAATAGCAATTTATTCATCATAAGATCTTCTCATCTACTAGTGTAATTAAACAGCCACTTCTACAATCTTTCAGAGGAGCGCTTACAGCTCCCACCCACTCCTCCCAGCAGCCACGGCAGTGACAGTGATGGATCGCAGAGTCCTCATTCGCTGCCACCTTCTAGCCCCGCCCACCTGCAGAGTCCTCATTCGCTGCCACCTTCTAGCCCTGCTCGCCTGCAGGCTCGCTCCTCTGCAGCAATCTCCTCTTCCCCTCTGTTGACCGCTCCACATGTAAGTTAGCAACAACACAACTACACACACACAAATACACACAGACCCAAGTATGTAAACACGCAAAGACTCAAGTATGAAAACTCACAGAAACAAGTACAAAAACACAAAAATATGTAAACACACAGACACAAGTACATAAACACACAAAATCACACAAATGTTACTTAAACACAAAAATGCACAATTTCGGGAACTTCATAACCACAACAGTTATAGATTTACATAAATTCATACCCTACATATAATAATCTACTGGGTAAATACTAATAACAGTACATAACAATTATTTTCAGTACTTTAAGATCAAAATAATCATGTCACTTATGATTATAGTCACTAACAAGTCACTAACAAACATGGTTCTAGTTCCTTGTGAGAAATTGCTGAAAAATTGCCTCTTTTGGTCACTCATGGCTGGGTGTTGAGCTGGCGTAGCTGTGATTTTGCTGACGTGCGCGTTTCGCTGATTTTGTTCATGTTTCGTTGGTTTGCCGTAGAAACTGCAGGGCACGTCGGGACCCCTGCTGCTGACAGAGGAGGAGAAGCGCACGCTGATGGCCGAAGGCTACCCCGTCCCCAACAAGCTGCCCCTCACCAAGACTGAGGAGAAGGCCCTCAAGAGAGTGCGCAGGAAGATCAAGAACAAGGTAGAGGCTCGTTCCCACGTGGCCTGGTCCCCACGCGGCCGGGTCCCCACATCGCCTTGGGCTCCTGTACTACCTGGGGCTACTGTGTGGAAACAGAAAGCTGATGTTAAATGAACTCTTTACCAGTGGTCGTTTCTTCTGTACTCACGGACACAGTACTCTGCTTTTCTTCAGATTTCAGCACAAGAAAGCCGCCGCAAGAAGAAGGAGTATGTGGAGTGTCTGGAGAAAAAGTACGTCTGGAAAAAAGTCTCTCTTTCTGTGTTCCCTCTCTCTCTCTCCTTCTCCCATTGGTGCTCGGTGTTCATCCTCCATGTCCTCATGGTGGCCTCAACATTCCCTGCACCTCCACCCATGTTCATCTCTTTCCCTGGCACACACATACTTATACATGTTCTTTTGCTTACTCTTTCCCTCTCTCTCTGTCTCTCTCTGTCTCCCTCTTTTCCTCTTTCTCTCTCTCTCTCTCAATGTTTCACACACATGCATAGACAGGCATGCACATTTTTTTGCTTGCTTGATGTTTTGCATTTATTTATTTATTTTGTTTTGGGGGCCACAGGGTTGATTGTGTCAAGACCAGTGGCAATGGTCAATGGTTTAATGCTCCATAAAAATGTCATGAATGTTTTGTGTATGTGTGCACATGTGTATGTGCATGTGCATATCTGCATGTGTGTGAGTCATTCTGGCATGTACAGGGATAGAGTGTTACAGGATTTTTTATGCAGAGTTTAGTGAGACTAGACCTACACACACATATACACTCTCTCTCTCTCTATTATTTGCTCTTTGCTGTTAATCAGAAGCACACTGATTCAAATCAAAGTCATCTGGATGCTCATGTAGAGTATCCAGATGTCATGTTTGGAAACAGGCAACAGTTTAAAATATTCTCTACCTCATAAAGCATTTTATTCATTATAGAATATATTATAGAATATATATTTAATCACTATAGAAATATTGACAGCGAAGTATGATGCAGACATAAATGTCCCATAATTCCATGCATGTATGTAATCAGTGTTTAATATGTGGTTTGTGTTCAGGGTGGAGAACTACACATCTGAGAACAATGAACTATGGAAAAAGGTGGAGACCCTCGAAAGTGCCAACAGGTGAGACTCGACTTCTGAGTGTGTGTTCTGAGTGTGTGTCGATTCATAAGGTTTTAATTATAGGGAATATTACCCACTTGCTGTGAGCTGTTTCTTACATGTGTGCTGAGATGAGATGACTCTGCAGAAACTCTTCAGCATGAGTTAGAAACCTGGACCCAGAACACTTCTACTCTGAGACATGCTGGTAGTGGACGTTTGGTCTAAGGCTTGATAGTAAACTGGCATTTCTCAGGAGGAGACTGCTGTTCAGAACAGAAGCCTGCAAACTCATCGCCATTATCCCATTATAACAGTACACTCCTATATCCACACACAGCATGGAAGCACCTTGGTTTTCATTACAGTATACAGTGTGTGTGTGTGTTGGCTTGTATGAAGAGATCCTTCTGACTCAGCTACTAAAGTTCAAAGAAACTGCAGCAGGGTGTGTATGAATGTAAGTGCGTGGGTGGGTTGGATCACACACACAGTGCTCTAGCTCCGAGGGCTGAAGAAAGTTATTTTTGGACTTAGAGTGTGTTGATGTGACTGCTGCATCCCCTGTCCCCTGTCGTTTTGAACGTCACAGAAGGTCCTCATTCAGAGGTTCCTCTCCTGTCAATGTCCACTTGGAAGCTGCACACAGTGGCTTGGCTCTCTGGGGCCCCAGAACCACATGGGGTGGAAGTGGACTGGCTGGGTGGAAGTCAGCAGGCATAACATTGTTTTTTAACAGAGAATGGATGAATAGGGCAATTGGTGGGAGTGAAGGCCAAGTGATTGAGGAAAAAGAAGAGAGGGATTAAATGAGGTAGAGAATAAGACATCATAACAATGAATGAGTTAAAACAAAAAGAATGTGTGTAAAGGAGAATGAATGTGTGTGTGTCTGGGTGTATGGAATAATTGATTGATGGATAGTTAGAGATATGTAGTATTGGAATTTGCATCTGCAGACAGCTGGGTGACCTCCAGTGGCGGTGACTGGTTACTACGCCACTATCCTACTACCATTAGAACACCACATTGTAGACGCATTATCTCAGTGCCCTGGTTGGCAATACAAATGTTATAATACACTCTAAAGACAAATACAGTTTTACTTTTCTCAAAGAAGGCCAATTAAACATTTTAATAAGGGAGCAATAATATAAAATATAAAATAAGGGACAGAGAAAAAGAGGGAGAGAGTAATGGTAATGGTATCTTCTACTGAGTGTAATGCAGTCTGTTTCAGCATTCATAACATTAATGCTGTGATGGAGATTATAATGAAACATTCTCATTTAGATATTATAATCCAAAAAGGAATACTGTTGCCAGTTCCACAGATGCCTGCTACAAGGGTAGTATAGCATTATAAATCTTCCTAAAATGGAATAAGAAAGAATCCTTAAGAGGAACAAATTGTCGAGAACACAACCTCCTCAAACGAGAGCACAACCTCATGTCAAAAGAAAAAGCTCTGACATGTAGAGTCTGGTTCTGCTCTTCTAACAGTGCTGTCTTCACTAGAAATGATCATCTACCACCATAACTAGTCAGATGGTACTGAACATTTACTGTGGCAAAGGACTAACTCTCTTTGTCTTCTTGTAGGTCCTTGTTGCAGCAGCTCCAGAAACTGCAGTCACTAGTTAGTGGGAAAGTGCCTCGCTCCTGCAAGATGGCCTCCACACAGACCGGTACCTGCCTCATGGTGTGTCTTCCCTCCCCTAACCCTAACCCTCCCCCTCTAGCTCTGTTGTTCTCTCTCTCTCTGTCTGTTTCTCTCTCTATCCCTCCTTTTCTCTTTCTTGCCTTGCCTGTCTATCACTCTCACACACACAATTTCTTACACACAATGACACATTTGTATTACTCTTAAACAAACACTTTATATAACTAGTATGGCTAATAGGTCTGTATTTAACAGACAACAACAATCATCACCCATTGTGTGTTTGTATGTGTGTTGGAGGAGGGTGGGGATACGCGTGTGTGAACTCTGTCAAACTGACTCTAGACCAGCTTGCGCAGCGGAGTGGTGGTCTCACCGTGTGTGTGTGGTTCCTCCTCCCGGCCAGGTGGTGGCACTGTGTTTTGTGCTGGTTTTGGGCTCGCTGGCTCCCTGCCTGCCTGAGCTCTCCCTGTACTCTTCCTCCTCACCATCTTCACCCTCACACACGGTGAAGTCCACCCCGCTTCCCGCGGCTGACCTCTACATCACCAGCCAGGGTATGTCTCCCAGCTGACCCCTGACCTTTGACCCTACCTGTCACATGAAAGGTGTAATACTGTAATACTACATGCGCTCAGACTGATTAAAAGTACATGATCTTTATTTGAACATAAAGACTGACTCACATTTGTACAACAAATCTTTGATGGCCTTGGAGTGGTACAGAATAATTGGCTTACTGATTAAGTAATAGATAGGGAACTTCACAGGTCCAAACTGCAGGGCTAGAGCAACACTTTCTTCACTTGTATATACTAGTACATACATGTTTCCTCATTACTGGCTGTTTCTGTTTCTCTCTCTCTCTCTCTCTCTCTCCCCACTGCTGAGATCCTGGGTCTTCCTGGCACAACAAGACTGTTCTCACTCTCTGATTAGTGTTGGAGATCTCACAGGATAAGATAGCACATAGCACTCCACCCTCTCCCCTTGCATCCTTCTCTCTTGCCTACCTAGCACACACACATGCGCAGGGCGTGCACACACGCACAGACACACACTCACACCACTTTAAATTTAAAAGCCTCTTCCATTTTGAGGAGGGCCCCGTAAATGCAGCCATTGGTCGAGTGAGCTGGGTTGCCATGGTAACTGTAGCTCATTGAGCCCCGAGTTAATGCATTCTGTTTCTCATAAGAAGACCTAGACTTGCACACACATGCACAACTATTAATAAAACACAGCTATCCAGTAAGGTGACATCGAATACAGAATAACGCACCAACGCAAACTGTAGCCAATCTGAGCAGCTGGCTGTGGCTCATTTATCAGGGCTTAATCAACAGGCATGTTTCCGCTAAGGTAATTCATAGTGTGCCGTGTTTCTGAGGACTATACAAACTGAATCCATGAAAATAACAGTAAACGCTGTACAATCTGTACTGTAGTTCCGTTGGTATTTCTCTTTCCAAAAGGTGTTGAAGCTGTTAATAATCGTATATGTGTATGTGTGTGTGTATGTGCGTGTGTAGTCCGTTCCCGCAGCCTGCTCTTCTATGAAGAGGGCGCCCCGCTGGAGGCCAGCCACAGGGGCGTGCTGAGTGTGGAGAAGGGGGAGGGGCCAGCACGCCGATACACACAGGACCTGAGAGAGACCCACCAGCAGGACCTGAGAGAGACCCACCAGCAGGACCACTCTGCTCCATACCTGAACCCGACACAGACTGACAACACCAGTGCTGGCTCCCTCCTCCACCAGAAACAACACTACCATACACGGTGAGTGAAACACACACACACACACACACACATAGTGAGCCAATGTATTATGACTTTTGTTCTAAAAACAACTTTAAAAGTAAAAACTGTATGTAAAGAAATCACATTGAAGTTATAGAATTATGACATTTAATACATTTCTTCTGATCTCTACAGTGATCTTATTTTGTTTCTCTTGTTTAATACTTAAATGCAAAACTCAAATCTGTATTCTAGCCAACGTATGTTTGGCAAATGACGCATCACAGTTACAAGAAAAATTATTTCAGAGTTTTGAATATGATAAAAAGAGTATCGACTTGCAGTTAAAACTGTGAAACCAGCCAGTAGCAGACCATTATGACACTGAGTGATATTTTGATCCAATAGTAATGCTTTAAAATAGTCAAATGAGATCTCCACTGCCTGGAACACACCAAAACCACATAGACATTTGCATTTGGCTTTCTCATTACACCTCATTATTAGCCCTTTTTAAATTTGAATTAAACTGAATTAACTGTAAAAAGTCCTCATTCATCCCTCCACGGAATATTTTTTTTTTCCAATGTGGTTGAGGTTACCTCCTCATTCTACAGATTGAATATTTTTTATTAAAATGCCTTCCATTGGACATGGCCAAATGGCTATTGTTTCTAATAGCTTGCAGAGAATAAGTGTTGGCCTGGGTTGAATCGGATTTCTTTTTTTCATCAAATGATGATTTTATAATCTTCCTCATCTTCACACCCCTTTGCACTCTGATGAGTTGGCAAGCTGCTCTTTAGAGATATGGGAAGGGAACTCTAACAAAGTATGTCTTTAACTGTGGATTTGGTATATAGTCAGGAAGGCCTATTTTTATCTTGGAAGTTAATTTAATCACTAATTGAATCCAACAAAATTAGTATTTACAGATGTAAAAATAAAAAATAAATAAATAATAATAATAAATAAAACAATTATCAACTTGAGCTATTACAGCACATATAATGATACCGTTAGACCAGCTTAGCAAGCCTCAGCATAAAAATATCACGTGTGATGGTATGTGACTGACCCATTTAACTGTTAATTCCTTTCTTCACAAATGTTATTCACAAATGGTTTATAGATAGATAGATTAGATAGATTCAACTTTATTGTCATTGCTCTGTACAGGTACAAGACAACGAAATGCAGTTACAACGAAATGCAGTTTATTATTTTACTGTGCTATACCTTTGTACAGTACTATTGTACATGAACATTACACAGTACTACTATGTTGTTTTAGTGTTAGTATTATACAGTACTACTGTATGATACTATGGTACAGTATGAGTACATTATACAGTTCTACTGTACAATAGTGTATATTCCTCTACTACTACTCTACATTACACTGTACATTATTACAGTACAGTAGTTTTGTTCTATTAGTATTGTACAGTACTACTGTACAACAATAGTAAATTATTGTACTATTGTTGTATAATATATTATTGTTAATTATTGTACTATTGTACAGTGGCAGTAGTACAGGGGATATTAATTCTGTCCTGCTCTCATCTTTTCTTAGAGAACATGATCCTGACGGAGGGGCTGAATACTTCTAACCCTTCTGAGCGGAGCTGCCTATTTCATATAGGCCTCCGCTGACCCTTTGACCTCGAGGGCACCCTGGCCATATGTCCAGTGGTGCCCTCTAGTGTTACCACTCCCCCCCCATTGAAATCACACTTCACATCACTACCATGGACACACAGAAGATGGACACAGAAGAGTTGGAGAGTGAGTGAGTGGTAGTGAGTGAGAGAGTGTGTTGTTGGTCTTCTTTAATTAGAACAGGAGGCTGTGTCATGCCAGAGAGTGGTAGGGGATTCTTTTTTCCGTCCTCTAACCCAAACTGGTTTCTTTCTCCAAAGATTTCTCTTTCTCTCTGTTATCTTTGCTAAAATGATTTCCAGTACTGGTGTAATCACAGGTGCCTAATCTGAGCATTACTATGTTTTATTATTTTCTAGCATTAGTTACTATGTTTTTAATAGCTTTGTATTCCTCTTTAAGCCACCATATCATAGGAACAGTTTATCCACCGACTGCACTTGTTATGCACTAGGAACCCTAAATCATTTAAGTGCCTTTTCCATGTAGTCATATTTAAGATTTACTATTTTCTTAATTTCTCATTTTGTCTCTTAAATTCTTTTACATTAGTCTTACTGAGAATTGATAAAGGTGGTTTATTTTTGTTTTGTACTATTTTAAAGTAGATGCATTTGTACTAAATTTAAAGTTTCCATAATATATTCTAGTATTTTCAGCATTCCAAAAAGAGCATATTTATTTTATGCACAAAAAAATAAAGGTAATTGCTATTTTTATTTTATAATTTCTAAGGATGATGTAAAGTTTACATGATATTTTTTGTCACAACTGTTAAACAGTTTTTGTGTTATCTTTATTCTGTATAAAGAAAAGAAAGTTGTGTATATAGAGGCTTTAAAGCAGGACAATACCAGCTGGAATACCTTCATACAGTTGAAAATCTCTGTTCTACCAAGACCTGTGTAGAACTCTGTTCAGATGTTTGTTTGTTTGGTTTATTTTTCTTTTTTGATATATACTTACATCTACCCCAGAAAAGATGGATTTCATGGAAGTTAAGATCATCTGGAATCATGTAAATGAAATGAAAATGTCCTACTGTATATAAAGATAAAGCTGAACAGTCATTCTGATTTTTTGTTTCTGATTATTTGCTGATACTTTCGTGTGTGTTCTGAATGAAATTTACTTAGTGCCACAATATACATCTGATGGTTCCCAATCCTGGAATCCTTAATGATCCATGCTGTGTTTTGTCATTAGGCTGCTCCTTCCTGTGTAATTGTTCAAAATGTAGAGCTGGAATTGTGCCAATGGCCTGAAGCTTTCTAAAGGAATCAACCAAGACATTGTACCTCCACGCATAAATGAAACCCGCGGTCTGGTTCTGCACTTCAGTCTGGGTGTACAAGAACTAAGTGCAGAATTTCAGAAGCTTTGGAGGTAGTTCAGAGTTTTATGAGATGTAATTGTTAATGGTACTGCCAGTGTCCTTGTTTTTGTTTTGTTTGTTTTTCCTTTTGTACATATGATATTGTTACTTCTAGCTGTAAATATGGAGGATGTATTTTTATATTTCTGATGCATTTTGGTATTCACTGTGTGCCTTGGGGATTGGTGGAACTCATGTTGACCTTTGGCACTGTTTAAATATCTTGCTGCATGTCTCTCTGTGCTTGGACTCTTGTTTTCTGTCTATATTATTACAGTAGAGTTAGAATGAAGCAAAATATAAAAATTTGCAGAAGCAAATATGATTTCCCTGTGTTATTCTTTTGCTCTTGCCTTCAGACATATTTATATGGGAAAGGCACAGATCCTACAGTCATAATGTAACTACAAATTTGGCAGGACCTGAAGCAGGAAAAAAGAATGCCAAGCAGGGCTTCATCCAGGGTAGTACTTCTGTATCACCACTGGGGGTCAGAGTGGGTTACAGTTTCTTAACACTGCTTTTTTTTTCTTAACAGGGCTTTTTGTTGTGGAGTTCAAACACATCTCTGTATCTTATGCTGCAATTACTAATAGGAACTAGGAAAGGCTGTAGTATACAAACATAATAATAATAACTTTAAATAGCAAAGATCTTTACAAAAATAAGCAACATTAATACTGATAAGTGGTGCTTATGGCTGTGATTAGAATTCATGGCAGTCCCTGCAGTTATCCCAGCAGCAGAGATGAAGCTGCAGTTATGCCAGCAGCAGAGATGAAGCTGCAGTTATCCCAGCAGCAGTGACGTAGAGTGGCAGCAGAAGGAAGAGAGTGTGGTGCCACTGTTCCTCCCTAGAGGTGTGTGTGACTCAGAGTAAAAAAAAGTCCCTCACACACTCGGAAGCTCCTCTCTTCACCCAGTGGTGACCCTAGTGAAAGCATCTTTGCTAACAGCATCTCCTTCTGCTAGTGGGGCCGGAGACCACTGCTACAGCTGGGGCTGATGTCAGTACTGCTACAGCTGAGGCTGATGTCGGTACTGCTACAGCTGGGGCTGACGTCAGTACTGTTACAGCCGGGGCTGACGTCAGTACTGCTCGTTTGGTAACAGCAGTCATGAAGCAGGTCAGCAAGACACTGGGACAAACCTACCACAGAACTCAACATCCAGCTAGAAACAAAGTTATCTTCTTTTCCAATAGCAACTGTGAGTGTGTTTCCCAGGAACCTTGTAAAAGGGTTCATCTCCTGCAGGAGTTTGGACATACAGTGTTTCTCCATTACACTACCAGAGACTTTCCCCTAATCCGAGAGAAGAAAACGCGCTTGTTTGGTCAGTGTTGTTTTACTCTTCTTCTTTTCTAGTGTTAGGACAAGTGCACCTGCAATCACTAAAATATTTGATACTTTGGGGAAATTTTGACTGTGCCCATGAGGGAAAATTCTTTTGACATAAAATGTATCTTTCTGTTGAATAAAGACTTGGGACAAGGAATTTCCCCATGGAATCCTGAGATGAAGGTTACGGTGTAATTACAGGCAGAATATTATTTACCTACAGTAATACACAATTCAGTGGAAATCCCTTTTCAGGGTGGTAATATATGTGGGCGTTTGTGGATATGTGTAATTGTGAGTTTCAGGATTTCCAGGTCCATGGGATGCCTGCAGTCGAAAATGAAAATCAAGCTCAGACAAATGGTTAGGTAAAGAGCAGTGGTACTGGCACCAATACAGCATCTCCACACACTCACAACACAGACAAATATAACCACTGAGAGGTGGTGGGAAGGAACAGAGAGGATCAGACCACAGCTACCACTCCACATCCCACAGTTCTGCTTGCTGTGTGTGTGTGTGTGTATATATATATATATATATATATATATATATATATATATATATATATATATATATATATATATATATATACTGACAAACAATCGTTGGATAATTTTATTTGAGGAAAATAGCCATAACCATTTCTTGTAAATTGGTCCGGTAAGGAAAATTGTATGTTTGGTACCATTCAAACCTGTCAAAAGTTTTATGCCACAAAAAATATGTTATAGTGTCTAAGAAGTATTATAATCAAGGAAGCTTCAATGACTTTTAAAACATTAATAAAATTATGCCAGATGGTCAGAGCTTTACTCAAAACATTATCTAGGAGCATAAGGTATGTGCATCTTTAATGAAATCACAATACTAAACAGCTACCATTGGTAGACATTTTGTGAACATGCTGTGAGCATCTTAAACATGTCCGTCAGGCATATTCTTGTACTGTAAATATCGAACCCACACTGCTACATTTTGTTCAGATTCAGTACTCATGAGTCAGTCTTGCTCCTATTTCAAAGTTGCTTGGCTAGCAAACTCTTGTAGATTCTACACTGTTTTACATTTTCATGATTGTGAGATCAGGTGTTGCCTTGTTAGTGACTGCTTAACTGAACGCCCTGTTTTAATGCCACATATTGACTGGGTATATCTAGATGGGAGACAACTCTCAAACCAGCAGGGTCAAAGTTTAAAAATTTAGTTTAAAAAAAAAAAGTTTAAAAACTCCAGCAATAATGCTGTGTCTAATACCCTTAAGTCATCCTTACACTATCATTATCATGCAACCGTACTAATTCCCACCATCATTATCAGGCTACCATACTAATTCACACCATCATTACACTACCATACTAATTCACACCATCTTTACAGTACCATGCTAATTCACACCATCATTACTATGCTACCATGCTAATTCATACTATCATTACCATGCTTACATGCTAATTCACACCATCATCATTACACATACATTCTAACTCCCACCATCATAACCACACTACCGTGATTTACTGCATTTAAACAAGTGTGGTTTGCAACAAGTATATTGTTACATAGGGTAGGATGAATTGTTTGTAAATGTTATATAGTAATATGTTATATAGTTTAGACCAGAGTGTGTATGTGTGAATGAATGTATAGTGTTGTGTAGGTTACGTCAGAGTGTATTTGAATGGATGTATAGTATCTAAGGCTAGTTTAGAGTGTGTATATAGGTTAGAACAGAGTGTGTTATACAGGTTAGGGCAGTGTGTTATATGTGTTAGTCCAGAGTGTGTTATATAAGTTAGACAAGGTTGTGCTTTACAGGTTAGTCCAGAGTGTATTATATATGTTAGTCCAGAGTGTGTTATACAGGTTAGTCTAGAGTGTGTTATACAGGTTAATTCAGAGTGTGTTATATAAATTAGTCCAGAGTGTGTTATACAGGTTAGTCCAGAGTGTGTTATATAAATTAGTCCAGAGTGTGTTATACAGGTTAATTCAGAGTGTGTTATATAAATTAGTCCAGAGTGTGTTATACAGGTTAGTCCAGAGTGTGTTATATAAATTAGTCCAGAGTGTGTTATACAGGTTAGTCCAGAGTGTGTTATACAGGTTAGTCCAGAGTGTGTTATATATGTTAGTCCAGAGTGTGTTCTATAGGTTAGCCCAGAGTGTGTTATACAGGTTAATTCAGAGTGTGTTATATATGTTAATCCAGAGTGTGTTATATAAATTAGTCCAGAGTGTGCTATACAGGTTAGTCTAGAGTGTGTTATATATGTTAGTCCAGAGTGTGTTATATAATTTATATAACACATATAAATTAATATAAAATAATAACACATATAAACACTAATTTATATAACACAGAGTGTGTTATATATGTTAGTCCAGAGTGTGTTATATAAATAAGTCCAGAGTGTTATATATGTTAATCCAGAGTGTGTTATATAAATTAGTCCAGAGTGTGCTATACAGGTTAGTCCAAAGTGTGTAATCCGGTTTTCTATCTGTTTCTCTCTCTGAGGCCATTGTGGATAAAGCACATATATGCTGTAGTTTGATAGCTTGCACTCTGGTTACATAATGAAACCCTGCTTATGTGTTATACAGGCATCCTATTTGAAGACAGAGTTCTTTTAACAGAATCAGGAACTGGAATGATCTAGGATGAACAAAGGCTAAGACGACCATTGATAAATTTAATAAAAAGGAAGAGAAATCCTCATATCCATTACCAACAGAGGGTTGAGCAGTGTCTTACTCCAGTCTTAACTTGCCAAACCTGTTTCTTTGCAGACTTTCTGTTTCTCACTTGCTCGCTCTCTCTCTCTCACTCACACACATACACACACCCTGCAATCACTTATCAATAAAGGGAAAAACAGCAGAGAAGGAAGTCATGGCAGTGTGCAGCCCTGTCTAGAATCACTGAACCATTGTAGACGCGATCCACTTTAGTTACAGCATTTCGGCAAACTAAAACACCAGCGTCCTAGCATAGTTTTTAAAAGATAATGTGGGTCATGTTAGCGAATGGAACGACATCTGTTTACTTGATTTGATAGATTTACTTGTGTATACCAATGTATGCGTATGCTCAGGTAGGTGGGAAAGACAGAGGAGGGTGGAGGCTGAACGCGGGCGACCAATGGCGAGTCTTCTTTGTGATTGGCGACGTCCTGAACGATGTTACAGCCGTGAGGCTCCGTACAGCTGCCGCGCGCGCCTCGCAACGTTATCGTTCACCTCGCAGGCCACTCAAATGTAAACGTGCTATTACAAAAACTGTAACAAAACTGTAACAATAAAGTAGATATATGTTCCTTTAGCCTCGCGCCGTCTCGGAAATTACACATTTCGGCATATTGTGGCACTTCCCAGGGTGCTACTGTTTTGAGTAAACTCGTCCGTGGAAAGAGTTTAGATGGCAGAGGCGGCGGACAGCGCTGGAGACGGTTCATGCCGCAGCTCCGCGGACTCAGTGACTATGGTGGTCATGCCGCCCACTTTGGAGGACGTAGCCGAGGAAGAAGACGTGTTTTTGCCCGAAGGTCCCACGGAAACGGCTTCAAAGAGCGGAGCAGAGTTGGTGGCGGGGCAGAAAGAAGATCTTCTCCAAGCTCACCAACTAGAAAGCGAGTTCCTTCACCTCACCATCCGGAAGCAGGTGTCCTACAGGTAGGCAGACATTGACAGCAACCAGAAAGCTCGTGAAATAGTCGTCCAGTGATTAAACCGAACTGGTAACAAGGGACAAACATTTCCACCATGCTCTGAACAGGTAGGTACTTCACTGTAAGTTGAGGCTAACCCTAACGACGACCTACTTTCCGAATATCTCTCTTTGTTTTTTGAATCTCAGATTGTGCTGGGACTCCTGTAATGACGTCAGACGCGTGGCGTAATGGTCGCTGAACTAAACAAGACGCAGAGCAGGAGTTTGAATAGGGGGAAATGTTAACTTGTAGTGAATACGTGTACCCGTAACGCAGGGAACACAAATCTGTGCTCCAGCCTGGTGATCATACCACTCCCGACCAGGCACTGGGTGAACAGTTACAGTTATAGGTGTTTACACGGTGACAAACTTTCCCCCTGTGCGCTGGCGTGCTTTATGGCGTACAAATTACCGACAGAACATGAGGTTGTGCATGTGAAAACAGCGCGTTTGTCGATGCGTTCTCTATTCTCATGATAAAGGCGCATCGTTGGAAAACTAAAAACGTGTGTTGATGCATTATGCTGAACTATGCAAATCAAAGCTCAAAGATCATCTGCTGTACACCCTTTAAAAGGTGAAATCTATAATGATTTATCTGGCTTGAATGTTACAGACGACTTTACTGGCAGTTATGTTTAAGTGTGCTGACATCAGCTCAAATGCTGACTGAGTGTATGTGCACAGCAAGCCCAGCTCAGTGGAAGTGTGTGTGAAGGTGTTTTCATTGGAATATAAAGAAACCTATCTTTACAGTAATCCACAGAGCGGAGACTTTGTCTTTGTCTTTGCACTAGTCCATCCCTGGCCTATCAAACCAGGTCTTTTTTCTTAGTTTCTTTCTGACCTTGGTCTCGCTCTCTCTCAAATGGACCCTCATTAAACTTCCCCATCACCCCCCATTTTTCCAGAAACAAGTTTTACATTTATCTCCCAACTTTGTCATAAAAAGCAGATTCTGTCTCCAGAAAAAAAGGTAAATGTTGTATTATTGCATAACTTAATGTTTTTTTTTTCTCAAAATGCAAGGATTGTTAATCCTGAAAATTATTATACTGAAGGATTATTAGTTTTGTTTTTCTTCCTCTGTCTGTCTTGCTTTGATTTTATTTGTAAGTTGGTGATGGAATGTGTGCACATTATGTAATGATGATTAGTGCTAGTATTCAAATTAGGGTACAGTGATGTGACTGAGAATCTGTGTGTTTAGTGATGTGTTCCTCTGTGTGTGTATGTTCATGTCTGAGTATCCATGTGTTTATGGATGTGTTCCTGTGTGTGTTCGTTTGAGTAACCGTGTGTTTAGTGGTGTGCTCCTGCATGTTTGAGGTGGTATGTGAATTTCTGTGTGTGTGTACGTTTGTACACTGTGCTGTGTGAGTAGGTCTTATGTAAGGGGATGAGAGGAACAGTAAGTGATTTGCATATTTTTGCTTAGTAAATTATTCAAGCTCAAGATTGACACACAGGCACCGGCAGGTCTGTGGCCAATCAGGATCTCCACCGCCTGGCAAGACTGGCACAGCCCAGCAGGGCTGGCTGGTACCCTGGTGGGCGTTCAGGAGCACAGCGCCCTGTGCTGGTGTCAAACTTCCTGCTGATTCACTCACTGCTGCAGTAGAGTGAGGCAGGGAGGGTGAGAGAGGGAGGGAGAGAGCGAGAGAGGGAGGGTGAGAGAGAAAGAGGGAGAGAAGGTGAAGGCAGGAGGGAGGGTGAGCAGGAGGAAGAGAGAAAGGTGAGGATGAGAATGAGACGGGGTGGGAGGGGGGGAAGGAGGGAGGAAGAGAAAGGGATTGTGAAGAAGGCAGAAGTGTGAGAGGGATGAGCAGGCAGAATGGCAGTGGCAGGAGAGTGAGTATGCTGGTAAGGAAATAGGACAGAGACACATGGGGACAATGACTTCTGGGAAAACTCAATGCAAGGTTTAGAATGACAGTGAAACATCATTGCCTTTGTGAAACATCATTGCCCTCCCTCCCTCCCAGCAGAAGCGGGGAAACCCCAGCAGAGCTGCCGTTCATGTGAACGCACTAATGCATTTGGGTCCGACCTGGTCGTTAACCACATGGTGGGAGTCAATTAGCAGACCTCAGCCTATTAACAATCACACTGGGAGTTAGCAGCCCACGCAGTGTGAGTGATCCAAACACTGACTAGGGAAATAGTAGTCATGGCTTCCTCCCTCTGCAGTATTTCACATAATGCATCTCTTTAGAAGACCTGTGCATATAGGTGAGACTCTCATCAATTGTGGATTGTGGAGTGTGTTTTAAGCCATCCTGCACAAAGAGACATACACACACAGCACTGCCCCTGAAAAGGCTGTGAGGATAGAACACCAAGACGAGAAGACATTGTGGTGTTTACTGAAGTATCCCATGTGTTGCTCAGACTACTGTAGAGGTGCCTACACTGTAGTACCATTATTATGAGAAATAAATCAGTGTACAGGAGCTTAGTTCTAAAACGTGGAGCTCTCAGTGCTGCAGCTGGTCCTGGGGCCTGTGGGGCTGACTGCTGTCACACGCATCTGTTGCAGTGATGCTGGGATGGTGCATGGAGTGCAAGGAGGCTGAGTCAGTATTCAGCTTTCATTATTCAGCATTCGTTATCCTTCATTCAGCATGTTATGTAGCACTCAGCATTAGTTATTCAGTATTCGCTATTCAGTATTCGCTATTCAGTATTCGTTATTCAGCATTTGTTATTCAGCATTTGTTATTTAGCATTCGTTATTTAGCATTCTTCAGTATTAGTTCTTCAGTATTCGTTATTCAGTCTATGCTGCTTCCCCTGCAGCTCTTTCACTTCATCTTATGCTAATTCTCACCACTCATGTCCTGTTATTATTCATAGGCCAAACTTGTCCCCTCAAACACATCTGTTGAATAACAACGGCACTCGCAACCACGTCCCCCGAGGACACGTTGAGATGTTCTGAGCTGCAGATTGCTTTGAAGCACGCAAATGTTCAGATCAATCGGACTTGTTAAACTATTAGTCACAGGCAAAAACTAATAATACTTGTTTGTCACACACACACAGATGTGGAACATACTGTTTAAATATTAACTGCAGTTCTCTGACCCTGTACGTCACGTCCTCCTTTCTGATTAATTTCCTGTGCATCTAGGACTGACTGTAAAACAGACTTGTGGTGAGGAGCAGTGGGCAGCCATTGTTCTATTCCAAGAGACCCTTAGTTAAACAACACAGGAAGGCTGGCAGGTGACATCAGTCTGCAGTGTGGTGCAGCTAAGATTCAAACCAGCGATGCTACGGAGCCGAAAGCATCACATGCTGCACTGCTGTTAAACCACATACTGAGACACACATCTGTGAGAGGTTTACTACATGTGAAAACCCGAGTCTGGTAAGACACACATCTTGCATTGAGAGGTTTACTACACGTAAAAACCACAGTCTTGTAAGACACATGCGTGCTGCCAGAGATTTACTACATATCAAAATGAGTCTTATAAGACAGACAACTGCAAGGAGAGGTTTACTACACATCAAAACCAGTATTATAAGATGCACACCTGTACTGAGTGCTTTACTACATGAGTTGAGTAGGATTAAGGAGTTCTCTGTAAGGAGTTCTCAGTGTGATCTCCCTTACATATGCACAAACAGTGGGACGGCCGCAGTAGTGATGTCTTTAGGAAAATATGAAGAGATGCTATCATGAAAATAATCGAGAACTCTATTTGGGGTTGGGAGTCTCAAGTCTTACAGTGTCATTACACACTGAGCAGATAAAGTGATTTCATTAGTCAGCAAGGCATACGAATTAATATTCATGACCGCCTTCCACCCGTGAGGGTGTGCCCACCGGCTTTGGGAGCAATGAGTGAAATATCTCTGGACCGAGACATCTGTCTGCATGGTCTGTACACACTGATGATCATCTGTGCACACTGTCATAAATGCATGTAACAATTGCTGCAAGTTGTAGTTTGTGAATGTAATTTAAAGCTGAGCAGCTGTGAGTTGGCCTGTCTGGTGTCTGCTGTCCAGTGTGGACTCATGACCTGTCTGAGTGCTAAATCATTAACCTGCATCATTACCCAGAGGAATGGGACTGCAGAAAACCTACAGAAAACCATATGTTCATCTTCAATACCTGTAATCACTCTGTGATCTCATGTAGACTGAAGATGTAGATGACAGATGACATAGATTCATGTAGACAACAGATGACATGGATTCATGTAGACAGACAACATGGATACATGTACACGACAGATGACATTCATGTAGACGACAGATGATGTGGATTCATGTAGACGACAGATGACGTGGATTCATGTACAAGACAGATAACATGGATTTATGTAGACGACAGACGACAGACTCATGTTCACGACAGATGACACGGATTCATGTAGACGACAGAAAACAGATTCGTGTAGATGTCCGATGACACGGATTCATGTAGAGGACAGAAAACAGATGTGTGTAGACGACAGATGACTTGGATTCATGTAGACGACAGAAAACATGGATTTGTGTAGACGACAGATGACACGGATTCATGTAGACGACAGATGACACGAATTCATGTAGACGCCAGGTGACACGTATTCTTTTCGCTTCTGAATGCTGTAAAAATGAACATGCATATCTTTTTCTTGTCTTGTTCTTCCAGCATTTTAAAAATAATTCTATACTGGTATTGAAACGGTTTCAGAAATGAGCAGTTGCCCTCTCCTGTATGTATGCGACTAACGGGGTGCGAATTCAGCTGCTGTATGTATGCTTGTATACACAAGCCTGTTGTCTGGGAAACCACTAATCCTGTAAGTGGGACACATCCTCTGGTCCATCACTATCACTCATTCTCAGAGACTTGCTTCTCGCTGCCTGTCATTTTCAGACATAACCAGTCACAGATGGCACATTGCATGACTGAGACTCAAGCTGCTGTACTTCCATGGAGGCGGTGTGGTTTGTCTCTCTGCTGTCCAAGGTTGGCTGATCTGAGAGAGTAGCTTGTTTCAGCTGGCTCCCTGCATCCAGAGGCATTCGACGGTGTCTTGAGACTCCTTTCTTGGGAGAGCTAGTGTATATATAGTCATGTTCTGTACAGTGTGTATATACGTGTCTGTGTGTGTCTGTGTGGGACATGTTTGCATGTGTGTTTTCTAGGAGGGCTGAATACTACATTGTTCCCCACTGTGTGGGTTGTTGTCAAGGACCGAGGCAAACACTTGCCTTGCAGACAGAAAGAGATTCCAGAAGCTACTTCACCCCGTCATGGCAGTGAGATCCACTTGTACTGACAGTGGCGGTGCTGACAGTGCCATTGTACATAGGCGAAACGTGTGTGTGTGTGTCTGTGTCTGTGTGGCAGAGCTTCAGGCCATCAGCACCTGAAGCTCACAGCCTGCTATGTGGCTGTGTACTGGCAGCATGATCAAGGTCATGTGACTACAGAATTGCGCTCTGCAAGGATTCGTGCAAATGACACATGACATGGACACAAAGCACAGAGGGAACTCAGAAACTGAATTGCATGTAGAACCTTGAGGAAGTCACCTTGGGCAGCCTGCCTAGGTGCAGACACAATATTCAAGGATTTCAGTGGTGGCATGAAGGGATTGGATAGTTAAAGAGGTTCCTGTTGAGAGCTGAAACTGGATCCCATTCCAAGCTTCATGCTGGGCCAGACTTCCTTCAGAGAAAACTTTAAATATGTTTGTTTTCTGGAGCCAAACCTTTATTTATTTATTTTTTTCCATTTTGTAAAAGATGAAACAGGATTTGATGGAGCACCTTCCCATCTGATATAAAGGATCAGAATCAGAATCAGGTTTATTGGCCAAGTATGTTTACACACACAAGGAATTTGTTTCCGGCTGTTTGTGTCTCCCTAGACAATATACAAATACTAACATGTAATTTACAGAGAGTAAACAGCTAACAGTAGTATACACGGTATACAGACTATACAATGACATTACTATACAGTGTGCTTTATTGTTATTCACAGACTAGCACTATACAACAATAACCAGATTAAATATTGTATATTCACAACAATTGTAAACATGTGAAGTGAATAATGGTAATGCAAGTGAATAATGGTAGTTATGTATTAATTATAAATAAATATGGCCCATAGCTGATTATGGTGATCAGCTGTTGATGAATGTGATGGCCTGAGGGTAAAAACTGTTCCTGTGTCTAACAGTCTTAGTGGGCAGGGCTCTGTAGCGTCTTCCAGATGGGAGAAGCTGAAAGAGGTTGTGACCAGGGTGCGAGGAGTCCGTAATGATTTTCTCTGACCGTCTTCTGGATCTTGAGCAGTACAAGTTCTGAATGGAGGTAAGGGAAGCACCAATGATTTTCTCAGCCGTCCTCACTGTTCGCTGCAGTCTTATCCTGTCTTAAAGGATGTGCTGTAACTAATTCTACAGATGGTTTTGCCTTATGGATGCCGATGATGACACACACACAGAGGCACATACATAAACAGTATTCTTCCTCATGCTCAGGAAATGACTATACCAGGTCATCTGCTATCTCTGTATCCGCTCTACGCAATTAATGGCCTTGCAGGCTCACACACACTTGCTGTACTGCGCTCGTACACACACACACACACACACTCAATCTTTGGGGCCTCCATATCTGCAGGATCTTTTTATGTAAGTCAAAATAATTTTTTTATAAACATCTGTTTATTGGTATTTTAGGCAACAAACAGTGAGCACATTATACTATCTACTTTTATTACTTATACTAAAATACTAAAACAAATAATATAGAATTAATGCTGTTAGATATCCGAAACAAAACATACAGTACGAACATAGTAAACACTAGTAAACAAAAATGTATTGTCTAGTCTATACATGGCCAAGGATGGGGCTTATTTCCTAGTCACAGGGTCTGAGTTTTTCCAGTTTAAGATTTTGCATCTTGGGTCAGTGCAGAGTAAGTGGGGGACTGTGCCTATTTTCCAGCACTGTATCAAACATCAGAACTATTAAATGTGGTTTAGACAGTTACATGGAAAACTACAGAATTTAATCCTATCACAATTATGTAAATATAAATTTTACTCTGATCACAGTGAAAATAATAATAATACAAATAATAAATAATACCCAAGTTCATGTCCATAGCCACAGTCAGCAGTACTGTGGTGACACTACTCTTTCTTCCCAGGGCACCATTTGCATAGGTTCTACTTTTTGTTCATGTAGTACACTAGAAATGTAGGTACCATCTAGTAAAGTAGAAATATAGGGACCAGACCCAAGAATTATAGATTAACCTCATTATTTACTCTCAAGTAAGCAAGCAGTATTTACAATCAACATTTTAATTGCAATATTAAATAACAAATAGCAATGCTATAACTATTAATTAAAATCAAATGCATAACAGTCTTTGATAAAGAATAAAGAATATAATATGCAAAATACATGTTTACAATGTTTATACATATTTTACATATGTATATGTATGTACATTGTATCTACTTGCTCTAAATTTCAAAGCACTCATCCATGCTTTGAAATACTATATTATAAAGGATCCTGATATGTAAATCAAGCCTCTGCAAAATCACAAAATGTTTTTTTGAGGGCTGTGGGTGTCCTGATCAACCTCAGATGTTCCTGACGAGTGGTATGTGGGTGTGTTGGATTCATCAAGGCATTCGTGTGATCCAACAAAATTTACATTGTTTTGGACAAAGTAATAAAGCCAGTCTTTGCGCTTGTCAAATTTATTCAGTTCCCTTCAAAGAGTTTCACTGCAATTTATCAAGCAGTGTAAGGACACAGTTTAGGCTTTGACTTGAAATACAGAGGAGGTGTCTTGGTCGATGGTTTAACATAAACGGAATGGCACTAACAGTTAATGTTGAAGTTTATGAAGGCATGTTAAGAGAAACAGGCAAATACAAGGAGCAGAGACGTGAAAGTAAATTGTTCGGTGGATTGTGAATAAAAGTAGAAACAAGGGAAAACCACCAGTGATGATGGGATGGCCAGTGCCCAAAACAACACACTCTCTGGTTGACTTTATTTACCATCTCTGACCTTCCTAAGATCAAAACGGAAACACAGACCTGTGTGGATGGATGGGCACATGGATCGTGGCTAGAGCCACGACAGAAGTGGAAAGTGGATCAGGTTGTAAAACCCAAAGAAACTGAAGTAATTGGGGAGAAAAAAATCACAACTGCTACAAAAGCCTAGAGTGGGTCGGAACAGTAGGTTTTTTGATTGGCCTGAGATATGGATTTTGACTTTGACTGTTCATCCACTTGTATTTTGGTCCAATTTCGGTGTAGTATCTTCCAATGTAGCACCATCCATCTGTCTTCCCATTTGAATAAGTTGCCCAGCCTCTGTTGAGCTAAACCATCCCACACTATACTGCTCCGCTGCTGTATGCTGAATGGGCAGTGTTAGGTTTGCACCAAACATTTTGAGCAGGAAAAAAAATAGCCTCTTCTGATCACAACACTGTATTCACAACACTGTATTGCACATTTAATCTGGGCCATGCTGATGTTTTCTAATGAATTCTGGACGATTTGGGGGGTGTGTGTACACCCATATGTGTGAGTGTTGTCCTCTCTAATGGCTCCTTACTAGCAGTCCTCGCACATCAGCCAGTTGTGTGCTGAGCTCTTCATATCACTGTGTGGTGTAGATTCACTCCAGCCTCAGCCACTGACCTCTGGAGCTCATCCAGAGTAATTGTTGGCTTCTCTGTGGTTCCCTGATATATCCCCTTATTGAGCTGTCACTGAATATTGCGGGACTGCCTTGTCTTAGCAGTGCCTGGGTGGCATGATGTTACTTTCTTCTGAACCAACAAGCTGGGGTGAACACTGTTTTAACACAATATGAAACTGACTAGCCTATTACTGCGAGATCAGTACTGAAGATTTCATTTTCAATCTAATCCTGCAACAACTTTTTTTTTGTTTTTTACAATTATCATGCTGATTTGTCATAGTTTTTGTCGTCCAAAATCACCTTGCTTTCAGTTCAAAGAATCTGCTGGTTCTGGAAGGGAAATGATGACAATTCTCTGTGCATCCAGATGATAAACCAGAAATTTGTCCATCGTGATTTAAATTCCACAGTGAGAGTTTTGCTAACTGAATTTGGGATAGATTTTCAGTACAACTTCAGTAGTTGAGCTTTGGTCTGAATACTGAACATCTGAAGTCTGTGATCAGACGTGAGATCTGATTAAGTTTGTCCATACTAGGGTAATGAAGAGAATTGATGCTGGGTGTCAGAAAAGGTTTTTAAGTGTTCCATCTTCATTTGGCACTATAGCCAAGTTTATACTCGATTTTGCATTTCTGATCTTCTCAAATTCTTTTTCAGTAATGACTTTCTAGTTTAGCCAGGTTTTCAGCAGACTGCAGTACTATGAGACCTGAGTCAGGACACTTCAGTGTGTGTATTTACACATCTGAATGCAGCTGGTGTCCATCCTGAGAGCTTTCAGCTCTGACAGATCGGTTCTACGTGGACTGACTGACAGGTTGGTTAAAAAGGCAGGTGTTTGTAACATTTTCAGCAAATTGGATTGCCTCGCTTTTCTGCAGTGCCCCATACTTGCAGACTTTAAGTTAGTTTAATGAATCATTTGCCCTGTAATTACTTTTGCAGCCAAACGGAGAAGTTTTGATGAGAGATTTTCAATCTTTGCTTTGTGAGGCTTGACAGGTTGTACTGGATGTGTGGCACCTTCAGGGCTTGTGACCATGCTCCAGGGGTCTGCCAGGTCTCCAGGTTTTCATCTCTGCACATAAAGATCTAATGCCCTGCATAGTTTAATTCCAATCCACAATCTTGCATACATGCTCCAGTTAATTAAGTCCTTCAGTATGGCATGAATATTAGTGACAGATGTAAACTCTGCAGGAGTTTCTGAACCAGCCTTGAAGTAAACTGTACAGGATCTTGAGAACCAGACTAGATTTAAACTCTGCAGGTCAGAAAATCTTCAGAACTGGACTTGGACACACCTGTTCTAACATGGTGTCCAATTCTCAAAACCCTAAAACTGGATGTATAGGTAAAATAAGTTACTCTGGGCTAATTTCCCCTATTCTCTGATTTCCTTCCTAAGTTCCATAAAGTTTAATTTTATTTTAAAATGAAAAAATCTGTTCTTGCATGCTCTTGCAGAAGTGTGAAAATTATTGTCAAGTTAAGTTTTAAACTAGAACAAGTTGTGGTGTTTTGGGTCTTACTACGTGTCAGAAAGGGCTTTAATTTAATTCCTCCCAACCTCTCGTGTTGTTTAAAGACATTGGTATTTGCTGTGGGTGTGTGTGTAATGCACTTCAGCTGAGGTGGCTTCCATAATGCTCCTGACACTGACAGTTGTCACAAAGCAGCTTTGCAAGTGCATGGGACCAGACCCCTAATGAGCAGGCCAGGGGTGACAGAGGCAAGCAAAAACTCGCTAGGCAGGAATTGGGAAGAAACCTTGAGAGGACCAAGACTCAAAAGGGAACCCATCCTCCATTGGGCGGCCCAGCAAGTAGCAGTCCATATTTATAGTTCTATATCTAGGCCAAGCAGTCACAGTCACTCCAATGTGGATGTTGGGCCGCAGGTAGGAGTTGGCATTAGCGTGTCTGCTGCTGGAATTGGCACATCCATCCATGGCATCTGCGCATCCACTGGCAAGCCAGACAATTTTCTAAATACCAATGAATGGCTTTTAAAATAAAGAAAACCCCAGTGAAACTCCAGACCTCAATTCTGTAAAAACCAGGTTGCCAAATTTGAGAGGGTATGTCATCATGATGCCCACATCCCAACACTGGGAACCAAGACCCTATGAACCCATGCACCAAGCTCAACACTAGAACTACTGATCTGAAAATCAAGTCATGAGAAGTGAGCTGAATGGGAAGAACAACATCCGGGCTATCAACACCTATGCTCTACCAGTTATCAGATACCCAGATAAGTATGATAACCTGGCCAAAGGAGGAAATTGAAGCCAGTGACATCGGGACTCACAATGCATGGAGGGTTTCATCCCAAACTCTGAGACACTAAGTGGAAGGAGGGAGGTGCAGACTAGTGAGTGTCAGAGGCAATGTCCAGGAAGAAAGAAATATGCCAGGAAAATGACTCTTAGTCACCTTAGAGCATTAGTCACCCTTAGTAAGTACCTCAGACAACCGAAACCTGAGATGGGTGGGCGTGAAGAACCATAATGGGAAGATAAAGCCCTACATGTACCACCGCCAAATAGTGGCAGTGGCTGATCTGGAGAAATCCTACCAATGGCTGAAAAAGGCTAAACTGAAAGACAGCACAGAGGCACTAATCATGGCAGGATAAAAGGAAGCTCTGAACCCTAGACTAGGCTGGGATCTAGCACACCAGGCAGGAATCCAGATGCAGGCTGTGCAGAGACCCTGATAAATCCAGGGCATAATACCAGGCTGCAAGATGCCACCAGGGAGAGAATACCTGGATCAGCATAAGCAAGTGGATAGTAATGGCTAACTGGACATAGTGATGGACAAATAGCAAGAGAGGACTGTAGCAGTAGATCCAGTGATGGCAACATCAGAAACTAGGAGCACAAAAGCTTTGAGAAGTATCAAGAGAGAAGATGAGAGAAGAGATGAGCGAGGAGGCAACAGTGATTCCTATAGTAATCGTAGCTCTAGGGTCTGTGACCCCCAATCTGGGAGAATATGGCTCCAGCAGATCCTAGGAACAACATCAAACCCAAGGATGCCTATAGCACTCTGTCCTGAAGAGTGCATCATGGGAACAGCTAAGAAACTCAGGTGCCCTGGCCTCTGGTAGACCCGAGCTTGAAGGAAAAACACCAACCAGAAGACATTATATGTGTGTGTGTATGTGTATGTAGAGGGAGAGAGAGAGAGGACCTCTGCCCGAAATATCCTGTTTATCTGGAAACTTTTTGTACTTCACTATAATTTACTACTAATGTACATGTGTGTGTGTGTGTGTGTGTGTGTGTAATTCACTGTAATTATCAATAAATTAGGAATGAATTAACTGATGAATAGGACAGGATGCATTGCGTCATTCCTTCCAAATCAGTTTATTCTGTGATCTTGTATTCACCTCATTCAACTTTAAATGTCTTGAATAAAATAGTTTATAATGAAAATGCCACAATGTCAGTCAAATGGTAATCAAACTATTTGTTTTAATCAAAATTTCAAAAAAAATAAGATTCTGAAATGTGATATTGATTCACTTTTGTTGTTGTTCATTTAAGACCACATGACAGTGGAGCAAAGTTCTAATTGCCCATGAATAGAATCCCATCCTGACGCAATGGAACTATAGTGGGAATCAGCTTGTGCTATGAAACACTGCCATTAACCGGCAAAGATTCTAGTTAAATCTAAAACGGACTCACTCGTATGTATATTCATAAGAAACTAGTTTAAGTCTTGTTTCTATAGTGTAAAGTGTGTGTATGGGATGTATGGCGGATGGCATTTACTGCAGACAGTTGGGGGTAGCTTAACAAATGTCTGCATGTGCAGATGGCACAGACCCAGCTTGTGCTCTCTGAAGGCACATGTAGGCCACCGAGGCAGACTAATGACATTAGAGCCACCAGACATGCATGCATTATGAATTAAGGTCTGTGTAGTTCCATAAGACTGATTAGGCTTAAGGAGATCGTGATGGGGTTCTGGAAGACCAGCCCCATTCTACCTCTCAGGTCTTTATCAGATTTCCTCCTCCAGATGAAGACAGACAGATCTATGGGCTGGCCTGTCCTGTGGCCTACAGTTGCTCCATAGTCTCTGTCTCTCTCTGTGGTGTATTGGGGTGGAGGTGTGGGGATGGCTGTGTATTTGTCCAGATGGACAGTAGAAAATTAATGCAGTAATCAGACATGGTATGTCGAGAAGTAATGCAGTCAAATGCAGTCAAATCCTTACTCACTATGGGAGAAACATGCTATTGAAAAGATGCTATTGAAATGCTGTTGATGCTATTTTGAGCTCATTGCAGAAGATGTTGATTGACCATTGTGTAGCAGATTGACAGTGTAGCAGTTTAACAGTAGAACTGTGTGTGATTGTAGTCTGGGCTCCTTCCCTTTCTGGCACGGTGTGGTGCAGAGTTAATCTGCCCTGCCCAGCCAAGGCAGGTCGATATCTCCCTTCTGGTGTGCGTAATCACCGAGCACTTCGGTTTCAGCACTCTACTGAATCTGCCTCCCGGCTGGCTTACTTTCAGTTGTGTGTGCATGTGTACACATCGGTGTGTGTGTGCTTCTGTGTGCGTGTGTGCATGCATGTGGGGTACTGGCCAGGTACTGAAGTTGAGGTCCTGATTACAGGACTCTTTTCCTGATTATTCCTGAACATTTTCTTTCCTCCGTAGGATGAATTCAATAATTGTACAGTTATGTTTCAGCATCTGGAAGAAAATTCTTAAAATTTAAATTAGTCAGATGGGAACTTAATAGTATAGCTCCTCAGTTCTCAATGTTTGTCTTCAACAGCTTTAAATATTGTAACGCGAGAACTCAGAGATAGCGAAACTAGATGCAAATTGAGGAGGGTATTTATTATCTCATGAGTAAAGACAAATTAAAAAACGTAAGTTAAGCGAAACAGAATGAAACCCATAAATGCAACGGGAAAATAGCACAGACTAAACTGAAACCCACTAACAACTACGAACACCGAAATATAACATGGATACACCGCTGAGATGACTTTACGAGGAACATGGACATACCATGATGTGAACAATAAACGACAGCCAAGAGTACAACACAGAGGGTTTAAATACATGGATGAAATGAGCAATTCAATGAGGTGACACACAAGGCATGGATACCTAACAAGGGGGGCGTGGAAAGAAGGCAAACACACGGGATACTAGGAAAGCCAAAACAAAGACACGAAGTGGAGTTGAAGTGGGAACCGCAAAACCAAGGAGGTGGTGATTGTGACGCACAATAAATTCTCACCTGGTGTTCTAGAATCCACCTATAATTCCAGAGCACTGAGACTTTATTCAGAGTTCAGTGTTCACTGGTTCAGTTATAGAGTTCAGTGTTCACTGGTTCAGTTATAGAGTTCAGTATTTACTGCTTCAGGTAACGAGTTCAGTATTCACTAGTTCAGTTACAGAGTTTCCGCATTCAGTGGTTCAGGTATGGAATTCACTGGTTCGGCCTTGTACAGAATGGAGAATGAATCCCATCAAAGTCAGGCCTGTAGAACTATGGACAGAAGAACTGATGAAAATCTGAAACATTGCAGGTGTTTTGGGTAGAACTTTAAGTCACTTTAGGTCATTGTGTGTATTCCGCACTTTAGCGTGGCGTTTGTTGTTTAATGAATGTCTTTTGTGGCCTGTTTGGCCCTCATTCCATTGTAGCTGTGTAGAATGGCTGCCGCACTGCCCAAGTTTGGATTTTACACAGGGACTCACACTTCACGCACAGTCTGCCAGTTTACACTGCTTTGAGCTTGGTTAATAGTTTTCAAAATTGTTGCTGTCTAAAGTATCCTGTTCTTGGTTGTGTGCATACATGCACACATGCCCACACACACACACTGTCTCTCCCAGGGTTCTATACTGATCACATAGCTCCAAATGATTCATCTTGTTTTTTTTGTAGACCTTACTAATTTGCATTTCAGGGTTTATAAAAATGTTTTAAATGCAGAAGCTGTATTTCTTTCTTTCTTTGAGCTGAGTATTTGACTTTGGTCTTTGTGTATTTGAATTGATCTTGGGTTCAGATTAATGGAGATTAGTCGAGATTAGTTTGCTTTATGTATAATATACCAATCAGCACAGCCATCTTGCAAGCAATCATTCTTCTGCTTTGTGAACATAGCATAGATCCACTTTATTACTGGACGTTGGCGTATTTTGTGAAGTTTCCAAACACTAGTAGGAGAACAAAATATCACAATCTGTATGATTTACCTACTTGAAAAGCATATCATGCATGCCTTCAAGATTGGTCACAATATAAAATCCCCAGATCTCCCACCCCTAAGTGTATACGTGGATTGAATTTGAGGTCTGTGTTCATGGAATGAGCTGAGATGTGTGTGTTTGTGGATTGATTTGAGGTGTGGCTGTGTGTGTGTTGAATGGAGAAGTGGGTGGGCCAGAGGAGGTGGATTTATGATTTAATTTCTCTGCTCAAGGATGGATAGTCAGTGAAACTCACAATAGGGGAAATGAAAAGTAATATCTTCCTCTGCGCTTACTACTTGTGTACGTAAGTGTGTGTGTGTGTACATGTGCTCGTGTTTGTGAAGAAAAAAATGTGTTTGATTAAAAGGAGGGGAGATCTGAGGGGTTGCCATGACAACGAGATGGGGTTCAGGAAAGATGAGAGACCAGGTGTAATAAGAGGAGGAGTGTTCTTTCTGGACTTGTAGTGTAATGCTCTATATGATAAAGGACACAGAGACACTTCTTAGCTCACTGAGCTGGTGAAAAAATGACAACAGATGTCATTCCAGCTCATCATGAGTAGGGAATGACTCTGTACTTGTGGGCATCCTAGCCCTTCTAATGAAGCGAGGTTGTGTTAAAAACTGTTTGAAATTAAGGCTGCACAATATGAAGATTGCATTGAGATTATATTGCTCCATAGGAGAGTTTAACAAAAGGTGTGTGTGAGCCATGATGTGATATGGTTAAAGTTTGTCTTGCATTCTTTTAATGGGAATGTCCTGCTGTAACTAGACCACATGAGGACTGTGATTCACCAGAACACTCATCTGTAGTGTCTGAGACTAGTCTGCTTGCTCATAGCACCCAACCATTTAACATTTGCATGTTGTAGTTTTCTGTGGTATCGGCATCGTAATTTGATTAAAATGATTCATGAGCAATATATTGTGATGCATTTCTGTAAGTCATGTCCTGTAGAGCCCTCCTCTATGGGATGTCAGATGATAGAGTTTTGTTATTTGGTGAATTGTCTGTGCAAGCAGGGCAAATAGTATAAATATTTTTTCCAGTCTCCATTACTGTGCGTGTGTGTTGGCACATGCTTGTGTTAGCATGCCTGTTTGTGTGAAAGTGTGTGCGTGTTAGCATGTGTGCATCTTCCTGCTCTCCAGACACTGTATGTGGAAGTGTAGAGCTGTTGCTGACTAACAAATAGTGGGCGTTTGCTAATTCACCTAAATGATCATTTTGAATGTGCGCACACACACACACACCTTTTGTTTAACTCTCCTAGATTGCTCTCTATCAGTTTGATAATAAGCTGTTTATTTTGTTTTTTGTTAGTGAAGAATATCACAGCCACTGAACATCCTGAAACCTTCATAGTTAGTCTGGGTAGAGCTATTGTTTCATCACTGTACAACTACTGTTTTACTGCCTCCTGACGAATTATAAATATTTTATGATTCACTGTAACAAGTCACCCCCACTAAATCTAACAATTATAACTAACATTACAGTGGCACTGCTTGAACTATTAATCACTATTAAATGACCAAGTTATAGATGAGAGTTCCCTACCTGCCCGCAGTGTGGTTGAGAAGCTGAGTTTGTATTCTGTGGCATCATTCTGCTTGTTTTGCAGTCATGTTTCCATGTAATGCAGTCATCTTTTCTTAATAATGTCATATTTTCTTAATGATGTCATCATCTTTCCTGCTTGTGCATCATCCCTGATCCTGTTCCTTGAGTGTAACAAGTCACCCTTAAACAAACAACAAACAAACTGAAGCACAGTGAGAAATCTTAGCTTGCTAAGAAATTTGAGATAGACTGGGCTTAACTTAATACGGTCTTAATGTGTATAGCCAACACTATTTTAAGAAGCAACAGGTATCACCATTACTTCATCTGCAAGAAAAAGACCACAAGCTGTTCACATCCTGACCATGTGCTTCCAAAGACCCCTGGTGAGATTGACCAAAATCAGCCTTGACACAAGGCTGTTCACAGCCTGGTTCACTCTTACGAAATCGAAGAATAACATACAACCAAATACGGAGTTCATCAAACAAAATAATAATCATAAAATAATTAAAATATAGAAATATGAAAAAACTCCAGTGTGCATGTGTGTGTGTGTACATGTGTACATGCTTGTTTGTAATAGACAAAGAAGGCCCCAGCTGTCTGGTTCGCAGTAACAGGAGTAGACTAGATAGGAGGCTTTGGGTCAGCCAACCCCCCAGACTGCAAGAGCGTGACGTTGGGTGCATGACCAGCTTACGCAGCACAGCCGGAAGTGAGGTGGATGGAGCAGGAGCAACAGGCAGTGAGAGGTGTCTCCAAACTGAGCAACACGTACAGCTAAGCAACAAAACAACAAAACACAGAGGACAAGGGCATCTGCTGTTTAAGGGTGTATGTTAAATGCTGTAAAGGTTTCAGGAGCCAGACTGGAAATCAATAGCAAAACGTGTCATTAGTTACAAACATCAGAGCTGACTGATTTGATCTGTGCATCTGTTGACATCCATTGTGTGTGGAAAAGGTCCCAGTAAGACTGGTGAATTGTTCAGCAAACGAGACCAAGCTGTAGGGGAGACTGCAGAATGTGTCGTGTTCATCAGTGTATTTGTAGTGCTCCGTTGTGTTGACTAGCAGAAATGTTAGTGTTGCTGACAGCCACTCTTCATTCAGGAGCACCCAGAGATGGAGGTGCAGTGGCACAAGCTCAGAGTTCAGCAGGCCAGGAAGAGTAAGAGGAAGAGTGAAGGAACGAGGCAGAGGGGGTTCACACTCAAGGGGTTCACGCGGAAGGAAAGCACATGTATGTGTGTGGCTTTGTGCATACAGTAGTTGTTAGACAAACCTTTCAGAAAGAAGGCTGGATCAGAAGAGGATCTGGTTTGATGTGCCACAGGATGTATAGACACACCTGTCCTTTCTCAGAGGAACATCTGAACCCGCATGCACTTGTTCACAAACGTACATGCATGTAAGCACATGAAAACACACAGGTGTACTCCACTGCCCTTTGACCTGGGGCCCGACCTTCTCTCGGCCCTTGCCACCAGACTTCCCCACTCCCATGTCGCCCAATCAGAAGCCTGCTTCTCCTGAGCTGCTTAATCTGTGCCTGAGGCTGATCATTGGTCACTATGGTGACAAATGCCAGAGTAAACATAGCCCCTGCCCCTGGTGAAGGAGCTTAGGGGCAGATTTGTGGCCTCCTTCTGAGAGTGGGGCAAGTGGCTCCTGATCATCCTCAGGCACACACCCACAGAGCCACGTGACCCCACGGTCATCCAGAGAAGCACCAGCACACCACACAGAAAAGCTTGTTCTTAAACCCTAGCCAGATAAGACTGGTAGTTCTTAAAACCTGGCCAGATAAGAATGGTAGTTTGAATGCCCTATTGTATGGGATGACACTGTTAAATGTAATATACATCTTGCTTACGTTTGTCGCCTTTTGATGAAATGTACCTTCAACGTCTCACTGTCCATCCAGGATTAATTGAGCCAATTCGGATGTAGAGCTCATCATTTTGCAGGCAGATGTGTTATGTTTGTGCTGAGGCTGAAGAGAATCTAGAGTTTATCGTGTTGGCAAAAGTGCACTGGCAGGTATCGGAAATAATTAAATAGTTAAAATGAAAGCATCTGACTTCTGGGAAAGGCTTTAGGTATGAAGTCAGGTAGTGACTGAAGTACATTTAATTATGGACATCACAGAATATTATTGTAAAGTTTTTATTTCAAACTTGTCTGTAATAAAACACCTTAGATACTTTTATTTGTCTTAGCGTTATACATTAATGATACCTACAATTGCACACACAACGGATAAACATCTCACTTCTACAACTGTATACACATACTTAGAGATAAACTTCTGTAGTTATACCCACATGCATGGAGATAAACATCTCACTTCTAAAGCTGCACACACATTATTTGAACTGCTCACAGCATCACTCTGTGATGTTATACTAAACACAGTTGTCTTTAGTGTTTTATAAGGTTTTGAATTTCTCTTACAGGCTTCTGAAAGATTTTGTGAGTTCAGTACATCTGCTTATATTTTTATGAGCACAAAAAGGAAACAGAAAAAGTTTCAGAAAACAGTTGCAATTGCAGGTTTTACTATAACAGGAAAAAATGAAACAGAATTACAGTACAGTGTGTAATCAATACTGTTAGTATCTACCCATGGAAAACATAATTATAGTGCAATTATTACATGCAATTATTATTAAAATTATTGTTTATAGAGGTATAAACAAAAAATGGATTCTATGAGACTGTATGGGATGGCGTGGATGGTGTAAGGATGTCGCCAGTGAGGATCTGGCCCTCCATGGCTGCATGTCAGGGAAAAATCTCGCCTTGTGGTCCCCAAATCTGGTCTGCCTCCTCATGCCTCTTGCACTGCGTTGGAGAGACGAGCAACCTGTGCAGTTTTATACATTCCAGAAACATTCTTCTGTTGCAATGAGAAATGGGACCACAGCCTGGTGGAAACGAACACCATCCCAGATGCTCTCCAGTGTGAATGTCCAATTTATAGATGGCACTATGGAGTGATTCAGCTGGACATCAGGCCATAACTTGGTCCACCAAAGTGGCCCTGATCAGAAATCCTGTTCCTGTCTACTGCCTGGTTCCCTTCTTAATTCTTCGTCATTCTTGTCCTCATCCTCCTTCCTCTTCCAGTTCTTCTTGCTGCCACTCTCACTGCCTCCATGTTTGCATAAGTCTCACAAAAGAGCCGAGCTTACCTGAGGTCTGTTTGTAGTGCCAAGACAGACTGCTGTTCGGTTACTGTGTAAGTGCACTCAGGTGTGTGTTGCCAATTTCAGGTATGGTTTGGTTTTTGAATAAAAGTGTTTTCGAATGAATTGCAAGAGCCTTCTTTCTTGATCAAAGTGTCTAATGTAAGAAATTGTGTGTAGTTGTCACCATTGGCTCCGCTCCTCCTGTCAGTCATGTTCACGTGTTGTTGGTATTGTCGTCTGTGGGTTAACGAACTTAATACGTAATTCATTTCAGCTGTGTCTCATTTTGGTTTGTCGCTAGCTCATGTATGTCATTTGTGTTCAGTCTGATGGTGTAGTTCAATGTATATGTTTGGAGTGTTTCTTGTGAGTCTGAATATACAGGTGGGCCATTTATATGGATACAGCTAAATAAAACGGGAATGGTTGGTGATATTAACTTCCTGTTTGTGGCACATTAGTATATGGGAAGGGGGGAAACTTTTCAAGATTGGTGGTGACCACGGTGTTCATTTTGAAGTTGACCATTTTGGATCCAACTTTAGTTTTTTCAATGGGAAGAGGGTCATGTGACACATCAAACTTATTGAGAATTTCACAAGTAAAACAATGGTGTGCTTTAACATAACTTTATTCTTTCCTGAGTTATTTACAAGTTTCTGACCACTTATAAAGTGTGTTCAAAGTGCTGCCCATTGTGTTGGGATTGTCAATGCAACCCTCTTCTCCCACTCTTCACACACTGATAGCAACACAGCAGAAGAAATGCTAGCACAGGCTTCCAGTATCCATAGTTTCAGGTGCTGCACATCTCATATCTTCACAGCATAGACAATTGCCTTCAGATGAGCCATTGGTGGGTGTCATGGGCCAATTTGGATGTCAGGTCCAAGCATTCCTAGATGAAAAGTGGATTGGTCATCGTGGGCTAGTTGACTGCTGATCGTGATTTGGGGTCGAGCAATAAATTGAATTTCGCCCCAATAATATAGGACTCGAGGTCAGATATGATTTGGCAAAACATTACAGGAAAAGTCTTCAATGTCCCAGTTGGTCCCATTCATACTAAGCAGGAAATGGTAGTGCTCTATGGATTGAGATTGCTAACCCCTAGATTTGGCTTTAAAAGTACTGTGACTTATCTGACCAACCCATCATTGACAAATTATGATCCCATTTCTTTTGATGAGTTTCCTGTAAGAATATAGTCTGTGATCCCAAATGATGTAAGCAATGAAGTAAATTATTATGTTTAACTGGTTCATTTATGCCCTTTGCATTCCCTGCTAACAAAGACTGTACTCCCCCTGCTGGTCTGTCACAGCTATGACTTGAAGCTGCCAAATATATATACTATATTGCCAAAAGTATTAGTTCACGTTATCGGAATCATGTGTTCCAATCACTTGATTGGACCACAGGTGTATAACATTAAGCACCTAGGCATGCAGACTGTTTTTACAAACATTTGTGAAAGAATGGGTCGCTCTCAGGAGCTCAGTGAATTCCAGCGTGGAACTGTAATAGGATGCCACCGGTGCAACAAATCCAGTCGTGAAATTTCCTCACTCCTAAATATTCCACAGTCATCTGTCAGCTGTATTATAAAAAAAATGGAAGTGTTTGGGAACGACAGCAACTCAGCCACGAAGTTGTAGGCCACGTAACCTGACAGAGTGGGGTCAGCGGATGCTGAAGTGCATAGTGCGAAGAGGTCGCCAACTTTTTGCAGAGTCGATCACTACAGACATCCAAACTTCATGTGGCCTTCAGATTAGCTCAAGAACAGTGCGCACTGAGCTTCATGGAATGGGTTTCCATGGTTGAGCAGCTGTATCCAAGTAAGACATCACCAAGTGCAATGCAAAGTATCGGATGCAGTGGTGTAAAGCATGACTAATCGCTCTGCTCCATCTGGCAATCTGAGGAATGGGATGTCACTTAAGCTCATATGTGAGTCAAGGAAGGTGAGCGAATACTTTTGGCAACATAGTGTAGGTGCATTTTTGTGAAATGTATGTGTGTGTCTCAAAAATAATTAATACATGCTGTAACATGCATATGCAATATGCTATTGGCTGCAGTATCATGCATAAAGTCGGAGCCAGTCCATCTCAAATCAATCTCTTACTCTGCATTAACATAATAGTACCGTACATTACTTTACTATACCTTAACAACAGTACAGTATAATGGTAACTCCAGTAGTAAAGAAATATTTAATGCTGTTATGATTTAGATGCTGACTGATTTAAGCAAATATGAGCGTGATGCCATTAGGTTGTTAATGCTGGATAGCCTATGACTATTATAATAAGGAACTTTAACTTTTCATGTCTGCAATGGCCTCTGATGAATGTATCTTTGTCTAAGTGTTTGTTTATACACTCCTGTGGGGCCAACAGGTCCTCGGGGCAGTAGAGTGCTTAGGAGCTCTGTGGGGCAGTAAAGCCTTGATTCTTGTATGGTCCCAGAGTTGCTGTTTAATTTTGATGAGCTCCACTTGTCTCGGCTACTCAACTGGTCAAATCAGGAAATAGTCTTATACCTCGGTATAGCGGATGTGAGGCTTCTTCACCGCATCACGTAGAGTCAGATCACATGTCTGACAGAGACTCATTCTTAAAGAGGTCCATGTGGTAGTTTGTAAGTTCAATCTGAAGTGACCTGTGCATGTAAGATATTGCGGGGGACTTCTCCAGTTTGCGAGAGACTACTCCAGAAGTCATTCTGGTGTCCCTCTGGAGTCCCTTGTGGATAAATGTTTCTTCTCTGCCTTCCTCATAAATCTTCACATTTGTGATTGCTGTCATTGTGAGAGATAGCTGTTTGCAGAATTTCTCTTGTAAAGTTTTATCTTGGTCATCAATCCTTTTTTAATCTAGTCGATGGAAAACAAGGGTTCGGTAGTTAAAGTGTCCATCTTCCCAGGCTCCTTGGCTCAGTGAATTTATTAATTTCAGGAGCGACATATATTTCAGACTGCCATCTGAAATGTCCTCGGCGGACGAGTCGACCACTGTGGCTTTGGTACGGCCTATGAGAGTTGGCCATTTTTATCCAGGGACTTATACAGAGAGACAAAACAGAGTTCAGACTGGAGTCTGGCTTCAAAATATTTCTGTATGGAAGATCTAAGCTTGGTGTATAAATATCAGAAATTGTGTATAAAATAAGAAACTTAAGTCAGTGCCTTAAGAGCTGATCAGTTAACCATCATGCCATGGTACAGCCCCAGTGGCCACACACCCCCAGCGAACAGCAACCTTACACATCATGCATGAGCCATGCTTAGTCACACCCTGATACTTCCTTTACCCAAACTGATTCGCAATATTGAATCTATAGTATTGGATGATATGGAAGAACCAATGCCAGCTTGTGGGCTGTTCATTTGTAAGTTCTGTAAGGGAACACATGGTTCATTGTATGTTGTCACTTTAAAATAACATGAAACACTTAATTTCTCTGCGAGCTGCAAAATTAGCGTGCGTTGAACATGGGTTATTTCTTCATGAATGGCAATTGGTTGAACTTCCCTTCCATATTGGTGTCAGTATTACCAGTGTTGTTCTCTGGCTGTGGTTATGGAAGTGCTCATCTTGTGCTAGCCGTTTTAAGAAGGTGACTCACTGTGGCCTGAGTCATTTCTGTCATGCTGTCATGTGACTTGTTTTTTGGTCTCTTAGCTACTTAAGTTCAGTGTCTGATTTACAGTCATATCAGAGTCTTTCCTTTGTGTCCCAAAGTTGTCGGACCTTGGTTTGTTCCGCTGTATTCTTCAGGTTCTCAACTGTCCCTGGAACCACAATCCCGGTGATGCCTGATAAGTTTTCCATACTGGCCTCCCACACAAAATCTGACATTTCTGCGAACGCTCTGAAGGACGAAGACTTCTGTACTGCGACGTCTTATTTGTGCAGCAAACAATGAGTCTCTGCTGCACTGTTTACTTGTGTTTGTGGGACGATATGTTTTCACAATAATTCTCTGTTAAATGTTCTGAATCCATTAAATACTGTGAAAAGGGAAAATGGGAGATCAGTTAAGGAGGCAGAGCCTGTAAAAAGGCCACTAGTGGAGAAGGAGTTTAGCTCCCTCTAGTGCACAGGAAAAAAATGCTTTACTGTATTTTTGTAATGTTTTATTCACTCTTTATGTCTTTTTGGTTCATGATATTCTAGTAGTCTAGTAATATTCAGTTCTTAACGTTTTTTACATTTCTAAGGGAAGTGAAAAAAACATAAAAAGAAATCCCTGATGCCTGCGTGTATGTGTGCGCGTCTGTGTATGCGCGTGTGCCTGCGCGTGTGTGTGTGTAATTCTCTTCTGTTATCTTCTATAAAAATAGGACCTCTGCACGTCCTTCACTCAGCGTGTGCGATTTGTCTTTGAGGCCTTTGCCAAAAACAAAAATGACTTCTTAACTCCCCTTCTTCAGTGCTCTCTCTCTAACTCTCTCTCTCTCCCTCTCTCCGTCTCTCTTCTCCCCCCCCCCCCTCTTGAAGTCGTATAGAGGTTTTGAAACAGGAAGTTGACTGAAGGTTAGACAAATAAGAGCCTCTTGAGAGTGTGTGTGTGAGCTCGGTGTTGCAAGGCTGCATGTGCGCGGGGATGGCGAGGTGTGTGTGGGGGGCACTGATGGAGTAGCCGTGATGCGCCGCTCCCGAAGGAAATGGGTGGTGCCACCGACTCCGCCCGCCCACACCCATACCAGGTAAGAGCCTAGTCTACATCTCTCCTGAGTCGACATCTCCCCTGTCTTCTTCTCCGCTTCTGCTTCTCCGGCCGCGAGCGCATTGCGATCGCTCAGACCAGCTGATCATAGCAGCTGATCAGAGCAGCTGATTATAAGAACACAGAGGAGATTGCATCTGCTCTCCTTAATAGGGAAAATTGGCTGAAGTGCTCATGGTTGTGTTGCGTGTATTGACCGAGCCGGTGCATGACAGTGTGGGCTTTCATAGAGCTGTGTGCTCTGTATTTGAGGGTTGGGCTTCTCCATGGTACAGTTTGTGCTTGAGTTATTTCAGCTGTGAGAGCTCCTGAGTTTGCAGTCTTTGGTTTCAGTATGTCAAAGCTGTCAGTGTGTGAGAGATGGAGGCAGATTAGTCTCAAGTGAACCGCCCACACGTGGAAACGATCAGTGACCACTGGCTGCTATCTCTGCGGTAACCACTGACCAGTATCTGTACGATTGCGCGATTGCATGCGCATAGCCGCTGCCGTGTTACGATGGAAAACCTTCCACCCTGGTCACCTTGCTGCCAGAAGCTCCTCAACTCAAACTCTTATGTTTGTGGCAGCACCAGAATACATACGCATGTGCTACTCTGTCTGCTCGGATATGAGCCACTACATTGAGAGGCAGAGGTACCACATATGTGAAGTGTGTAGAAGTGTAAAGTTCTCCACCTGCGTGCAGGGCGTCTGTGCAGGGGCAGTGTGTCGCCCAGAGGCATTGCAGGGGTTGGCAGTGGTGGTATGAGATGTTCCTGTTGGCATGTATATTTTCAACCCCTTTTATTTTTTTGGATGAAGATGATATACTTTTTGATTCCTGACTAAAAAAAGTGAGAGGTGTTTACTGGGTGTTATTGCATGGTGTGGTCACAAGGAGGAGTGAGTACAGCCTGCATACTCTGTGTGGAAAACACAGATCTCTGTGTGTGGGAAAACAGACTTCTGTGTGTACTTCAACAGGTTTGGCTTCATCAGGGCACAATCTACTTGTGACACCTCCACGCTGTTCTGCAGAGGCAGATTACACCTGATGTACACACACAAATACACACACACACACACACAGGTATTGCAGGTGTTCTGTGTAAGCTATGAGAGTCCTGATGAGAAACAAAGAAACCCGTTTAGATACATCCTGGCACAAGTTGTGCAGATGTATCTCTGCTTGAGGTTAACTAAGTCTTCAAGTGTAGTAGACCAAGTAGAAAAACTCAGTCCTCTCTGTGGGCAGCAGAAGGTCAGCTGACCAACTCAGAGAGGGGCGGAGCTCCCAGAAGAATAGCTGGAAACGGTGCGTGGTTTGCGGTCCAACTGTAATTGTATACAGCTCCAATGCTGCTGACATTACTTCCTTCCTATGCAGGAAGTCAGTAGTGTGTATGTGCTGGAGTGAAAAGGACTCCCTTGAGCTACGTGCAAAGCTGTTAATATATTTGAGTTCCTGTAAAATGCACAAATTAGACATTGGACAAACGAACCAAATCATCATGCCCTGAAGGAAACCGCAATCTTACATATACAGTGGTGTGAAAAAGTGTTTGCCCCCTTCCTCATTTCCTGTTTTTTTGCATGTTTGTCACACTTAAGTGTTTCGGAACATCAAACCAATTTAAACAATAGTCAAGGACAACACAAGTAAACACAAAATGCAAGTTGTAAATGAAAGTGTTTATTAGTAAAGGTGAAAAAAAAAATCCAAACCATCATGGCCCTGTGTGAAAAAAGTGATTGCCCCCAAACCTAATAACTGGTTGGGCCACCCTTAGCAGCAACAACTGCAACCAAGCGTTTGCGATAACTTGCAATGAGGCTTTTACAGCGTTCTGGAGGAATTTTGGCCCACTCATCTTTGCAGAATTGTCCTAATTCAGTTACATTAGAGGGTTTTCGAGCATGAACGGCCTTTTTAAGGTCATACCACAACATCTCAATAGGATTCAGGTCAGGACTTTGGCTAGGCCACTCCAAAGTCTTCATTTTGTTTTTCTTCAGCCATTCAGTGGTGGACTTGCTGGTGTGTTTAGGATCATTGTCCTGCTGCAGAACCCAAGTACGTTTCAGCTTGAGTACACGAACAGATGGTCTGACATTCTCCTTCAGGATCTCTTGGTAGACAGCAGAATTCATAGTTCCATTTATCACAGCAAGTCTTCCAGGTCCTGACGCAGCAAAACAGCCCCAGACCATCACACTACCACCACCATATTTTACTGTTGGTATAATGTTCTTTTTCTGAAATGCAGTGTTCCTTTTACGCCAGATGTAATGGGACACACACCTTCCAAAGAATTCCACTTTTGTCTCATCGGTCCACAGAATGTTGTCCCAAAAGTCTTGGGGATCATCGAAATGCGTTTTGGAAAAATTGAGACGAGCTTTAATGTTCTTTTGCTCAGCAGTGGTTTTCTTCTTGGAACTCTGCCATGCAGGCCATTTTTGCTCAGTCTTTTTCTGATGGTGGAGGCATGAACGCTGACCTTAACTGAGGCAAGTGAGGCCTGCAGTTCTTTGGACGTTGTTGTGGGGTCTTTTGTGACCTCTTGATGAGTCGTCGCTGCGCTCTTGGGGTAATTTTGGGCGGCCGGCCACTCCTGGGAAGGTTCACCACTGTTCCATGTCTTTGCCATTTGTGGATAATGGCTCTCACTGTGGTTCGCTGGATTCCCAAAGCTTTGGAAATGGCTTTATAACCCTTTCCAGACTGATAGATCTCAATTACTTTCTTTCTCAATTGCTCCTGAATTTCTTTGGATCTCGGCATGATGTGTAGCTTTCAAGGATCTTCTGGTGGACCTTACTGTGTCAGGCAGCTCCTATTGAAGTGATGTCTTGATTGGGAACAGGTGTGGCAATAATCAGGCCTGGTTGTGGCTAGGGAATTGAACTCAGGTGTGAAAAACCACAGTTATAGTATGTTTTAACAAGGGGGGCAATCACTTTTTCACACAGGGCCATGATGGTTTGGATTTTTTTCACCTTTACTAATAAACACTTTCATTTACAACTTGCATTTTGTGTTTACTTGTGTTGTCCTTGTATTGTTTAAATTGGTTTGATGTTCCGAAACACTTAAGTGTGACAAACATGCAAAAAAACAGGAAATGAGGAAGGGGGCAAACAGTTTTTCACACCACTGTATGGGCTTTGGCCTCAGTGCAATGGAATGACCTCAGAAAGATCTGGGAAGTTAGAGGCACACCAGAGCAAAGAAGTGCGTATGTGTATGTGTGAGTGTGTCTGTGTGTTTGTGTGCGAGCCTCGCAGTAATAATTTCAATAAATACATTACTATGTGGTCTTGTGTTATAGTGTGAGGTGTTTTTTTTCTGTTTTCCCGGTTGTGCAATCAGTGGATAACACAGGTAATTTAAAAATCACTTTACAGTACAGTACAGTACTTGTTTATGTACTGACATCAGCAGCTGAGAACTGCACCTGTAGGTGTAGACTGTACATATCTGTAAATCCTTACAGAATACATAAAAATAAAGGTAAATTAGTATAAATACCATTACTACAACTACTACTAATAATAATAGTAATTATGTATGTGACAAACTTTGATTTAGAAGAAGAGGGAGAGTGAGAACATTGAGAAAAGATATCAGTCAGGCATGTGCAGGGGCAGCTGTATCAGGGGTCCTGTGTGTCTATTTTTCAAGTTTAACTTCCTGGTCTGGTGCAGTGTCTTGGAACCGAGCCGGCTGAGAGTGAGAGAAAGGGTGTGTGAATGCGCATGTGTGTGCGCACATGCAGGAGCAGCAGAGTAAGAAAGACGCTTCAGTACAAGCTGACACCAGTAGGGAGACGGAGAGAGAAAGGGGAGGGAGGGATTCTGGGGCTGTGTTTGCGAAAAAGATTCCTATCCCTTTACTTAAGTAAGAATTGCAACAAGTTGCTGCAGTCAGAGAGTGTGTGAGAGAGGGAGAGAAAGAGAGGTAGAGAGAGAGAGAGTGAGAGAGAGAGGAGGACACAGTATGGCATAGGGGAAAGGATTTGGTGGAGGGCATCAGGAATGCTGGGCTTCTAGGATCAGTGCTGCTTACAGTGGGATGGGATTGTGAGTGAGTGTGTGGATCGTGAGGAGGCGCAGGGCCGGGCGCCGCTGTTAACCCCCTCCTCCCTTCCTCCCTCCTCTCCCCCTACCCACCTGCACTACTCCCTCCTTCCTTCCTGGTGGTTTTCACATGGGAGAGGCAGGATGGTGCAGTGTTGCCTCCAGACACCTTTTTCTCCCACTGCCTACATTGCTTGTGCCATAAGGGTGACCTGGGGCGACTGGAGCTCGCTATTGGACGCTGCTGTGTGAGTGATGGCTGAGGCGGCCACAGAACAGGAGGCAGAGGTGAGGTCACAGGAGGGGGCCAAGCTCAGCGCCGGTTTGGTTAGCACGTTGGCGTCCTCCTCAAACCCTGACCTGCTGTGCGCCGTGGGGCCCACCGAGGGCGAGCGACCCGCTGGAGGTCATCGCCGTAGCGGCGGAAGCTTTACGGGCTTGCGGCTGTTTGGGAGGAGGTGAGTATGGGATGGATGGAATCATTTATCAATTATCATTATTAGTATTTGTCATAATTGTCATAATTGCTCATTTTCACCAGATTGACATGTAGGAAACCTGCCCTGGTTTGTCTGGGCCAAACATGCACAGCTGTTTTTACATTCTGTTACAGCTAACGTTCTGTACACTCATGGGGATTAGCTGCCATGCAAGGTGTACCTACGAGCAGGAGACAAAACCGTGTGTGTGTGTATGAAAAAGAAAAGCAAGGTAACTGCTCTGTGGTCCTGTGTGGAAGGCCGTGGTTGAATTAATGTGGACAGGGTGGGCTCAGCTGAGATATGGGTGGTGATCTCTCCAATCAGGAAGTGCTATAGAATTAGTTATAAACGAGGGAGCGGAATAGAGGGTACAAAGAAACATTCAGGGTTGACTGGATCTATAGAGAGTGTATGTGTGTGTGTGTGTGTGGCTCTCACAGCTAGAGCCTCAAGAATAAATATCTGTAGTCCTACAATTGTTCATGGTACAGCCTGCCATGGTACAATTGCTCATGGTACAGTGTTTGTACACTGCTCAAAAAAACTAAAGGGAACACTAAAAGAATACATCCTAGATCTCAATTAAATCAAATATTCCAGTTGAAAATCATTATTTATTACATTGTGTAATGCGTTGAGAACAAAATAACAAAGAATTATCAATGTAAATCAAAACTATTATCCCATGGAGGTCTGGATTTGGAATCATACTCAAAATCAAAGTGGAAAACCAAATGACAGGCTGATCCAACTTCAGTGGAAATTCCTCAAGACAAGTTAAAATGAGGCTCAGTAGTGTGTGTGGCCATCACGTGCCTGTATGACCTCCCTACAACACCTGGGCCTGCTCCTGATGAGGTGGCAGATGTTCTCCTGAAGAATCTCCTCCCACACCTGGAATAAAGCATCTGTCAACTCCTGGACAATCTGTGGTGCAACGTGGTGTTGGTGGATGGAATGAGACATGTCCCAGATGTGCTCGATTGGATTCAGGTCTGGGGAATGGGCAGGCCAGTCCATAGCATCAATGCCTTTATCATGCAGGAATTGCTGACACACTTCAGTCACATGAGGCCTAGCATTGTCATGCATCAGAAGGAACCCAGGGCCCACTGCACTAGCATATGTATCTCACAATGAGTCTGAGGATCTCATCCCGGTACCTAATGGCAGTCAGGGTACCTCTGGCTAGCACATGGAAGTCTGTGTGGCCCTCCAAAGAAATGCCTCCCTGCACCATTAGGGACCTACTGCCAAACCGATCATGCTGGAGGATGTTGCAGGCAGCAGAACGTTCTCCACAGCGTCTCCAGACTCTGTCACATCTGTCACGTGCTCAGTGTGAACCTGCTCTCATCCGTGAAGAGCACAGGGTGCCAATGGCAAATCTGCCAATCTTGGTGTTCTCTGGCAAATGCCAATCACCCTGCACGGTGTTGGGATGTAAGCACAAGCCCCACTTTTGGACGTCGGGCCCTCATACCACCCTCATGGAGTCTGTTTCTGACTCCAGAAACATGGATATTAGTGGCCTGCTGGAGGTCATTTTGCAGAGCTCTGGCACTGCTCCTCCTGTTCCTCCTTGCACAAAGGAGGAGGTAGCGGTCCTGCTGCTGGGTTGTTGTGCTCCTACGGCCCCCTCTATGTCTTCTGGTGTACTGGCCGGTCTCCTGCCAAAGTGACCAAAACATCAGCCAGAAAGGATGAGAACAGAGAAAAGGTCTGTGGTCACCACCTGTGGGCTGTGAGTCTGGTCCGCTGTTGTGCTAGGTCTCATTTCGAACTGTTGTCTGTCCCATTTGCACAACAGCAGGTGAAATTGATTCACAATCATTGTTGCTTCCGAACTGAACAGGTTGGTTTCACAGAAGTGTGGTTGACCTGGAGTTACATTGTGTTGTTTAAGTTTTTTGAGCAGTGTATTTAAAATATATCCCCAGCAACATCAAAAATGCAAGTCATCCAGCAATATGCATCTCTGTGAATGTGAGTATGTGAGCTTGCACATGTGAGAATGAGCAAGAGAGAACTGCTTATCCTCATTATTAACAGCACGATAAGGGAAAATATGAATGTAAACTCCGTTTGTCTTGGAAAGATTCTAACCTTATCCACTCTGAATGCTGAAGCACCAAAGCACTCTGTGTCTCCTTCTGTGTAGGTTGGCTTTCTCTGTGCTTTATGTGTGCTTTCAGTCAGGTGTCTCTCTGTCTGCATGTGCGTGTGTGTCAGCGTGTGTGTGTCAGCGTGTGTGTGTCTGCACGTGTGCGTCTGCGAGCGTGTCTCATGCTTGCCTACATGGATTTTCGTAGAGCCCCTTTTTCCCCCCGAGTCTTTTGTGTTAAATTCTGTGGAGTGAAGTTTGCCCTGAGCTGAGCATCTCCACCTGCTGCAGAGTGGTTAGCTGAACTGTTGTCTGCGTGGCAGGTTGCAGTTCTTCCTGATTTGATCTTCACAACTCAGCGTTATACATAGCAACCACCAGGGCTCCGGAGGAACCTGAGTGCCAGGAACCCCACGGCCAACCACTGGACACGTGCCACGGCTGTGACTGTGTCCAGAATGAACATGGGTGTGTGGGTGTGGATGTGTGCTTGTGTGTACGTGTATGTGTCCAGATTGAGAGATCATTTTCAGTGTTATTGACACTCTGGAGTGGTTGGACACTCTTATAATTAAAGACAGCATGAGAACAAGTGTGCTGACTGCAGTGATGCCCTCTCAGGCAGCTGCACTAGACGACCTAGCACAACCAGACTCACAGCCCACCTACCACTCTTACAGCTAGACCTAGCAACACCAGACTCACAGCCCACATACCACTATTACAGCTAGACCTAGCACCACCAGTCTCACAGCCCACATACCACTCTTACAGCTAGACCTAGCACCACCAGACTCACAGCCCACATACCACTCTTACAGCTAGACCTAGCACCACCAGACTCACAGCCCACATACCACTCTTACAGCTAGACCTAGCACCACCAGACTCACAGCCCACATACCACTCTTACAGCTAGACCTAGCACCACCAGACTCACAGCCCACATACCACTCTTACAGCTAGACCTAGCACTACCAGAGTCACAGCTACCTGTTTTTATGTATATAAAGGAAAAAAGCGTCAGCCAGTCTGGCTTTAATATCTCAATGTGCTGAACTGATGCAGCTGTTTACTGCACCCGGAAGGCATGTGCACAATAATCAAAAATATTTGTTTATTTTTATACAGAATTTCAAATTCTGTTTACATCTGTTGCCTGTAGGACCTAGGAAGTACAGACAGACAGACAGAGAGATACAACCCCAAAGTGGGCTCTATAACAATTCTACACTAACTCTCTGTATACTAGTCTATATTGTATTCTGATGTGTGTGTGTGTAAATAAATATATATATATATATATGTGTGTGTGTGTGTGTGTGTGTGAGATATGTGTGCGTATATGAGATGTGTGTAGTATGGCTAGGATTCATTTTTGGATTTAGCAGATGTGTGTGTGTAGTGTGTGTATATATGTGAGGTGTTTTTGTAGTGTGTGTATATATGTGAGGTGTGTGTCAGGTGTGTGTGTATGTACAATTTGTTTTGGCATTTATCAGATGCTCTTAACTAGAGTGACTTATTAAAGTGCTTTGTCATCTCCTCACAGAATGTATCCAGTACAGGGATAGAGGTCAGAGTTCACAATACCACTGAACTAGAATACTGATGAAATGTAGGAATCGGTACTAATAGCTACATGTGTAATATAAGCATAAGCTCTAGATCAGACGACAAGTGCAGTACCAAACAGCACCAGCCTATATGTGCTAGAAGTGTTGTGCCCATAAGACTTCCAGGTGCAGGATAAATGGCCACAATTAGTCCACAATACTCCACAAATAGATGAATCTTCAGTCTGTGTTTGAAGACAACAAGGGTCAGTGGGATCCAGGACAGAGAATAGTGCTGAAGCTCGTCTTCCATGACACTTGAGCAGAGCTGAAGTGTTGAAAGTTTTGAATTCCTCGAGGTGCAAATTGGGCTTTGGCCATTGTCGTCACGTAAGCAGGTGCTGGAGCATTTTTGGCTTTGTACTCAACCATCAGGGTTTTAAATCTGATGGGGCAGCTGTTGGTCACTGGTGAAGGGAACACAGTACTGCTGCATAGTGACATTTTTATAGTTCATTCATATATTATTTTACTCATGTATTAGACATTGTCTGCATTATTAATGTGTTATGTTTAAATGGACGTTTCATGTTCTGGCATATATGTAGAGGCCGTCTGCTCCAGCCTTTGTAAGGTAGCACAGCCTGGTGGATGGTAATGCAAGGATTTGTGCTCAATACACACATGCTCCCCTAAAGCACTAAAACTTAGACTATGTGTGTTTCTTGATCAAGGATAAATAACCCCATTATCCACCACAGGGCCAAAGGAGGAACTGTAGACTTGCCACTGTTAGTCGAGATAATTGTGTCAGGTTTATTAACATCCATTGACTCATGTCCGTACTGCAGGAGTAGCATGTGTTCCTGTCCCATGGGTCGGGCGGATCTGTAACACCACTAGCTTCAGCAGAGGAGCCCTGCTCTTACTTTCCATCCGACCTGGGCTGGGCTGGTCAACCAGCACATACCTTCGTCCAGAAAGGGCCCCTGATTGGCAAGCACATGGTTGTGTTCTAACAGCAGCCACACCGGCCCTCGCATCTGCTGCCAGCCCAGAAGGGGGGATTGCTTACAGGTGGCCATCACTTTTCTGGCATCTGGCAAGTCCAAGAGATGGAAGCGCACAGTTTCTCCGTTCTTTGGGAATTTGTTGTATTTTGCAAAGGAGAGCCATCATCTCAGTGGGCGCGCTACTGTTTGCCAATGTCCAGCCAACACTACTGATTCTTGGGCTAAACATGGGCACCACAGGCTAGCCCTTTGAGTGATGACTCACTAGTTTGATTTTCAAGTTTTCTTGTGGGGAGGATTTAAAGACTTTAAAGTTGAACTGGCAGTATGTGACACTAAAGGCTCTTTCAGACAAGGTTCAGGTGGGCTTCTGAATCTCAGCTGTCAATTCATTCACTTGATTTCTAAGTACCCTGCTTCTTGCAGGGGTGGAACAGAGTCATCTGGCTTTGTGGGTGGGTGGGGGGTGTCCACATAGGATCACATCAGCACCATTGGACTAACCTATAATGCGTAGTTCACGAGATTGTTGCCATGGGAAACCAATCCCGCTAATCTTGTCATAAACCCATGCAGTCAAACTGACTTCAGACTTAGTTATCTGGGTCATCCACTTCCTTAATACACCACCACACACACACGAGCACATACTGAGAAGTAGAATGTGCGATGAGCAGAGGGTCTCTGACTAACGTGTGCTTGTGTGTGTGTTCCTGGTTGTGGGACTTTCCTGCACTTTGCTGTGACAGTTAAGTTTTTTTTTATTATGAGAAGGGGATGTCATGATATTATTCCACAATTTGGCCACTTCTCATTTTTTCAATCCAAAATGTCTTAAATAGCAGATTAAATAGGCTTTTGAAAGGGAAAAGGCAGGAAGTTGGACAGACAGATGGAGGGGCAGAGACAGACAGACTGTGTGCGTTGGACAGACAGATGAAGAGGGAGAGACAGTGTTGATTAATAAGCACATGCTCCTGTGCTGGGTGGGTGTGTGACACAGATGTGTGTGCATGTGTGTCACCTGCATCATCAGGGACATGAATGCCTGGCCTGAAGGAGATCTAGCAGTACAGCAAAATACACACACACACACACACAAAATGACATCAGAATCAGAGTACAAAAGAAAGGAGAGATGCCTGTAGAGAATCAGTGGTGTGCTGTACACATGCAAGCTCATACAGCTCCTTGGAGATACCCATACTGTATATGTCCAGGTTCATAAGCTGCTAGGAGATGCCTGTACTGTATATGTCCAGGTTCATACAACATGCCTTTCTAATAACTATACTGTTATTAGTATTAGTATACTAGTATAGTATTAGTATACTGTACTAATAACTCTTAGAATAACTACTCTGACTATACTGTTATAATAACTGTTCTAATAAAAGTTTCAAATGATTTTAAGATTAATTTGCACGCATTGTATTGATGGAGGTGTAGATCTTCATCTGAACTGCTGTCAGGTTAGTGTGGTATCTCCTTCTTGCAGCTACCCACCACTCACCTTCTTTCCACTCTCTCTTGCTCACACACATGCACACATGCGCACGTGCACACAAACACACACACACACACAATCTTTCTCTACCTATGGATTCATTTTGTTAGCATAGGCAATGTGTAATGTACTTAAAAAAGGTGTAAACCTGCTCAGAAAAAAAAAACTATATTCAGAAATTATTAAATGCTATGGCTGTATCAGTAAATACAGAAACCCATTGTCAGGCCAAATATCTTAACAGCAGTACATTCAGAGCCTGGAAGGGATTAGGGTGTTTTAATTGTGTAATGAAACCAGAATAACTGGCTTCACTTTGTGCAGATTTATTCAGCAATAAGAATCATCTCTTTAAATTAAACATACTTAAATTGTGCAATTAAAATAGTGAGCACATGAGAAAATGAGCACGTCTCCCAACTGAATAGCTTAAACAAACGGAAACAGAACTGAACATAAAAGGCATCATTACAAGGACATCCATGTGAAGCAGCCCACTAGCCTAATTGGACAAACACACGCATACATATATATATATATATGTTTGGAGGGAGGTCAGCAAATGGTCTTTGAATCAAATATATATATATATATATATATATATATATATATATATGAGAGAGAGAGAGATACTGGAGACTAGATCACCGTCGTACAGAGGTCACATGCACCAGAGAGCAGGTCACACATATAGGAGTGTCTTTTTTCCATTATTTGCCTTATTACTACTCACAGATTTGACAAATTGTTTAAACATAGGAGACACCATTACATGTGGCAATGGGATGTCAGCGAAAGCAACAGAATATTAATATTGTGACTTTAATTGTGAATTTTGTGAAATAAGCACAGCATTTGATAACATCGTTTATCAGCCCTAGGCTAGTCCTCTCTGCCTCACTGTGAGTCATGTCCATGTCCTAGAAATAATGTCCTAGGAATTATCCATAGCTCACAACTTTCAGTATGTTCATTTGGTCCAATGTGTTTGTTGCCATAAATTAACAATGAATGATGTAATTGTACTATATGTCTTACTCCAATGAGTCCATTTGAATGATCGAGGAAAGTTATTAAATGTACAGTAAAGTTGTGTGTTCACTGTAAGCCAGTTCTGCTGAGTTATGAAGAATATGTACTTTACATGTGTAAAACATCCACACACAGGAGATATATACACAAATACATGTTCTCAGGATCCACTTCATCCACATGCACGGATACACAATTTCAGGGTGAAAAGCATCCAGACACAGGAGACAAATATATACTCAGATACTTGCTCTCAGGATGAACACACACAAACAATTCTGCGTGTCTCATTTTGCACTTCTGCTGCGGTAAATGCACTTTTTTAACCAAACTTCCATTTTGTATGAGTATTATTGTAATTAATAGACACATGCGCCTTTTGAAATCAGCCTGAGCTAGCGTCTCTCACGGTGAGAGAGCAGCTCAGAGAGCTGGAGGTTTTACACTCTCTCATCTGATCCAGATTGTATCAGCAGGGGAAGGAACAGTTTCAGGGAACAACTGCTTACAAGTTACGATCCGGGATAAACTCTGTTAATCCATGGATTACGTGTGTGAGAATGTGTTATCTGTTTGTGTGTGCGTGTTTGTGTTTGTGTCTGTGCACTGATGCATATATGCTAGTGTAAGTGTGTGTGTACTCTTGTGTTTCTGGGTGTGATTTTTTGTTATCTCCTACCCCTAAGTGTGGTCTACACAACATATTATCACCTCCCTAATATAATTGTTGGTTAGATTAAGATGTGAGATTATGCCTCAGGTCTATGATGTTAGGTATGAAGGTTTACGGTCAGGAGATTTCGTCACTACAGTCTGGTCCATACTTGTTCTTTATCTAACAGGATGTTTGTATCTGTCTGGGTGTGCATGTTTGTTTCTCTTTGTGTGTATTTGTGAATATATATTTGTGCACGTTAGCAAACAGGTCCCCAGGGATACTATGACCTATTTTTCGTATTCACTTTTGAGTATATTTGAGTACTGTGACTACTTGGCCGGGGAACAAGAACTTTAAGCTATAACTGTAGAACCACCTCTTGTTCACAAATACGGACTGGTGCTAACGGGCCGCCCAATGGAGGATGGGTTCCCTTTTGAGTCTTGGTCCTCCCAAGGTTTCTTCCTATTCCCCGCCATCTTAGGGAGTTTTTCCTTGCCACTGTCGCCTTTGGCTTGCTCATTAGGGATCTGGACCCATACAATTTGTAAAGCTGCTTTGAGACAACATGTGTTGTAAAAAGCGCTATATAAATAAAATTGACTTGACTTGACTATTTGTATTACCTATAGCCCAAGTTCCACTGGATATGGTCTGCAGTGTTACCTGAGACGGTGATTAGAACATGGCTCTTCGGTAAACACTGTCCTTTTGAGGTGTGTGTGTGTGTGTGAGAGAAAGAAAGTGCATTTGTTTATATGTGTAGGGACTTTGGAAATCTTGATTCTTGCTCTGTGACATATTAAACTTTGGCCCCACCTACTGGACCAGAGATGCCAGTGTAGACAGTGAGCAGATGCAGTTTGCCTAAGGCTAAATTTCAACAGGCTCCTGAGGCATTTGAAATATCACTCATTATGGGTTTTTTCTATTTGTGTTTTTCAAAGTGCTTTGGCATCTAATAACCAATAAGGGCATGTGGTTCATTTTGGTAGAACTGTAGAATTATGGGTAAACTTGGATTGTAAACATTCGTGGGGGAAATAATGAGTTTTCACTATAAAGGACAGTGGATTATTTGATAGTAATAAGCTAACTAAAAGAATAATGAAGAAATTATAATACAGGAAATTATAATTGGATTTAGGCCAATGTTTGAATGTAAGACACAGAGAGAGAGAGAAAGCATGTGTGTATTTCCACTGGTAAGTCATGTGGTAAGTCAACACTGAGGTCAGACTGTTTTAATTTTAGTTGCAGCTGTGGAATACATCTTTGTGATGCTTTTGGGAAAGGTAGCCAAGATCTTTTGCATTTATGGGCCCGGTCTCCCTGCTCTGTTGCTGGTCATCAGGCCGGATCCTCTGGTGACCTGCTCCAGAGGATTTCATTCTGAAGATTTTCATTTCAAGGAATTGCACAGAACTTTCATACTCAACCATCTTCCACACACTTCAGCTGGCATGGGTTGATCTGATGTAGATCTTTTTACCTTGTGATGGGGTAGATGGGGTAACCTTTTTACGTTGTGATGGGGTAGATGGGGTAACCTTGAGGTTTCTGTACTAACACTAGCATTCCACCGGGTGGCTCCCTTGTCTGGTATAAGAACTGAACACGTCTCTGTTATAGACATATTACCAAAACAACTATGGTACTGGTAGTACAATAATTTTGTGATCACTAACTAATAATGACAGTACAGTCAGATAACCAGAATGGGTTGAAGGGTAGATATACCACATCTGTACTTTACTGCCATCTCTCTCTCTCTCTCGCTCTCTCTCCCTATATATATATATAATGGAGAGAGAGCGAGAGAGAGAGAGAGAGAGAGGGCAGTAGATAGACATGCATATGTGTGTGTGTGTGTGTTCCTGTCTCTCTCCCTCTGTCTGTCTCTCCCTCTCTCTATGTGAAAGTGGTGCCAGCCCCGTTCAGCGTGGCTGAGGTTACTGTAAGGAAATGGAGCAGTTAATTAGCACTGATCACCAGACTGGAGAGTGGAGGAGGCAGACTGTCCCTGTGAACCACAGATTCATGCTGCACTATGACACCGTCCTCTGCTCCAGAGTTTCTGAATGATCTAGTTGCAATTAACACTGCACTTGAGTTTTGCAGGTCATTAGTCTGAGGAGATAATGCTCGAGGGTGGCGTATGAAGTTTTGAGGGTGCTTTATGAAGCTTTTTGAAGCTTTTACAGACAGTATTTTAGACACAGCATTTCTCCTATAATAATAATAATAATAATAATAATAATGTTTATTTTATATAGCACCTTTCACAAACCCAAGGTCGCTTTACATGATCATAATCATATATAAGAGGCAAAAGTTCGGGAGTTTTAGTGAGAGTGGAAGTACTGAAACTATATACCTTGTCCTATACCCTATACCTATATATTTTGCTGCCTCCTCTCTGATGCACGTGTGCGGATGTGCATACATGTGTGTGCATGTGCTAAAATGCGTGTGCATCTGTGAGCATTTGTGTGTGCATGCATGCATGTGTGTGTCTGCATTTGCATGGGTGTGTGCATGCGTTTGTGTGTACAATTGCATGTATGTGTGTGTGTGTGTGTACATACAGTCACAGATAAAAACTGCTTGTGGAAAAACACATTTTCGATTGATGAAAGTTAAGATAGCCTCATCAACTCAGTTCCACTGACATCTGCACACATGACTCATTCGGAACAGATCTGAGGTGTCTAGTTATGAGCGAGGGCCTGTAAACAGTCAGCTGCTAGCTGAGAGAGGAGGATTTCCACAGCTGCTTGAGTGTGCTGTGCTTCTCCTGCCCTTACTCTGTCTCATCTCTGTTCTCTCGTCTCTGTTCTCTCATCTCTGTTCTCTTGTCTCTCTGTTGTCTCATCTCTATTCTCTCGGCTCTCTGTTGTCTCATCTCTGTTCTCTTGTCTCTGTTCTCTCATCTCACTGTTGTCTCTCTGTTCTCTCATCTCTCTGTTGTCTCTTCATTAATATCTTATTCGTCCTTCTTCTCTCCTCTCTCACCTTTACACTTAGACAACACAAAATCACGATCTGCATAAATATTTTTTTTGTTTTGCTTTGTTATGAATGTGATTCACTAATGGTTGCTCATTTGCCATTATTAAGGGTGATAATCTATCCACATTTAAACAACAAAAACATTCATTCTGAAGACAGGTAATGTGTTAACCAGTGTTGTGAACAAAGGGTTAAAAAGACTCCAGCTGTTAGCTAGCAGACTCCAACAACAGCTCACTCAGGGGAAACCTGGCTTATGCATATTTGTCTTTCAAAAGAACATAAAATTGTAAACAGATTACAGTTGCCATATGAGCACTGAAGGTGAAAGTGTGTTTACAGAAGTATTTATTTCAGGGCTGCTATCAGTTTGCTGTAGTAGAGTTTGAATTTAATGTCCAACATGGAAAAAAGTGTGGGAAAATGTGTATCATTACACCTACCACTAACCTTAAATCCAGCTTTCAATTAGAAAACCATTTTATCCAAACCAAGTGATTTATACATTTAATTTGAATAGGAACATCTTGTTTAGTGCTACCACTACCTGTGCTAATGGTTTAGAACTACCTGCTAATGGTTTGGTGCAACCTGAGATAATGCTTTAGCGCTAACTGTGCTAATGGTGTAGCACTACCTGTGCTAATGGCTTTGGATGCCTGGGATGACACATTATTGTCCGTCTCCATGATGGACTGCCTTGATTTGTCAGTTCTTGACATAGAGGTTATTATTATTTTTATTATCATTCACATTATATCCCATCTTCTCTATGCCAGTGATGGTACAGACCTCATGACAGCATTAATTTTTTCTTTGCATGCACATGCTTGTCATCAGGATTAACATTTTAGTCCTGTAGTAGTATGGCTTCACATAAAGCATTAACCCCCACTGCCAGACGTGTGTAGGACTGGGGCCACTCATCTTAAATTTCTCAAACATCTCTCAAAATCATCCATAAACACATTACTTTTGCTTTGGCTAAAGTTAGACTCCTCATATTGATTTAGGTAGCCTAATTATTTCCCTTTGAATCATCAAATAAAGCTTCACATTGGTTTGGCGGTTTAGTTTAGCATAGCAACTAGTTTATACCCCTCCTTTTTGGGCTACATCTCCAAATCTGTCTCTCTCTTTCTCTTGCCTCTCTGTCTGTACTTTATTTGTAAATTTGTCAGGTCATTAAGAACTCTAAAGAAACCATAGTGTTCTTAAAGCCTGTTCATTAATAGCAGTATCAACACATCACACATTTATGTTTATGGGTATTAATGCTTAAGGTGAGGTCTGTTCTTGTTCAGTATCTGACTAAATAGGTTGTTTTGAGTAGAACAGTGAGTAGAATTAGGTTACTTATGGTTGAAGTTCATGACTACTGTCAGCTGTTCTGAGGTCAGTTCAGTCATGAGAACCAGTTATGTTGCTGCTAACAGACTTGTGATTGGCTTCTGTACAACCCCCTGTGCAGTACTATTTTCTAGACTGATCTAATCTGAAGGACAGTTGTAAAATGATGACCAATGACCATTGTAGGAAATGCCTATATCAACCTATGTAGAAAGTGCTGACCATGAAATATCAACATCAAAGCAAGAAGAGAATTTATAACCTGAAGCTAATAATTTAAAAAGAGCTACAGAATTCACCTGCTGAAATTGAAGTGAAGGTACCCCATACCCCATTTCATCAACAAACAACATCATTACACCTAGTCCTCAACAAACATCATCCATACACCCATTCCTCAACAATGGAGACAGAGAATCTTGTTCCAACTGAAAGATGGTTTGTGCAAATTGTAGGTAGATGATGTCAAGCACAAGGCCAAAGCAGGAGAGGTTAAACAACAGAAATGGAAATATTCTTCAATGTCAAATAGATCTCAAACCATTCTTGAGTCAATAAGTGTAACAAAACCAACTTGCACAAACTGGAGCAAATCCAAAAGTCCAAAATCACTGCCAAACTTCGCGATACATTTTTCCTCAATGACGATGATAAGCTTCGGCAATAGAATTCAATAAACATTAGTTTCCATTTCCCACCTTAAGTAGCGCCGCCAATGGAAAGCAATCTGATGACGTAGCACGCTATCAGGCTGCATGCTGAATTGCTACAGTGGCCCTGAAAGCCCATCGCGCTGCAACAGTAAAATGTGCTGAAAATACGCAAAGCAAATTCATCCAAATGACAATGCGTAAGCTACATTTAGGAAACACGCTGCAAATTCAGAAGCGCTGCAAAACCTGTCACAACACAACGGAAGTATTTCTGGATGAATTCCTTTGCGTAGGGACTCTGTTTTTAGCCATAAACAGTTGTGTTATACAGTTTCTCATTATGTTGAATGGGAGTTAAGTAGTAAAGCTCTTTAAATATAGCAGCTTTATTTATTAAGTGTCCTAGCGAGCTATTTAGATAGAAGCTACATTGTGTTAAATGAAATTTTTATCAGGGATTTTAAGCTTTAGATTCTGTCTAAATACCTAGCTAGCTAGCTACATTTAAAGAGCATTTAGCTTACCCGTGATATAAATTGATAAGCGAAAAAAATATCGTGATACGATTTTTCCCATATCGCCCAGCCCTAGTGCAAACTGCTAGAAGATTACTCCAACAGAATTGCTGTAGACCAAATTAATCCTTCATGGCAGCTGTTTACCATTTGACACTAGGACTCGTTGTGCAGGACAGTGCACCTTTGCTACAAGGGTTGTAGAGTTATGAGGTGGTTCCAGGAACATGGCAGCACAAGGCAACAGTTTCCAGTGATACAATATTTTTCAGATGGAAATTCTTTCGTTGTATTTCATGTATTCTCCCTTTCATTAATGCACAGTAGTTAAAATAGTACCAATAAAACTGTTTGCTGATCTGTGAATGATAACTTGAACCTTTAGTCTTTTTTTTAGATAGTGATCAGAAACTTTCTGCATGCAACGTAGTATCACCAAAATCATATTTTCACGTGCACTAGTTTCCATGCACCATACTTCATATAGAAGATACATAGGTGGGATCAGTAGGCGTGATTGACAGCTGGCCTGAGAATGCTCTGACTGAGAGATGCCAGATGTGTGTGGAAGGGGCAGTTGACATAGGAAACAGTTACTCTTTTTCTGCATGGTCTGTACAGGTCAGACTCAAAGGTTGAGATACACTGGCTGGGGCTCTGCCTGACACACACACACACACACACTTTATCTGGTGAGTCACCTTTCTTTGGTCTGGCAATATTGCGTGAAAAACAGTCCTAAGGAAAAAAACAACGAAATGACAAAAAATTCCTCCCTCTCTCCCTCCTTCTTTCTCTTCCTCCCTCCCTCCCTCCCTCTCTCCTTACCTCCCTCCCTCCCGCCTGTATCTTGCTTGGAGACGGAAGTTTAAATATAAACACTCTATTTAGTGAACATGTATCTGTAGACGTGATACATGTAGCTACATGTATGAGCCTGTCGTGTGGGTTAGGAGTCCCTCCAGCACCTTCGGCTCTGGGTACTGTGCTGACCCCTGTCTTTGCCTTTTAAGGCTGGGGAGAGTGGTACTGTGCGACAGTGCTTTGATGATGCGTGTGTGAACAACGGTTAGTGGCAGTGTGTAAGTGAGAAGAACAGAGAAGAGGAGCGGGTTCAGGTGCCGAGGAAGGAAGTGTACAGTGTGTGTGTGTGTGTGTATGTGTGCATTGTGGTTTTTTGTTTTTTGGTAAACGGCCTATTCACCATCTCTCGGTGATCTCTTTTCTACAAGCGGAGCGCGTTGACGTCTCTGGGGCTGTGTGTGTGTAGCAGGAGGACGTTGATGTCTCTGTGTGTGTGCCTCCAGTCCAGCGCAGCCTCCCCCTCACGCAGGAGAGCACAGTGTGCAGACTGGAGCCCAGCAGGGAGACACTGCCTGAGGAGTGGGCAGGCTTATTTTAGTTTTGTTTTTACACATGCCTGTGCTTTTATGACAATTTCACTCTGAATATTCTGTACCTCCGGGGAAACAAACGCACATAAATGCATGTATGTGTACACACAAACACACAGATGCATTTAGATGGTGTTTTAGGTGCTTTTGATTGATGTACTCCTTAAGGGAGCTTAGAAGGTTTGTGTGTGTGTGTGTGTGTGTGTGTGTTTTTGCATGCGTGTGTGTGTGTGTGCACATGAGAGAGACACAGCCTAGTCTTGACATTTGCTCAATCATGTATGTGAGTGAGCCTGAGAGCAGATTCATGTAGTCTGTGTTTCTCTAAGCTCACCCCCCCTTTACACAGTAAGGGGAGAAGAGGACTGATGAGGCTGTGATCGAACGTAGCTCAAAGTGTTAATGTTGTGGTTCAGCTACTGCAGTTCCTGACCAGGAGGCTCAATGTATCTGTGTGTGTATGTGTGTTTATGTGCATTTGTGGGTGTAAATGTGTGTTTGCATGCATACATTCGTAAACATGCATACATTCTGTCAGAAACAAGCATGTGCCATCGTGCTCTCTCAGTACTTCTATTCATACTTTACTTCCCTCCCTCTCTCCCTCTCCCCCTCTCTCTGACACTCCCACTCTAAGTCTATCTCTGCAGCCTGCCTGCCCTCTGTCACTTGTCGCTAGCCCTCTCTCTCTCTCTCTCCCTCTCTCCCCCAACCTCTCATCTTCTTCTCTATTCTAAAAGGACTAAAACGTATTCCAGCCGGCAAGGTGCATCTGATGACCTCTCTAATCCACGAATCAGGTTGTATTTGCCTGGGGCTCTTCTGCTTTGCTGTGTATGCTGTGGTTGTTTGAAGTGTATGAGGGGTATGTGAGGGAGTGTGTGAGCGTGTGAACTCGCTCAAGGGCTTGTGTGGTTTCTTGCAGTGCAGTGCTGCATCTGTAACCCCAGCTGTCCTGGGAATGGCAGCTGTGTAGAGTGTTGTGTAGAGTTGTGTAGGGCTGTATAGAGCTGTGTAGAGTTGTGTGAGTTCTGTACTGTAGGACACATCACCTTTGTACACCTGTGCAGCTGCTTTAGTTGTGTGATAGTGTTGCGATAGTGTGTACAAATACTTTTGTAAAAATGTAATGTGCAGACTCTGTGCACCCTTCATCTTTGGGAGGTGGGGTGTCTTCTGGATCATAGTTTTATCAGTTAAAACTGCCTATACTTCTAACTGTTTTCTTTCTTTCATTCGTTCATTCTTTCTTTCTGTCTTTCCCCTTCTACTCTGTTTAGTCTTCACGTATATCTAAAGTGAGAGGAGTTTTTGTGCTTTCTGCTTGGGTGGATGAGTGTATGTTAATGTGTGTGTGATGGGCTGTGCTTGGGTATATGTAACACTCTGGCTGTAGCTTTCTGACCTTATGCACTAGGTGTCACCCCAACACACTGCAGCAGTATATCAAACACACTTACAGGAAGGACGAGAGGCCACACCCACTTATTCTGTCCATGCGGACCAGTTAGATGGACACAAGAGTTTCGAAATGAAGCACAAGTAGTCCTGAACACCTGAGTGCAGAGTAGTTCTAGCACACCTCCGTCTAATATTCAGAAGTAAATGAAGGCTTTCATTACCTGGATCAGCTATGTTCGATTAGGATTGGAAATGAACCATGCATGGAAGCTGATCTCCACGACTGTATGTGGACATCCCTGGTCTGTAAAGACTGCATTAAGAAATCCACTGTGTCTTCTGGAAGCCACCGGTTCTTTTGTCTCATTCACATGTGAAGCCTTTGGACTTTCTGCTACTTTTTCTGCATGCACATTTGTCACTTTTGTGCATTGTGGCAGTGGCTGATGCAGCTTTTTCTGGGCCTGAGCCCAGCACAGGGAAACGCTGGCAGCATTAACAGCAAAGGACAGGGGTCAGTTAAAACCCCCCGACATGACAACAGTGTAACAGCAAAGGACAGGGGTCAGTTAAAACCCCCCGACATGACAACAGCATAACAACAAAGGACAGGGGTCAGTTAAAACCCCCCGACATGACAACAGTGTAACAGCAAAGGACAGGGGTCAGTTAACACCCCCCGACATGACAGCATCGTTCATAGTAGAGCAGAGATACGAGAGATATCATATGACAGCAGAAAAATGTGTATCATTTATTGTGAAAGTGTTCCATATTTATATTGGGTATTTTTTAGATACCTTTATATATTTATTTGTATATTGACATTTTAAACATTCTTATACATGTAATTACAAATTGCCACCAAGTCTCTAACTCAGGGGTGTCCAAACTTTTTGCAGTGAGGGCCAGATTTGGTGAGGTGAACATGTGTGGGGGCCAAACATTCAGTCTGGCATTCCAGGGGGCAGGGGGTTGTAGTGTATACTAGGCAGTGTATAGTATAGTATACACTGCCATCTTCTGGTGAAATATTAAATAGCTTTTTTTGGCGTCTACTGCCATCCTCTGGTGAAATATAAAATGCTGTGGTCAACAGAGGCTACAGAACGGAACATTTGAACGTGTGCCAGCGAAAATTTGAACGCGGGCCACACTTTGGACACCCCTGCTCTAATTACAATGAGAAAAATTATCAAATATGAGTAGTCAAATGTAGTCAAACTGCTTATTCCTTGACATTACTGAAAGTCGAAATGCAGAAAAGTAAAAAAATACTATACCTAGTTTACCTAGTTCATCTGTAGTACAGGTTGACCTAGTTCATCTGTTATGATTGTTGTCATTCAGATGATTTGACAGCTGTCATTGGAGACGTCATATTGCAGCTTTGAAGTTCATAGCACTTTGAAGTGCTATCCTCAGTCCAACCCATCATGTCAGATTTCTACTCCCAACACCGTCATTCACTGCACATACAGGCCCTGTTCCCTGTGTTTGTGATGATATTTGAGTGGTGGTGAGGATGAGGGCCTGGTCAGGAGACGATCAAATGCTCTAATGCTGACATAAGTTGGAAAAAGTCAAGAAACTTAATTTTGCTAATTGTGTGTAGCTGGCATATTTGAGTGTATGGGCAAAACCTCTATTTGTATAAGTACAACTTGTATATGTACAACTGTACGTGTTTCCTGTGTGTGTCTGGTATATGTACAACTGTACGTGTTTCCTCTGTGTGTCTGGTATATGTACGAGTGTACACGTATCCTGTGGTTGTGTATATTGGCGGAGGGGTGATGAGACTAAAATTTTGAGCACGTTTATCATCCAGCAACTCTGACCTTCTTCTCATGTAAATATTTACCTCTACAGAAAGGAATGATTGTTTGCTCTCTCTTGCATTTGTGCTCCCTCTCTCTCCCTCTCTCTCCCTCTCCCTCTCCCCTCTCCCTCCTTCTCTCTCCCTCTCCACTCTCTCCCTCTCTCTCCCTTTCTCCCCCCTCTCTCTCAAATTCAAATTGTTTTATTGGCATGAACTGTAATTAACAACTGTTGCCAAAGCAATGAACAGAATTCTTAACATTAAACATGATGTTAAAAAGTCCATAGATGAGAAAAAGGAAAGAAAAAATAAAATGAATAAATAAAAAAATAAACAAATAAGTGAACATTTTATAGTGAATATATTATTATTATCCATCCATTCATTTTCTGTACCACTTAATCCTGCTAGTCAGGGTCACGGGGGGACTGGAGCCAATCCCATCATCATCCATGTCTGTATGTAGGAAGTTCTTTCCCATGATCTTTAAGAGTAGCCCACAAGGGACAACACTGTCATGCACGTGTGATTGCTCACACACACATGCACTCACACTCACACAATCACACATACACATACTATAAATTATATCTCCATTGTACTTTATGTTTGGTAGTATATTTTATATATAAAATATATAAATATATATATATATATTCTCTTAACCACCTGAAGCAGCACCTGTGATACTTTTCCATCAGTCCTGAAGACATTGTGACATATGCAGAGCACTTGTAGAGTGAGGAACTGAAGTTGTGAAGTTCTGAGGGTTTGCTGAGGATGCATTTAAAATTGTGTGCGCGTGTTGAGAATGAATTCATATATAAGATGACACTTTTCCAAAATAATATAGTCTGAGTGAGTGGGTGTTTTTGATCTATTGTAGATTAGAAAAAAGACTCAGGAACACCTTAAGTACTCCATATCTGATTAGATTTGTTGATGGAATGTTTGTGTGTGTGACTGAAGAGAGGTACTGTGTTTTTATCAGAGTTTACAGCTAATCAGCTAGAGTTGCTTTGCATTTGACACTCTCCTTCTGTATAAACCCCCCCCTCTCTCTCTCTCTCTCTCTCTCTCTCTCTCTCTCACTCTCTCTCTGTGAAATGTGATGATCTGTCTTCATCTCCTTTGTGTTTTTGGTTTTACATGAAGTTAGTGGGTGGCGTGATTTCTGTTTGTACACGTTCTTGTGTTTGTGTTTAGGCAATTGTAAGTAATTCCATCATTTCAAAAGGCTGACCTCAAATGAGTTCAGCTAAGAAACATGTAATAAAATAGATCTGTAATTTGATTGGTTGACCTGGTCATTTCAAATATCCTAAACCTTTCTTATCCCTCATGTTAAAATGATTTCTAAGGCCATTCAGCAAGGAACCTGTAACTAGTGCATTTAGTTCACTTAAGAACAAGCTTCCGTTCCTGGGTCGGGACTCAACCACATTCATTTAGGGGCTGGGGAGAATAGTGCTGGGATTATATTTATGTTTGAGCTGTGGTTTAGTACAGGTCCAAAAGTGAATGGGTGCTGGTCTGTTTAGTGTGACAGTGGTCAGCAGAAGATCTCATGGTGGATCCTGTCAGGACATCCAGCATGTTCATGCAGCGCTGCAGATCTTCATGGTCTCAGGCTTGTAGTTATGATTGCTGATGCTGGCTCCTACCTGAGGAGCACCATCTGCACCGAAGGGACTGTGACTACTTGGCCGGGGAACAAGAACTTTAAGCTATAACTGTAGAACCACCTCTTGTTCACAAATACGGACTGGTGCTAACGGGCCGCCCAATGGAGGATGGGTTCCCTTTTGAGTCTTGGTCCTCCCAAGGTTTCTTCCTATTCCCCGCCATCTTAGGGAGTTTTTCCTTGCCACTGTCGCCTTTGGCTTGCTCATTAGGGATCTGGACCCATACAATTTGTAAAGCTGCTTTGAGACAACATGTGTTGTAAAAAGCGCTATATAAATAAAATTGACTTGACTTGACTTGACATGATTGGAGACATCCTGTTCTACTTTATTACTGGATGTGTGTTTGATGTGTTTTGTTGGCATGTGACCCATTAATGAAAGTAGAAGAATGTGGATGAAGTTACAAGTGGAGAAGCATGTGATGTAGACAGAATATTATAGTGCAATTATGAAATATATTCAATCACACTGATCAGCTTCTGATGTCACAGTGAAAGACTATTGATAATTTTGTCAAATATGACAGCTTATCAAATCAGGGTTCAGGATCATCGGAGTAGAACAGTTTTATAATCTGTTTATTCAAATTTCTTTTTCATTTCGTTTACTCATTGCAAGCTTCTGACATATTATCGTAAACACCGGTACTGCGGTAGTAGGGCGTTAACAGTTATTTTCCTGCTTCGTCTGTCATTGTTATCTACCTCTAATAACTGTGTGTGTATGTATTGGATGACACAGTCATTTTGTCTTTATGTTTAATCTGAAGGCATTATATTCTAGCTGTAGTGTGTGTGTTGTGTGTGTGCCTACTAATCACAGAAAACCTCTGCGTGAAATCTTAGTACGTAAAGATGCTTGTAACAGTGTGAAAATGACAAAGAAAAACAACTTAAATTTTCAGTGGTTTTGAAGAGTAGGAAAGATGGCTTTCATACCTACTGTACACTACGGCAATCTTAAATACTGCAAGTACATTCTAGGTTTAGTGAGTAAAGCATTCATTTATATTTAGTTCTAGTTCAAATTGGTCAGCTGTGTTAGTGAGGTAACTAGCCTATAATTTCAAATGTTTGTGTGTAATGTTTTTCCCTGTCTCTTGCAAGTCCCTCTTTTGAGGGTATGATGTTAGGGGTATATAAAATGTGTTTGTGTGTTTTTTGCCATTATATTCCAGCTACAGTGTGTCTGTGTTTAGATGATCTCAGACAGTGGTGCCATGCGATTGTGGTGCCACAAAGGTCACAATGCAAATCCAGCGCTAGCATCTCACACACAAGCTTCTCTAATCAGCACAGTGTGCGTGCTCACGCACACAAACATACACACACACAATTATGCAGACACACACTCGCTCTTCTCACAATGCTGAGCTGTTCCAGTCCACTCTGATGCAAATCAGAGTCACACGTTTTCCGAACAGCAACACAAACATGGTTGTCCATAGCTATTCATCAACACACCCCAGTGTCAGGTGGCTCTGCATGTGTCTCACAGTGAGCCATGCACAGATGATGGACCTGCATAAGCTCAGACCCGCACGACCTCGCACTCGCACGAGCTTGCACGCGCAAGAGCTTGTACACCTGGCACTAAATACAGTTCATTTTAGTCACTTTTTTTCTTCAGGTGTTTTCCACGCATTCTTGACAGTTCTTGATCTAATATAAGAAAAATCTCCTTGTTTGGTGCACCGGACAACATGACACTGTAACTGTAGACAAGCGTATAAGTTTATATTATATAGGCATTGTCCACTCCACTTTAATCTAGGTCAGTAGAAGGTCTTTAGTCTAGAGCAGTGGAAGGTCTTTAGTTTAGAATGCCTTTAATGTAGGGTTGTAGGCCTTTAGTTTATGTCTTTAGTGTAGGGGTGTAGAAGGTAGGGCTGGGCGATATGGGTGTCAGGGTTTGACTGAGGAGGCGGGATGCAGACGCGGGAGAACGAGGTGTTTATTTGAATATTATTATAATTGTTTATTTGAACGAGACATAATAACGTAACAGTATAAAGTACACAACATACAAAGAGAAACGAAGGCGACTGAACAATAACTAATACAAACTAAACAGACAGGCGAACCATGAACGAGTAACTTAACACGAACTAAGAAGCCAAGACACACACAAGAACAGGATCAGAACGAACTGGACATTAAACATACAGAAACTATGAGCGGGGGAATACAACCTGACAAACACACGGAATACACAACTAGATAAACTAACGAATAGCCAAAACACGAACGAGGCGAGACAACAAGAAAGCAGGGAACAGAACAATAGTAATATCAAACACTGGGAAGACCAGGTAGGTTAACATAGACACGACTACAGAATACACAGCGTAAATCAAACACCATGGAGAATAACGAAACAGAGAAACGAGACACAAACCAGGAAGCCAGGGAAAACACGGACACAGAACCGGAGCTAACAGAACTGAACAGGCAACAAACTCGAGAGCGGGGCATAACACACGTGACACAAAGACCTATACATTCACAATAACCGGCCGGAGACAAGAGAAACACAGGGACTATAAATACACACCAAAAACCAGACACAGCTGAGAAAGATCAAGACAGGGCGTGACAAACAGAAGGGTAACCAGGGAAACCAGAAGACAGGGCGGGACAAGACGGACGACACAGAAACAGGGGCGGAGGGCGGAGCCAGCCGTTACAATGGGAAAAATCTTATCAAAATATTTTTTTTCATATCAGTCGATATCGATATATATCACGATATAAATCAAATCACTAGTTCCATTATAGTTTAAGTGAGAAGTAAATTTCAGACATAATTACCTAACTATCTACATTTACTAATGTAATTCAGCGTTCTACGTAATGAGAGACTGTATAACACAACTCTTGTTTCTAGTTAAAAACCTAAAGTGTTATTCCCTTCTTTTTACCAGGTTATGTTTAGTCTATTTTGTGGAATCGTTTTGAGACATATTGCATCATTTAGCTCAATTAGCATAAAATCGCTTATCACTTTATATCACGGGTAAGCTAAATGGTCTTTAAATGTAGCTAAGAACCCTAGGGTTAGGGATAAAAATCCCATTTAACACAACATAGTTTCTATCTAAATAGCTAGCTAGGGAACTTGATTAATAAAGCTGCTACATTTAAAGAGCTTAAAGTCCCATTCAACGTAATGAGAAACTGAATAACACAACTGTTTATGGCTAAAACAGTCCCTATGTAAAATAATTCGTCCAGAAATACTTCCGTTATGTTGTGACAGGTTTTGCAGCACTTCTAAATTTGCAGCATGTTTCCTAAATGTAGCTCACGCTTTGTCATTTGGATGAATTTGCTTTGCGTATTTTCAGCGCGATTTGCTTTTGCAGCACGATAGGCTTTCAAATTTATCATGAAACATATCAAAATCATTTTACCGCCCAGCACTAGTAGAAGGTCTTTAGTATAGGGCTGTAGAAGGTCTGTAGCTCTCCACATCTCCCAGAGTTCCGCATACCTTCAAAATCTAAACCCTGACTCCACCACACTCCAACCTTCCTAGTGCAATTGTGTGTGTGTATGTGTGTATGTGTGTGTGTGTGTGTGTGTGGTTTAAATGCAGCTCATGCTCCTAAGCTTAGTGACTCATTTTCGCAGTTGATTTCAATAGCTTTTCTGAGTTGCTCACTTTAGAAACAATCATTACTGCACCATTAGGTATTGCTGGCAAGTTCCTTTGTAATTTTCCAGTGCCTGTTTTAACACTAATTCTGTAACTGTCACATTTCAGAAATAGATTGAAATCTCCAACATCCTGTTTATTAACCTCCGTCTCTCCGTTTCTCCTTTTCTCTTACTAATGCACTCACTCTTTCTGTGCTTCTGCTGATCCCTGATCTGTTTCCCAGAATGAATTGGGTGGGAAAATAGGGGTTGCAGTGGTGTGTGTGTGTGGTTTTGTTTGTGTTTGTGAGTGTGTGGTTCGTTTTATGTGTCTCTTTTGGGAATGACTGTTGACCTTGTTTTTTTGTGTGTGTGTGTCCCTGCAACTGTTGAACCACTAACCAGGATGTTCATGAACTATCACTACAGTTTACAAAGCTACAGCCCCCCCTAAGCTCCCTAACCCTCTCTCCCATTTCCAATTTTTGCACATTCACTGTCTTAGTCTTTGTTCACTAGGTGTTTAATGGAGGATGGGCCCAATGGAGGATGGGTTCCCTTTTGAGTCTTGGTCCTCCCAAGGTTTCTTCCTAAATTCCTGCCATCTTAGGGAGTTTTTTCTTGCCACTGTCGCCTCTGGCTTGCTCATTAGGGATCTGGACCCATATGATTGTAAATCTGCTTTGTGACAACATGTGTTATAAAAAGCGCTATATAAATAAATTTGACAATTTGACAATTTAAAGGGACAAATGAAAGGATATGGTAGAATATCCTTAGCTTATACAGGGCTGTGCAATGTGATGTTTGAAATTGTTTGATTGTTTGATATTGTGCTCTTTGGTTTATTTCATTGTGTTGGTTGATGCTTTGCGCTTTAGATGCTACATTGGATGATGGATGAATTGAATGCTTTAGTAGGTTTAATACACTATGAAAACAAGAAGAGTTGTACTGTACTGGGCAAGTGCAGCCCTGCGTGAGGCTCAGACCCAGGACATTGAGTCCCGTAGACCCAGGACTTTCAATACCCAGGACGCGTTCTCACAGAGCATATTGCATCACTGGAGGTAAAACCACGCAACTCATGGGGGAAGACGCTCCTCAAAGTTTATAAGCGAGTGGACGGAAAGTACTGAGACACTGTGTTGAAATAGCTTTAACATGAAATGTCATCACCATCCTAATTCAGTATCCTTCAACCAAAAGAACGTGCCATTTAAATAGAGAAACTTAGAGAGAAATTTAATTTAATCATTTCTGTCCCAAAAGTGTTGACTATGATCACACTGAGTGGTCAGCCATTACTAGTTTTGACTTTTACCAGCTGACTGAGTCACTACATAGGCTAAGTTAGTCAATGCTGTAATCTAGATAGTTAGCATTAGCTTACATTATGATCAAAATACTCAAGAATACTGCCTAAAGCCTTTATTGGACTGTTTATTAGCACTACTCTTATCACTGTCTCCCATGTTCTGTATCAATGTATGAATATGCCAATCAACTTTAGCCACACTGGCTGCTAGCTAAGCTAATAGCTGTAGTGTTGATCCCTGATTAGCTACATTTTTATTATCTACGTGCTCTTTCCAGAAGGCTTTATTAAAAGTGACTACTGAGAGCTAATACGCCATTTAGTTTCTAAAATAGCTAGCTAGAATCTAGACATCCTGACTAGATTACTAAGATAGCTAAACTAATGTATCTGGTGAGCTTACCTAAATGCACTAAATTATTTATTTTTAGTTACATTTATGGTATTTAGCAGATGCTTTTATACAGAGCGAATAACGGTTGTGACCGAGTACAACTTGAGCTATTGAGGGTTAAAGGGTTATGGCATTTTCTAATCTGACAGTTTGGTAATATCCAGCAGCATGTAGCTTATTTGTGTCTTTTTGTTAATGATTGCTTCTGTGCAAGAAGAATGACAAAAGGGAATTTTATTATTATTATTGCAAAGAAGCAATTTTTAGCATTTGTCATTTGTCAGCATAATATCATAGAGCCTCATCTTTTGTCCTTTGGCACTGTACAGTTGTAAAGTGGATTTTATGGGTAGTGAAAATTATTGTGGAGGTGCTTATGTAATTAATGCCTGTGTGCACATACTGTACTCTGGAGCATGATGTGAAATATGACTACAACATTACACAACAACAAAATATAACTACCAAAAACGTTTCCCGGAGCAGCAGCAGTACCTCTGCAAGCAAAAGGTTCTTGTTGAGTTCTACTGAGTGCAGTGTTTGTCACCAAAAATCAAACATATATGAAGAACCTGTTTATGATCTCTTATGTCTAGCTGTCTCAGTCTTGCTCTTTCTCTCCGTTTCGCTCTCTCTGTCCCACAATGTGAGGATAATGAGGGGGAGACATAGCTGGATGCTGAAGATATTGCTCTAGCGAGCGAGTCAATTCTTTGAATGTGATCAGATCACACTGTCTCGTTAGAAGCATCAAAAACTTGTACATGTCTGGCTCACAAATTAACATGTTTTCTTGTGAGGTTTGTGTGTAAGAAAGAGATAAAACGTGAAACTATTTGTTGTGTGCAGATGACATTAAGAAAAGTATGAAACTCTTGTGTATGCTTACATTATGTTCGCTGTGTGGGTGTTTTGAAAGTGATATCAGTGTAAGGAAAGTCTCATTATTATTGCAAAAGGATTATATAAAGGAGAGTACAGACTCTGTATTTCATATAATCTGGATACTGAGATCTGGGAAATTGCTTTTCACCTTCTCAATGGCCTTAAATACAGTCCCGCAAGATAACCATTTAAACCATCAAAACCCTGATGCACAGTGTAGTGAGCATTTAAACCATCAAAACCATTAAAAATTGTGAGAAATTTGGTGCACTTTTTCATCCTTTTTGTACTAAATGAATAAGGCCATATGTCGACACATGCCTTATTCACACACGTCCATGTTTAAAACATGCATACACACACATGCTCTGCACAATTTGATGCTGGCTCAAATCAATATGTTAGCTCTTTCACATCTGACTCAAGTAAATGGCCTGTTATCAAGTTTACCATGCATGGGGTGTGAGATGTGCATCACCAGAAATGTAGTCAGCTGCACTCCACACTAGCCAGACACAAACATGCATGCACACATGCACACAGAAAAACACCCATGCATGAGCACAGACACACACAAGCGTGCACACACAAACATGTGCAAAAACATGCACGCACAGTTGGACGTCGCCTCGAGCCATCATGCTTCCTCTGAGAACACAAGGCAGCGTGCGAAACCACACAGCAGTTTCCAGCTGGGCTTCTCAGCCGTGTATGAGTGTGTAGGTTTAATGACCTTTTATTAGCGTGAACACTAAGCGGCGGATCACAGATGCTGTGCAAACCTCACACTTTCACACACATGCCTATGAGCAGCCATAACACACACACACACACACCATTTGAGCAGGCCAAACAGACACACACATGCACGCACACCTATGAGCAGCCCTAACAGACATGCGCACACACATACAACTATGAACGGCCCTAACAGACACACACAGGCACACACACACCAACTCCTGCAGAAGGCTTTCGCCAAGTCTTCTGGCCTTTCTCTTATGCTCTTATAAATAATGACGATCTCTTGAAAGAGAACAGGAGTGCTTCTGATTCTTTAGTTTAAATGATAATATACTTTATTTTCCGGAAATTGTATTCCATAGAAAATTACTTCCAAAAGGAGGTTGCAAAGTAGCTGTTTAATAGCCTTTTTATATTAGCCATATTTGAAAGTACCTGTTTTGTTAGAATTCCTATATACATTTCATATATACAGTAGCTAAAGTAGGGCTGGGCAATATGGGCAAAATTTATATCACGATATATTTATTAATTTTGGTCAATACGATATAATTCCGATATCGATATGAACAATATAAAAGCCACAGAAAACTGCCAAGAATGCCCACAACGAATGTCTGTACCTACAAATGTGTTTTCACAAATCAGTCTTGGCGGTAGCGCCCTGTTATGAACATTGTAATGTTGTAAAGAGTGTTTAACGAAATATTGAAAATGTGTCTAAAAATCATTATTGAAACATTTTCTATCGCGATATATATTGATATTGAGTTATTGTCCAGTCCTAATCTAAAGCTACTTAAACACACACACACACACACAGCCACACACTGCATGCTGTACATTTTTGTTTGCTGTAATACAATATTACACACCTGACTGAACTAAATGGCTTATCAAGCCCTCCATAAGGTGAGTTAGGCATGTGTAAGAAAGGAAATACAAGAGTAAGCCTGTGAACCACTGCAGAGTAGTACCACTGAGGAGGTACTTGCCCCACTGAGCAGTAACTTGTCCCACTGAGCAGTTACCCGCTCCACTGAGCAGTTACCAGTCCCACTGAGCAGTAATCTGTCCCACTGAGCAATAGTGTCTTTCTGAGAAGTAATCTGACCAGTCCCACTGAGCAGCAAACCATCCCACTGAGCAGTTCCACAGTAATCTCTGTACAGTATCTAGAACCACTTCACATTAGCTGGAGCCACTGCACACCAGCTTGGCCAATAAACAGCAAATTTCATTCTAGCAGAGCCCTTTGTGGCCTGTTGTGATTTCGCCAAGCTCCTGACAAGATGCTGTCAGTGTCGCTGCCATTGCCCCTAGACATCTGCTGCTATCAACCCCGTCCAGCATGAACCTTGTAGCGCTCCCGTTGCCAGACCAAGCCACATCAGTGGCACTTTCTCCAGGTGAGCTTACCTGGTAGTCTATAGGTGGATTACATCCACCCAACGGCGACTTGAGCTTCTGACCTGCACAGCTCCACATCATGCTAGCATTTCAGCTTTTGCGGTTTCCACAGACACTCTGTAACTTCAGCTTGGGGATTTAGTTGACTGCGTCAGATATTCTGATCAGGTTTCTCTCTTGAGGAGCTAAATTAGGAATCGCTGGCAGACTGGATTGAGTCTTGTCTATTGTTGTGCTGGATCACGATATCCCTTATGTCATGTTGGCTCTGCCTCCTCAGTGATGGCATAATGATGTGAGAAGAGCAGCACTGCACTTGGGAGCCACGCGGTGTGGGTGGGTGTGTGCGGGTGTGTGTGTGTGAGTGTGGGTGTGTTTCGTGTGCTGACACATTTGCTCTCACACCCACAGAATCTTCTCTCGGAGTGATCAGTTGTGGCGTGTAGCATCTTTCCCCTCGGAGAGCCATGGACATGTTTTTCCGCCGACACTTCCGCCAGAAAGTCCCTGAGCCGAGCAGGCGGCGGCGCTCGAGCGTGGCCGTGCCGGCCAGTAAAGCGCGGAGGCGCTCAAGCGCAGGACTGCCCTCTGCTGGCCTGGCCCAGCGGCGCAGATCTAGTGTTCAGCTGCAGGCAGCGCTCCAGGCCTGCGGGGGGAAGGGCGGAGCCGTTGAGCTTTGGGAGCAGCGCTTCGCCCGCAGGCGCTCCAGCAGCACCACGGCTTACCTGAAGCGCAGCTTCCCACTCCGCCGCCGGCAGGCCGCCAAGCACCGCAACATTCACGCACAGCTGCTGGGCCCGTCACTGCTGCTGGCCAGTGTGGTGCAGATGAGCGAGGAGAAGGAAGTGGGCGGGGCCAGCGACGGTGGGGCATCCTCCGACTCGTACAGTGATGACAGCTGGGCGGAGCCTGATGACGCAGGGGAGGACTTGAGGCCCAAGGAGGCAGATGGGTGCCCGTCCTGGCTGGCTCAAGGCCTGTTGATGGAGGACAGCATCCAGCCCCGCCCCATCATCCGTACACCGCGCTGCTTGCGCAGAAACTCCTCTCACCTGCTTCCGGCGGAAGCGGTGTATCACAGCCCTACTCGTTATGGGCTGTACGGACGTTACCGTAAGAACAGCCAGGTGTGGAGGATGCCTAATGTGGGGATTGGGGGTATGTGCATGGGGAGGCGGAGCGCGGCACGGATAGGGTCCGTCTCATACAAGAAATACTCCACCTGGTGGCCAGACCATGCACTAACAGGTTCGCTGCAGGAAACGTACTACGACCCACAGACTGACACATGGAGTGGGTTCCTCTCGTATGTATAACAAGATTTGTGTCTAAATTGTGTGTGTGTGTGCAGTTCTTTGGAAAGCTATAGAAACCCTATAAATGAAAGTGAGTGGAAGGTTTTGTGACTGAGAGTTGTCACGCATTGTTCTTTGCTTACGTCTTTGGCCTAGTTTGTGTGTGTAGATGCATTCATGTTGACTTTACAGTAACAGCAGGCGATGCTGCCAGACAGTAGAGAGCAGATGTTACTCTGTAGTTGTGTGGGAGGTGATTTTTTTTTCTTTTTTACAGAATTTCTTTCAGTGACTTTCACTTTCTCTCTCGGTCATCTACCTTCCGCACATGCGCTCACACACACACATACACACACACACACATGCACACGCGTGTGTGCACACACACACACACACACACAAAGTGGCTCAATAATATTTAGATCTGGTGACTGTGCAGGCCATGGGAGATGTTCAACTTCACTTTCATGTTCATCAAACCAATCTTTCACCAGTCTTGCTGTGTGTGTTGGTGCATTGTCATCCTGATACATGGCACCGCCTCCATTGGATGCACATGGTCCTCCAGAATGGTTCGGTAGTTTTTGGCAGTGCTGCCCATCTGGCACAAGTATTGGACCAAGGGAATGCCATGATATGGCAGCCCAAACCATCACTGATCCACCCCCATGCTTCACTTTGGGCATGCAACAGTCTGCGTGGTACACTTCTTTGGGGCTTCTCCACATCGTAACTCTCCCGGATGTGGGGACAAGAGTAAAGGTGGACTCATCAGAGAACAATGCATGTTTCACATTGTCCACAGCCCCAGATTTACGCCCCTTGCACCATTGAAACAGACATTTGGCATTGGCACGAGTGACCAAAGGTTTGGCTATAGCAGCCTGGCCGTGTATATTGACCCCGTGGAGCTCCCGATGGACAGTTTTGGTGGAAACAGGAGAGTTGAGGTGCACATTTAATTCTGCCGTGATTTGGGCAGTCGTGGTTTTATGTTTTTTGGATACAATCCGGGTTAGCCCCCGAACATCCCTTTCAGACAGCTTCCTCTTGCGTCCACAGTTAATCCTGTTGAAAGTGGTTTGTCCTTCTTGGTGGTATGCTGGCATTACCCTGTAGCTCTTGATGCATCTTGACTTGCTATCTTGGTCACAGATGCACCAGCAAGACATGCACCAACAATTTGTCCTCTTTTGAACTCTGGTATGTCACCCATAATGTTGTGTGCATTGCAATATTTTGAGCAAAACTATGCTCTTACCCTGCTAATTGAACCTTCACACTCTGCTCTTACTGGTGCAATGTGCAATTAATGAAGATTGGCCACCAGGTTGGTCCAATTTAGCCATGAAACCTCCCACACTAAAATGACAGCTGTTTCAGTTTCATTGTCCAACCCCTGTACAGGTATATATACACACACATACTCTGGGTGTTTTTAATATTGTCAGAATGTGTGTGTCTGTGTGTGTGAATTTACCTTTGCCTCCATATTTATTTGCATGTGTGGTTTGTAGATGTGTATCAGTGATGACTGCATGAAACCTCAGTTCATGGGCTTTTCCTGTGTGTGTGTGTGTGTGTGTGTAGGAAGGCCATAGCTAAGTCTGGGCTACAGCATTTGTCTTCTCAGCCCAGCAGTTCAGTGCTGGCCAGGTGTGACTTGGACAGAGAGATACGCAGCACTGTGGACTGGACTGTAAGTTAATCTACCACACACCCAATATCCCCATCACACACACACACACACAGACATACACAAACACACACAATGTCCCCCTCACACACACAATATCCCCCCTCACATACACTCAATACTCCCTCCTCTCTCTCACATACATACACACACACATACACACAATACCCTCTCTCTCTTACACACAAACACCCTATGCACAATGTTAGAACCAAACACATTTTCCTACACAAATTGTCATAATAGACATATAGAGAATGCTGTACTGAAATCCCATATACTACTGGATAATATCAGTTAGGAGTTATGTAATGTTTTAGCTGAACATAATGTTTTGTGTGTGTGCATGTGTGCAGGACTCGGCTCTCTATGGTGAGCACATCTGGTTCGAGACCAACTTCTCTGGGGACTTCTGTTATGTCGGAGAACAGCACTGCTATGCAAAGACACTGGTGTGTGTGTGTGTGTTTCAGCTAATAGCACCTTCAGATAAATCTGTCACATAAACAAGGCAAAAAACAGATGTAGAGACACTGGACAGGGGGACCAAGGAGACAGATGTAGAGACACTGATAAGGGAGACCAAGGAGACAGATGTAGAGACACTGGACAGGGGCACCAAGGAGAAAGATGTATATACAGGAAGTGAAGGAGAGGAAAATACATGAAAGTGAGAGGCAGAGGAGGAATGATCGAAGGATGAGACCAGAGCTTTATGAAGAGTGAGAAAGAGGACAAGAAAAGAGGTGGAGAGGGGAGTCTCCTATCACTCAGTTCCTTCTGATCTCCACTGAAACTGTTGAAGTGCTTTCATATTATTGGGCCCTTAGGCACTGGCACTATGCAAGTGTGTGTTCCCCGTATAAAATTATCTGCTGCCCTCTGGAGGTTCACTTTAAAAGTGCATCAAGTAGTTGATAAATGGTTTGTCAGACTGGGAAATTCTTAATTAAAAGTTATTTAGTTGCAGAGTGTAGATTTGTTCACCACTCAACTTGACAGTAAATCTCTGAAGACGTGGAATTCATTCTTTTTATGTAAAAGAGCATATAAAGTGAGATGTGTGTGGCTGAGTAAAGGGCAGATCTTGTGTGGAAACACTGAAGTATTTGTAATCTGGAAGTATCTGTAAATCTGTTTATCCATCTCTACAAATGTTTGTCTGTCTTTCTCTGTGTGTTTCTGTCTATCCTTCTCTCCATGTTTCTCCCCATAGCAAAAATCTGTGGCTCGAAAGAAATGTGCAGCTTGCAAGATTGTAGTTCACACCATCTGTATAGAACAGCTGGAGAAGGTGAGTGCTTTATCTCTTGGCAGTGGGATTGTGGACCATCATTGCTTCATCGACCAATCATGTCCCTGCCCTCAGTTATCTCACAGGAAGGCTCAACCCCAGGGGGAGTGGCTTGATGAACTGCCACACAGAGATCCGTCTTTCAGAGTGAGACCACAGCCCCCTCCCGTACTCCGGCCTTTTCTTTGGTTCTGATCTGGTGTAGCTCTTGTGGACTGTTCCTGCTGTCTTTCTCAGATGCAGCTGTGGATCCAGGATCACATGCTCACTCTCGCCAGTCCCAGCACACACTGAGACTGTCTGGCCTGATGGGCCCAGTGAAAGCAGAAAGCTAGTGATGTTACCGCAGCAGGATTTTGCGGGATAGGTGTCAGGAAGTTGACGAATTAACAGAGATAACTGAAAGACCCGGAAACACTCATGTACACATCCAAGAAACACATCCTATTAGAACAGCGACGAAAAACTGCCAAAACCCTCACTCTGGATTTGCAAGCGAGGAAAGACTCAGGAGACTTGATTTACAAATGAGCTTTATGTATAAATATTTTTTTAATTAATTAATACCATGCTTGAGAGCTGATTTTTATACCCAGCCTATAAACTTTGCTGTTGAACGTTGCTGGACTTCTACGTGTATTTAATGTGGAATTTTATGCATTTTAATACATGCATTTCTTTTGTTTAATGTGAAACATCAGCTATGGAGTCAAATGGAAAAAATATATATAGTTTCTGGTGTATTCAAATGTTGAGCATTGTTTTATTGCATAGGTTTATTATTATTTCTAGGGTTAATCCCTGAAAAGAACCATTAGCTATTAGCTACGTTAAGGTAGCTATAGCTATTGATATTTGTATTAGATATTAGCTATAGCTATTGATATTTCTATTAGTTAATGTTGAGGTAGCTATAGCTAATGATATTTTTATTAGGTATTAGCTGATGTTGAGGTAGCTATAGCTAATGTTATTTTCAGTATTAGCAGCTAATCTGTGAGTAGGGGTGCTGAGGTCAGTGAACAGTGCAGTATGAGACTAATGATGAAGGCTGAAGGTCAGATATGTCTCAGTTATGCCTCACTGAATACAAACCGTCTGCCTATACACTGCACTTTTGAATGGAAAACTGCTCGTGGCAATCAGGGTTAGCGTGTGCTACCTGGTCGGTTTAAGACTACACTGGTGGACTCTGTCGGTGCATGAAAAATAACACTGTTCCTGTTGGTCAGCGGTGTGGAAATCACTGAAGTCAAATGTGGGTTGATTAGGGGGGTTGGGGTTCAAACATAACTACTCTTTCTAACAAACCCAGGGCAGGGCACAGCCAGTGTGCTGGAAATGCAGGGTTGCCAACTCTCACGCAATGAGCATGAGACACACGCATTTGACTGTCTTCACACGCCATACATCCGATTTCTCACGCTGAAAAAAATCTAGTTTATTTATCTCTGATCTACATCTATGTTTCAATGAGTTACTAGTAGAGAGGAGTTTCCTTTTCATACACACTCCCCAATAGGTTAATTAAATGGACACAATTAATGTCCATTTAATTAATGTCCATTTAATTAAAAAAAAATAAATAAATAATCAAATCTCACTCCAAGTGATTTTGAAAAGTTGGCAACCCTGGGAAATGCTGCTCATGATTTAGCATTTCTGATGCTCCTTTTAATTGGGATCACAGGAAAAGAATGAAAGCATATTTTTCAAATATGTTTTTCTTTTTCGCAAGTATTAAGACGGCTTCTTGCTTGAAATCTTTAGAATATGACTCTTCAATGGGGAACTTGATTAACACATTTTAAGTTCTCTGGCTTAAGTTTTGCATTTCTGTTTTATCCAAATTATCATCAAATCAAATGAAAAATGATACTAAAGTATCATGTCTATTTTAGATCAATTTCAGATGTAAACCGACGTTCAGGGAATCGGGATCTCGGAACATACGGGAGGTGGGTGTTTGAGTTTGTCACTGTCTTTCTCTGGTTTCTTTGTTTAGTCACTTCGCCTATGTGATTAATTTCTCTCCAGTCCTGCTCTTCAGCAGCCCAGGGTTCCATCCAAACAGCTGGTAGTGTTTAGCCTCTACACCCCAGCAGCTGTTCAGGTGAAACCCTCTACTTCTGAAGAGCTTCATTTGCGTCTACATCCTTATCTTCTTCTTCCCCTCTTTTACATTCTCTTCCATACCACGCTGTTCCTCTTCTGTTCCTTCAATCCATCTGCACTGTGCACTCTCTTCCTCCTGTTTCCCATCATGCCTTTGTGTGTGCTAGCCCACATGGCGATGCAGAGCCCTGAAAGGTTGTAGGGCCCTGAAGCACATCAGGTGCTCTGCACATATATTTCCTACACAGGTATTACACACACACACACACACACACACACACACACATGCACACACATACTAATATCCATGCAATGTGTACTCTTGTATCTGCACATACACACATTATTGGACACAAAGAGCACTAACACATCTATTATAGTGTTACATCTATTACCATGTTGCATCTGTTAGAGTTTTAAATGTATAGTGAAGTATATATTAGAGTATGGTGTTACTTCTATTAGTGTTACATCTATTAGTGTTACATCTATTAGAGTATGGTGTTACATCTATTAGTGTTACATCTATTAGAGTATGGTGTTACATCTATTAGTGTTACATCTATTAGAGTATGGTGTTACATCTATTAGTGTTACATCTATTAGAGTATGGTGTTACATCTATTAGAGTCGTCCTGAATTCTCAAACACTCTCAACTTGTGCTATAGTTTATTACTCATCCAGTTACTCCCCCAGTGTCATTACCCATAATTCTCTAAATCCTTATTTCATCACTTCATTTCCAATCTCATGTCTGTGTCCTTCATCTCTATATTGAGTTCAAGTACCAAATACGTTTAGTGTCTCAAAACAGAAGTTCTGATCTGAAATCAGTAACTGTCGAAAAAGAAAAGAGTTTTATAGAAAATCGTCCTATAAAACTTGATCCTAGCTTAACACCCATACTCCAAAATGCTTAGGTGCTGTTTCTAGACAATAATAAGCAGAATCTGATCACTCTGACTTAGAGTGTATCTTAAAAATGGCCACATATTATTGTAACCAATTGACTGCAGAGAAGGACCTCTTGGTTTCATGCATGATTACTGAGTCTTTTAATCAGTTAGTGTTTAAGTCTTCCTCTCAGGCCTGTGCATGGCCTGAGGTTGATGAGATTAATGAGCTCGGATTGGGCATCTTCTGTTTCCATGGCAGCCCACCATTGTGCGACATCACTGGGTCCATCGACGGCGACAAGAGGGAAAATGCAAACAGTGCGGGAAGGTCTGTATGCGTGTCTGTGTGTTTGCCTTTGTGTGTGTGTGTATGTGTGTATATGTGTGTGCAAGGTTCTTTGGAACCTGTCTCAGTAGGCCAGATATGCAAGCTCATTAAAATTGGGTGAGGATGAAGTGTGTTCTCATCCAGATGTTCTTAATTACCTAATTACTTTCTTTTAGCTGCAAACACCCAACTGTAGTTGACTACATTTTAATAATCGGATGAATGATGGCTGGCTGTGCATCTTGAGTGTTTGTTTCTAACATCTGGGTATCTGCAACATTTCCTATGTTTATAACATCTGGGTGATGTAGTGTTTCATGTGTTTACGACATCTGGGTGAATGCAGTGTTTTGTGTATTTACGACATGTGGATGAATGCAGTGTTTCGTGTGTTTATGACACCTGGGTGAATGTAGTGTTTCATGTGTTTACGACATCTGGGTGAATGCAGTGTTTTGTGTATTTACGACATGTGGATGAATGCAGTGTTTCGTGTGTTTATGACACCTGGGTGAATGCAGTGTTTCATGTGTTTACAACATCTGGGTGAATTCAGCGTTTCATGTGTTTACTGTAATGTCTGGGGCATCATGGAGTGATGAGGCAGACACAAATGCTGAGCGGAGCGAGATTTATTAAGGGATAATCCAAAAGCAGGGTCATATAAGCAGTCCTGGGTCAGATCAGACAAGGAATCCATAACATTAACATAACCTACATATAGAGACATACTTAGTCAAAGACAAAACTAACCAAACCTTGGTACTCTCACTGACATGAAAAACAGGGTTGTGGCACAAATAACAATGAACAGCGCAGACGGCACATGGCTACATAAACAAAACAGACTTGACAGGGGGGAGCTAGACATGACATTTACAACATCTGGGTGAATGCAGAGGTTCATGTGTTTACGACATCTGAGTGGATGCAGAGTTTCATGTGTTCATCACATCTGGGTGACTGCAGTGTTTCCTGGGTATATAACAGTTTTCTTTGTGTTTACAGGGATTTCAACAGAAGTTTGCCTTTCACAGTAAAGAAATTGTGGCCATTAGTTGTTCTTGGTGCAAACAAGCAGTAAGTGTGTATGAGTGTGCGTGCATGCATATGTGCATGTGTGTGTGTGAGAATGAGAGAGAGTGGTGTTGTATACCAATGAGTGCGTAATTATACAGTGTGTATACCAATTTGAATTGTCAGGAGACATGTATTTCTGTGTTAAAATAGAAATATGTGTTTATTATGTCTTCTCTATTTGCAGTATCACAACAAGGTGACGTGTTTCATGCTCCAGCAGATAGAAGAGCCCTGTTCATTAGGAGCGCACGCTGCAGTTATAGTACCTCCAACATGGATTATACGTGTCCGCAGATCACAGGTATACTGACAGCTGGGTCAGAGTTCTCTGATTGAAAAAAAAAAAAAAAATTCAGATGAGTATGAGAACAGCTTTTATTTCCTGGTATTTACATCTAAATGGAACTTAGGAAATATGTTTGTATTAGATCACAGCATTTTTAGGTGAGCAAACGTATTGAAACAAATAATCTTAAAGTAAATAACATTAAATATTTGGTGGCATAACCCTTGCTTGCAATACTGCAAGACTGCAACCCATTGACATCACCAAACTGTTGCATCCTTCATTTGTGATGCTGTTCCAGGCTTTTACAGCAGCTTCTTTTGGTTCCTGTTTGTTTCGGGGGTTTCGCCCTTCAGTCTCCACTTCAGGAGATGAAATGCATGCTCTATTGGGTCAAGGTCAGGTGATTGACTTGGCCAGTCTAAGACCTTCCATATTTTTCCGCTGACTAAAAATGCTTTCCTTTGTTTTGTTGGCAGTGTGCTTTGGGTCATTGTCCTGCTGCATGATAAACTTCCTCCCGATTAGTTTGGATGCATTTCTCCATAAATGGGCAAATTTTTTCTGTACACTTCAGAAGTCATTCTGCTGCTACCATCATTTTAGTTACATCATCAATAAATATTAATGAGCCTATTCCAGAAGCGGCCATGCACACCCAAGCCATGACATTACCTACAGCTTATGCTTCGGATCATAAGCAGTTCCTTTCTTTCTACACACTTTGGCCTTTCCATCACTTTGGTAAAGATTAATCTTGGTCTCACCAGTCCATAAGATTGTGTTCAAGAACTTTTTGTGGCTCATCTCTGTACATCTGTGCAAATTCCAATCTGGCTTTCAGATTCTTACTGCTGATAAGCACAATATTCATGTCAAGTCAAATTTATTTATATAGCACTTTTTACAACACATGTTGTCACAAAGCAGCTTTACAATCGTATGGGTCCAGATCCCTAATGAGCAAGCCAGAGGCTCTCTAAGATGGCAGGAGTTTAAGAAGAAACCTTGGGAGGACCAAGACTCAAAAGGGAACCCATCCTCCATTGGGCGGCCCGCTAGCAGAAGTCCGTATTCATAGTTCAAATATAGTTCAAATATAGTCCTGTTGTTATAGTTCTAATTCCAGACCGAGTAGTCACAGTCCCTTCAGTGCAGATGATGAGCTTCAGGTAGGAGTTAGCGCGTCCTATTGCAGCAATGGCACATCCAACCATGGCATCGGCACATCCACTGGCAAGCCAGACCATCTCCTAGATGCTTGTATGGCATTGTTGAAGGTTTGATTAAATAGGTGGGTAACAGGAAAGGCTCGTCTCTCCTTGTCCCGGTATTTCTCGGGCAGCCATTGGGAAAAGAAGAGAGGGACAATTAGCTCTGTATGGGATATGTTGAACAAAGAAAATTTAAACATTTCTGGAGTGTGGCAGCGACTCCGGCAATTAAATTATTACAGCCTATCTAAAGGGCAGAACCAGAAGGTAACACAGACTTGGGAGCATCCTGAGACACTGGCATCCATCCACTACACCGTCAACAAACTTGAGTGACCATGTGCAGTGACAGGATGACAGCACCAGCGCCCCAGTTTGCCATAAGACCCTTTGCCCATGAACCACTGGATCTGTAATCTTATCTAAGGGGGCACATTAATAAATAAGTAAGTAAGTTTTCAATCTAGACTTAAAGACTGTGCCAGAATCCCGGATTCTGGAAGATTATTCCATAGTTGGGGGGCCTTATAAGAAAAGGCTCTTCCCCCTGCTGTTACCTTATTAATTGTTGGAACTAATAAGAGGCCAGTGGACGCGGGGGTTCATAATAAGAGATAAGCTCTTGGAGGTAGTCAGGAGCAAGTCCGTGCAGTGCTTTAAAGGTCAATAGAAGAATTTTAAAGTCAATACGGAATTTAACTGGAAGCCAATGCAGTGCCGATAAGACTGGGCTAATATGATCAAATTTCCTAGTTCTAGTTAGAACTCTGGCTGCTGCATTCTGAACTACTTGAAGTTTATTTAGATTCCTAACAGAGCATCCTGACAATAAAGAGTTACAATAGTCTAATCTGGAGCTAACAAAGGCGTGTACTAATTTTTCTGCATCATGCTGGGATAATGCATTTCTTAACTTGGCAATGTTACGGAGATGTAGAAAAGCTATTGTAGTAATATTATCTATGTATATCAAATGATGGGTCCGAGTCGAATAAGACGCCGAGATTTTTGGCAGCTGAGCCAGGAGTAATGGGGTAGTCTGCGAGATTTAGATCTATCTTGTGGCCTTTGGGCCCAGAAGGAGAACCTTCATTTTGTCACCATTAAGGTTGAGGAAGTTTAGCGACATCCAACATTTAATATCACTTACGCAGGCCTCAATTTTTCCTAATCTGGATTTGTCATCAGGTTTGGCCGATATATATAAAGTTGCGTGACATCTGCATAGCAGTGAAAGTTGAAACCATGTTTATTTATAACTATTCCTAATGGTAACATATATAATGTAAATAATAGTGGTCCTAGGATGGAGCCTTGCGGGACTCCATATTTCACTTCTGAGCGTTTTGAGGGAATATTATTGAGCTCCACAAACTGATAGCGATTGGTTAAATAAGAATTAAACCATGAAAGGGCTGTACCCGAGATTCCAACCCAGTTTTCTAACCTTTCTAGCAGGATCTTGTGATCTATTGTGTCGAAGGCTGCACTGAGATCGAGAAGCACTAATAGAGATACATAACCTTGATCAGAGGCAAGAAGGAGATCATTTGTTACTTTAACTAGTGCAGTTTCAGTGCTGTGGTGGGGCCTAAATCCAGATTGGAACTTTTCAAATATGTGGTTCCTGTGCAGATATAAGCATAATTGTTGGGCCACAGCTTTTTCTATGATCTTGGATATAAATGGTAGGTTCGAAATGGGTCTGTAACTAGATAGTACAGTTGGATCCAGATTTGGTTTCTTGATCAGGGGTTTAATGACCGCTAGTTTACAGGATTTGGTCATGTGACCTATTGTGATAGATGAGTTAACTACCATTAGAAGAGGTTCGGTCACAACTGGTAAAACCTCTTTGAGAAATTTTGAGGGAATTGAGTCTAATGTGCAAGTAGTAGAATTTAATGATGAAATTATTTTCTCAAATTCTGGTTGTGGGAGTGGGTGAAAAGCGTCAAGCGTTTCTTCTAATGCAAAATTTTGTTCAATATCAGCCAATCCAGATGACCAACCAGATGAATTACCTATAAAAGGATTTATATTTAGTCTAATATTCTCTATTTTATTATCAAAGAAATCCATAAAGACATTACTAGTTAGGTTCCCTGGAATCTGAGGTTCAATGCCTGTTTGATTTTTTTGTAAGTTTAGAAATAGTACTGAAAAAATCTGTTTTTATTTTTCTCAATCAGTGAGGCTAAGTATGCTGAGCGTGCATTAGTGAGTGCCCCTTTGTACTCAATAAGGCTGTCCTTCCTTACTTCCAGCTTAGGGTTAGGGTAGATTGCCATTTCCGCTCTAATTTAGGTGCTATTTGTTTTAAGTTACGAGTTTGGTTGGTGTACCACGGAGCGAGCTTTTTAAATCTGGCCTTTTTATATTTGATTGGAGCTACTATATCTAGAGCTGATCTACAGGTATTCTCTAAGCAGTCAGTTAAATTATCTAACTCCTCGAGATCTGATGGCGAGTAGGCTAAAGTAGTTAAATCTGGGAGGGTTTCAATAAACTGTGTTGCGGTTGACGAATTTATCAAGCGTTTTAGACAATGCAGAGGAGACTGGTGGATATTCAGGTTAAGATGAGAATGAGACTAGATAGTGATCGGAGATTGCTGCAGTTTGCGGAAGTGTATTTATGTTAGCTACGTCGGTACCCAGCGTCAAAATCAAATCTAAAGTATGATTGTGATAATGAGTAGGTCCCGTGACATTTTGAGTAATGCCGACAGAGTTCAATATCGAAGTAAATGCCCTTTTCAGCGGATCCTCAAAATGTATGTTAAAGTCTCCTACCATTATTATTTTGTCACTGCATACCGCTAAATTTGCTGCAAAATCGCTGAAATCGTTTATAAAGTCTGGGTAGCGCCCTGGATGTCTGTACACATTAGTGAGTGAGAGAGCGTTCTTGTTTGTAGCTGGATTAGTTATATTAATAGATAGCATCTCAAAAGAATTGGCGATATCATAGTGTTTCTGGTGAACTTCTAAAGAATTTCGGTAGATTATGCATATTCCTCCTTCTCTGCCTAACAATCTTGGTTTATGGACATAACTGTATCCCGCAGGGGTGGCCTCATTTAAAGTTAAAATTTCGCCAGATCGAATCCAGGTTTCTGTGAGACATAAAACATACATTTTCTGGTCGCTTATAATCTCGTTCACAATAGCTGCTTTAGAATTGAGCGATCGAATATTGAGTAATGTGATTTTCAGATCGGTCATATTGCTACTAATCGGATGCGAAGTTTGAATAGTAGTTAAAATCTTTGGACGGACTATTTTAATTTTCCTATAATTGAATTTAACCCAGGGCACAGACACAGTCTCAATCTTGTAGGAATTTGGTGACGCCTCTTGGCAGCTCGCAGACAGTCGGTTTAGCCGGTTTGTCTGCGCCCTGGTCTCGACTCTGGATTGTCAGCAGCTCCTAATACTACTCTGCCAACTAACTAACAGGCTATGGGCTATGCTGCAGGAAAGCAGGGCGGTGCCATTCCGGGTGGGGTGTACACCATCCCTGCCTAAAAGACCAGGCTTGACCTCGAATATTCTATAATTATCAATATAGCCCACATGATTTTCGTTACACGACTCAGACATCCAACGGTTTAACGCCGTGAGCCTGCTGTATTGCTCACCGCCGCGCCGCATTGGGATGGGACAAGAGCAAATTACTGCATCGGACATCGTCTGGGCCAGTTTAACCACCTCTTTAATATTAGCTTTAGTCACTTCGGACTGCCGCAGACGTATATCGTTGGCCCCTACATGTATAGCTATCCTAGAAAATCTCATTTTAGCTAATAGTGTAAGATTGCCACTAATGTCCGGTGCTCTGGCTCCCGGTAAACAACTGACTAACCGCTGGAGCCCCTAAAGAATTAGCTACTTTCACGTGCTGAACGATAGAATCGCCTATGACCAGAGTTCGTGAGACAGGTTCCTCAGTGGGTGTTTTACTGAGCGGGACAAACCTGTTGGACACGTGAACTGGGGAGTGGTGTTCTGGTGGGCTAGCATTGACATTAGCATTAGCTGCAGCCCTCGCTCTCCGACTATGCCGCTGAGACGTCACCCATGCGCCCCGCTGTGAGGGCTCTAACACCGGAGTCGCGGAGGCACTAACTCTCCCTGGCGCGTCCACAGCTACAACTGACTCTTGCTCTCTATCCCTTAATAGTGAGTGGACGCGGCGCTCTAAACTTTCCACTTTCACTGCGAGGGAAGTGACTAACTGGCACCTATTACAAATACTATTGCTATTACTGTCAGTGGCGAAAGGGGCTAAACTAAACATGCCACACTCCGAACAGGCAAACAAACCACCACCAGCCATAGATAAATCAAACAACTTACCGCGTTTAGCCGAAATTTAAGAACTTACGCTAGCAGACTGTCGTTGTGGCAGGAACAAGCAACTGCTCGCCTTGACTGTGGAAAAACTACCTGTGAAAATGGTCTAGGAAGGCAGTTAAGAACAGTAGAAAAATAGTTATCACAAATTAGAAAATAATCGTAAAGTTAACGTAATTGTAAAATCAGAAAAGCACTCCACAGCAGCGTCAGCAGGAAGCAGCATCAGCCATCATCAGCCACAACTACTGTTGTTCTCTTTGGCCGACCTTTGCGACGTCTGTTGCTCAGTACACCAGTACTTTATTCCTTTTTCAGGACATTGCTTTGTCCAATGGCTCTGATCAATTTTCCTTCTTTTCTCAGCTTCAAAATGACTTGCTTTTAAGACAGCTTTCTGGTCTTCATGTTTGTTTATCCTCTTTAATAAGAAATGCAGTCGTTATAGGTTTAAACCCAGGCTAAAGTCGAGCAGAGCTATTTAATCTTTGAACAATCAACCTAAAAGGCAACACCTGGTCAACAAGAAACACCTGTCAGTCACATGTTCCATGTTGCTCACTTGAAAAATAGGTGGGTTCAAACTAAGGGTGTGATGTCCTAAGTTGTTTAATACATTTAGATGTAAATATATATATATATAAATGAAATATATATGAAAACATCCTTAAATGCTTAAATCAGAACATTCATTCCATGGTGTTCTAAAGTTCCAAGAGTGTAGATCTAACAAGCATATACAAACATGCATATCCAAAAAAAACATGTAAACTTGTAAAGCTAGATGTGTCCAGCAGAGGGCAGAAGCCTCTTTTGAAATTGTGTGTTTGTTTCTGCAGTCCTCACTAAAGTCAAGCAAAAAGAAGAAACGGACTTCATTCAAGCGCAAATTGAGCAAGAAAGGTGCAGAGGTGGGTCACATGCGTCCCTTCAGAACATGTCACTGTCTTAACAAAATCTGCCTCTTCTGCTATTAAGCCCCTCTCCCAAACTCTCCTGATAGGAGACTCGGTGGAAGCCATTTATAGTAAGGCCAATCCCATCTCAGCTGATGAAACCGCTGTTGGTGTTTGTAAACCCAAAGAGTGGAGGCAACCAGGTCAGCATTACACTCATCACACAATCAGTCAAAACTACAAATGTGATTTGCACTGCAAACATCAATCAATGAATCACTGAATTAGACACACACCCCTCAAGTCATACTTCATGAGTAAATATCGTAAATATCTTGAAGAATAATCAGTGTTGATTCAAAACTACAGTTTATTTATAATAAACTACAGTTTATTATTTCTTACACTTTTAAGTAGATCAAACATGATTGTTGCACTAAGGCTAAATATGTAAAATGGGGTTCCCTGGTATAGGAATATTCCACAGACTGTGTGTTTTCAATGGAAGAGGAATATTCCACACACTCCCGTGTTTGTCCCATGAAGTCATCTGCCCCGTATGTTCACACTCCTCATTGTGCTGGATCGCCAGCTCATTGTCATGGTGAACAAGCCCAGCAGGCTCTAGAGCAGGGTCCATGTCTACAGTGTCCCCAGAATACAGTCCCCTTAAGAACCGCAGCCCCACCACTGCAGGCCATGGTTTAAGCATGAGTGAGTGAGGGAACATATATGGCCCAAATGGCATATACAGTCATTGGTTTGTGTGGTCCTGAGGCCTCTTTGTAAATGTGAGCGTGGTATAAGAGCATTTCTCATTGTCTCTAGGGGGCCAAAATTATCCAGTCGTTTATGTGGTATCTGAATCCTCGGCAAGTATTTGACCTGAGCCAAGGGGGACCAAAAGAAGGGTAAGCTGTTCATACACTCACAGGTTGAGCACTTAACACACATGTAGTGCACTTAACACATACTCAGCAAGCACTTATCACACAATTAATACACACATAGAACACATGACACATACTCAACACTCACTTAACACACTTAATACTCACGTAGTGCACTTAAAACATGCTCAACACGCTCTTAACACACACTTTCACTTTCCTTGGCCCCATCTTGTTCTCCTTAGTAAAAAACAAGGAACTTTTGTTTTGTGTGTGTGTGTGTGTGTGTGTGTGTGTGTGTTTTAGGCTGGAGATGTACCGGAAAGTTCACAACCTGCGGATTCTGGCCTGTGGTGGCGATGGCACGGTGTGTGTGCACATGTGCATAAATGTTTGTGTGTGTGTGTGAATGATTAAGGCCTGAAGGCTTTTCCAGGCAGTGTTTCAGATTGTTCAGAACTGCTTCACACACACTTAATGTGACAAACTGTTATGTTCAGTCACACCCTTAGAACATTTACCAGAGTGGAAACTTTGTGTGTGTGTGTGAGGGGGGAAAGAAGGTTTTCATAATTATTTAAGTGTGTGTGGGTGTGGGTCTGTGTGTGTGTGCATGATTGGGGGGGGGAGGGTTCTCTAAGTAATTAAGCTGTCAGGTTTACATGAGTTCAGGGCTCCTAGAATCCCTGGATATTTCCCACAGTGACATTTATCCACCCAGAGGTATTTTCTCCACTACTGACTTATGCAGCACAAAAATATGGGAATGAAAACCACCTCATGTCCTCCTAATGTCCTCCTAGTGTCCTCCTAGTGCCGTATTGGTGTCCTACTAATGTGTCCTTTTCTGTTGGAGATTTTTTTGTATATATCTGATTCTGTACTTTTGTAACTGGTACAACCAAACCCCACCACCCCTCCACCCACACGCACCCAGACACACACACACACACACACACACACAGAGTGAAAGATTGTACTTGTCTTTCAGGTGGGCTGGATTTTGTCCACTCTAGATCAACTGCAACTGAACCCACAGCCTGCTGTGGCTGTACTTCCTCTGGGGACAGGAAATGACCTCGCCAGGACTCTTAACTGGGGCGGGGTGAGTGAGCTAATACTGAATGGACACCACAGAGTTACTGTTTCTCTACAATCAAACCCGATGGGTCATTCAAGCTATTTTTCTTTGATGGACTTGTCTGGCTGGCATGCGTATATGCTTGTTCAAATCTAGATTTGTACTCAGGAGGTGTTATGCAAGATGCTACTAAAAAGCTGTGTGCATGTGTTTGCATGCATATGTGTGTGTGTTTGTGTGTGTGTGCAGGGCTACACAGATGAACCCATCTGTAAGATTCTTTCCCACGTGGAGGATGGAAACATTGTGCAGCTTGACCGCTGGAACCTGCATGTGGAGTCGAACCCAGAGGCGGGGCCAGAGGAGAAAGACGAGCAGGTGACTGACAAGGTAGGACACGCCCCCACCTCCCTCATGTCCACACAACTCCACAGACTCCACCCACTCCTCTATCAGCAGTACACATTCACACTCCACCCATTCCTCTCTCAGGAGTATAAAGGCAGGTATGTGAGTGTGTGGTATGTGAGCATGTGGGTGGTTGTGTGTGTGGATATAATCAGCTACATGTGAATGTGCATGTGGGTGGAGTCGTACATTGTCTTGCTCATGCCATGTGTCCTCTTCTACACAGCTGCCCCTGGATGTGTTTAATAACTACTTTAGCCTTGGGTTCGATGCCCACGTAACCCTGGAGTTCCACGAGTCCCGAGGTGTGTAACAATGTCACTTCTGCTTAACCCTGACATGTACCCATTCTAAAGCAATTTCACTGAGTACATAATGTCACATTGTGTGTGTGTGTATGAGGTCTGGTTGATTGGCACTAATTAAAATACTGGCCTTTCTCTCTTTTCCCAGAGGCAAACCCAGAGAAATTCAACAGTCGTTTTAGGAACAAGATGTTCTATGCTGGGGTGAGTGGCACAGAGAAAAGGAAAGCCCTGTATCATCCAGACAGACACACGTACACACACACACACACACACACACACATACACACGCACGCAGACACACACACAATCACTGTCTTTTGCACTCACAAACAAATGAGGGCTGGCTCTTTGCAAAACAACAATCATTATTTTGAATAATTTGAAAACAGTTTGTAACAATGCATGTCATTAAACACAGGTCTAATTGCACCCAGTCTCTCAGAGTGTAAAACAGCTAATGCATTTTGCCCATAGCAACTTATTTTGCATTAAATGCAATTACTCCTATTCAACAGATAATGGCGTGGAGACAGACACAGCATACAAAATGAAAACAGAAAATAATAATGAAGACCGATTAGGTGAACTAAAAGAATGACAAACTTTAAAACTGAATTATAAATGAAAGATAGAAAGATGCATCATTCAGTGAAGTGGAGAAGCTGAAGCTGTAAATAGATCATCTTAATTATCTATGAGCAGTGGAGTTATGTTTTATGATGAAGGCTGTGAGTAGTATAGTATAGTATAGAGCTTAAGATGCATAATGTCATGGGCAAATCAATGCCAACACACCAGCAATTCATCATCAGAATTTGTCCTGGTCAAAAACACACATACAAGTTGCACATATTCTCGAATATGCTAAAGAGAAGCATCAAGAAAAGAAATGTATGCTTTGTGTGAATATATTAATGAATACTGTAATATTCCAAATAACACAAAGTATACTAAATACGATGTGTACGTATATTAATTTATACTGTAGTACACCAAATAACACTAAGAATACTAAATGAAATGTGTAAATGTACTAATTAATACTGTACTATGCCAAATGTATGCTAAATACTGTGTGTATGTAAACTAATTAATTAACTAATTAAAAACTACGTATACTAAATAAATCTGTAAGTATACTACATAACACTGTGTAAGTATACAAATTAAAACAGTATGTAAGTATACTAAATAACACTGTGTAAGTGTACTAATACTGTGTTAATCTGATTTGCCATTGTGTTGCCTCTTTTAGACGGCCTTCTCAGATTTCATCATGGGGAGCTCTAAAGATCTGGCTAAGCACATCAAAGTGGTGGTAAGTGAACGATAATTTATTTATAGTTCTGAATCAAAACATGAAGAGAAATGTATATAATTTTTACAGAAAATAATTGTACTACATCCCACAATTCTTGGTTTTGCCTCAGAAATTGCATTTTTGATGTCACCCCAGAAGTTTGGTCCCATCAGATTAAGGTCCAGGGATTGAGCTGGCTACTCCATAACCTCAATTTTTTTGGACTGGAACCAAGATTTAGCTCATTTACTGGTATGTTTAGGGTTGTTGTCTTGCTGAAACACCCATTCCAAGGGCATTTCCTCTTCAGCGTAAGGCAACATGACCTCTTATATCAAGTATTTGATATATGCAAACTGGTCCGTGATCCCTGGTATGCGGTAAATAGGCCCATCACCATAGTAAGACAAACATGCCTATACCATGATGCTTGCACCACCATGCCTCACTGTCTTCAGAGTGTACTGTGGCTTGAATTCAGAGTTTGTGGGTCGTCTGATGAACTGCCTGCAGCCCTTGGACCTAAAAAGAACAATTTTACTATCAGTCCACAAAATGTTTTTCCATTTCTCTTTAGGCCAGTTGATGTGTTCTTTGGCAAATTGTATCTGTTGTAGTATGTCTTTTTTTTAATGGTAGGACTTTGTTGGGACTTCTTGCTAATAGCTTCACACAGGTGTCTTCTAACTGTACTCACAGGTAACTTGAGACTGTCTTTGATCATCCTGGAGCTGATCATTGGCTGTGCCTTTACCATTCTGGCAATTCTTCGATCCATTCGAATGTCATGTCTCAAATGTGTCGAAGAACCCATATTTCTCAGGCTTTTAAGAAGAAATGCATGTACAACATGTGCTGGCTTCAACCAAGGACCACCTGATTCACACCCGTTTCTTCACAGAATGATTGACCTTACTAATTGAACTCCACACTTCTATTATTCTGTACACACCCCTATCAATTAATTATTCAAATACATAGCATTCATGATGCATACTCAGTATGCATGCTCTTGAGGCTGAGTCTGCTGGTTTTCTAAGAATTTACTGCAACGGGTAAATTGTTTGTCATGTGGTAATATAATTTAGACCAAAAACTGATTAATCTGGTTAGTCATACTGGACTGCTATTATTTTGAACACTACTGTATGTGTGTGTGAGTATGGACTCAAAGAGAGCTTCTGTATAGCTACGCACAAAATTATTCAACCCTTTCAAAAGGCAGACTGGTGATATAATTAAAATGTAATGAAAAGTATTTATCAGCCAAGGCTTTATATCAGCCTTTAGTAAACAGTCAAAGAAAGCGTATTACAAGCCATTTTGACACGGTAATGGTGAGTTCAGTACCAATTCAAATGAAAAAGTAATTCATTCTACAAATGTGAATGTGCAATTTTTTTGCTCTCTCAAAGTCAGAATTTAATTAAGCAACCTTTACACTTCAAACCCTCCAGTAAACATTTCTGGAATCTCCTCTCACTTCCTCATGTTTAAAATACAGGTCATTAACAATGTTATGTATAGCTACGCCCTAAGCCCCTGTCTTGTGTCTGTTACCCTAGTCCCACCTTGTTTCTCTGGTTTCCCCGTTGTCTGTCACGCCCCTGTACCTTGTGCCCCTGCACACGTGAATATCTGTACCACCTGTGCCTTGTGTGTGTCCGTGTATTTAATCCCCTCAGGTTCTTACCTCCATCTCGGTCATTGTTTGTCGTAACTACATTCTGCTAGAGTTCGCACGTGATATGTGTTTTATTTCCCCATTGCCCTTGTTAATGTGTACTTCCTGTCTATTCCTAGTTCTCCCTGTTAGTCCTGTAACCGAGTTGTTGGTTTTTGTCTGCGTGTTTGTTCTTTGTTAACCCTGTACCCCTAGTTCTCCCATGTCTCGTGGTTTACCTTGATTCCTGGGTTCTCCCTTTTCGTCTGTTCCCTGCCCGCTTTGTGTTGTGTTCCTTGTATTCAGTTTATATCGTTGTTGTATGTGTCTTTTATCGTAAGTAGCATGTCTGTTTTTATTAGTTTCTGTGTATGTTATCTCCTTTGTTGTGTTTGGTTTCCCTCTGCCTGGCCTTTGTGTTGTCAGTTATTAGTTTAGTATCAGAAATAAACTCATTCCTCTCCCACACTTGCGTCCCGTCTGCCTGGAAAAAAATTACAAGCAGTCAGTTTCTGTGCTGTTAGAGTTTTCTTTAAACACCACCAAAGTTTTGCGGTTGGATTGAAATCTGAAGACTGTAGTGTTTCCTTGTGGACATTCCAGGACCGATCCCTGGGCAAAGCTTTGGTTTGCATGGACGAATGCTTGGGACCATTGTCTTGCTGGTTTGCAGTTATCGCCAAAGTTGAACGTACAAGGTTCAGTCTTCTCCAAAAAGGACTACTGTTTGAGAGAACCTATGGTGCCAGTCACAAGGTCAAAATGCCACTTCCTGCTACGGTGAAGCAGTAGGCACACCAGAAAGGAGTCAAGACAGATCTGGTTTAGTGTTATCACTCCTTAAGTCTCTCACAGCTCCGTAGGCCTGTCCACATTCTGCCGGCTTTCTTAGGTCAGCCGTGTCCAGACTTGAGTATGGCGAGGCGTCTGCCGTGTCCAGACTGTAGTGTGGAGAGGCGTCTGCTGTGATGGCTTTGCTTGTTGTGTCCTACTCAAAATGTTCATTAGTTCTTCTGTGACCTTCATTAGGGTACTGCAGCAGGTGTTTTTTTCCATGTCGTCTGTTCTCATGTCTGATTCCTCTGGTGGAAAACACTTTCATTCAGGCCTGGACAGGTTTGCTGCTGTACAATGAGTTTTTACATTTACTTATCAAACTGCTGACTGTCTGGACTCTTGTTCTGCTTTTGTTCGAGCTCATTTTTCTTTGCTATGGTTGCTGCTGAATTTGAATACATGTATGGGTGGGATTTACATATGTCACTGCAAAGCAGCCAGCACAGTTTGTTGCCAACCAGCAAGTGATTTAACAACCAGCAATATTGAAGATTGACAGAACAATTTTTGACATGAATGAATTTTAGAAAATTGGATTAGATCACACAACTGATACACAGGGATTTTCAGACTAGGTCTAGGAATAGGTCTTCAGATAAGCTTGAATTCTGAAATCCTTACAGTTTATGGGGAGGCTGAATCATTTTGAGTTCCACTATATTATACCGAATTCAGCTGTCATTATACTATCATGTGGCCATAACTTGGCTATCTGACCAGATCATGACACACTAACCTGCTGCATTACTTCTGCCAGTGTGATGGAGCAGATTTGACCTCTAAGGTTCAGGAGCTGAAGTTGCAGTGTCTAGTCTTCCTCAATATTCCCAGGTAAGGAAAGTGTCTGTCTGTCTGTCTGTCTGTCTGTCTGTCTGTCTGTCTGTCTGTCTCTATCTCTTCCTCACTTAGAGTCATTTTCTATAGTAATTTCAGGTTTGTATCCTTAATTGTCACCTTTCTGAAAATGTGTCCATTTGAACATTATAAGTATGGTATAGTGGGTGTGCTTTTTAATGTGCGTGTGTGTGTGTGTGTGTGTGTGTGTGTGTGTGTGTGTGTGTGTGTGTGTGTGTGTGCGTGCGTGCGTGCGTGCGTGTAGGTATTGTGCTGGCACGATGCCATGGGGGAATCCCAGCGAGCACTTTGAGCCTCAGCGCCATGACGATGGTTGCATTGAGGTCATCGGCTTCACCATGACATCACTGGTACTCTCTGGCCTGTTGATTTATCATCAGTCAAAATGAGCAAACCGAAATTAATTGATTGATAAATTAAGTGATCTGATAGATTAATTCTGCTCGAATGTTAGTAATCTCATGAATGTAAGATGATTTTGTTACAGCTGTGCAGTGATTGCTTGTTTTTGTCATTGTTGTAGGCAACGCTGCAGGTCGGAGGTCATGGTGAGAGGTTAAATCAATGTCATGAGGTCACGCTCACGACATACAAGTCCATCCCCATGCAGGTGGACGGGGAGCCGTGCAAACTGGCCCCCTCCATCATCCACATCTCCCTCCGAAACCAGGCCAACATGGTCCAGAAGACCAAGAGGAGGACCTCAATACCACTGCTCAATGAGTGAGCTACACACACACGCACACACCCTTCTGACTGGCTGCTGGTCAGATCAAATTTGTTTTGCCACCTGGAGTTGCACACACACACACACACACACACACACACACTCTGCTCACACACACACTCTGAGTGAGTAAAGGGTCTGCAGACAGAGAGCATGACCAGGCCAGGACACATGAAGAGTATTTTGTTAGCTGTAGCTGACAGGACACAAACAACACAACACAGATGTACAGCAGCACACTCAGGGACTACAAACACTGCCTTTCTATCTTCATCTTGTTCTGTTTTTGTTTACTCCATTGCTCTCTGTGTCTCTCTTTCTCTCTTTTCTTTCTCCTAACTGAATCTATTTTCTCTATCTCCTTTACCCTCACTCCCTCCCTCTCTCTTCCTCTCTTTTCTCCCCCACATTCTCCCTCTATCTACCCCACTCTCTCTCACTCTCTTTCAGAGCTGTCCTTGTGTTCAAGGGACCTTTTTAGACCCATTTGCCATTCTAGGAAATGGTTGCTAAATTCAGACCCCCCCCCCCCTTAATGAGATGATTACTGCTGCCTCCTTGTCTGTGTGGTTTTGTTCATTTCACACACGGCTGTATCTGTGAGGCGCCCTCCGTCGACAGCTAGCCCCTTGACACTGTGTCATTTTCCTATTTAAGGGGGAAATAATGAAGGTGGAGGCTTATTCAGGAGTGGCCGAGCTGAAGCAGGCGTAGCGACCTCCGTAACTCTGTCCACGCTAACCGTCTGCTTATCAGGCCCTGCAGCCAGTCGAACACACTAAAATATTTAAGCAAGGGAAACATTGTACTGGGCTCACATTGATGGGGCTGAATGGTTTTGTTTTCCTGACCACTGAACACTTGTACAGAAATATTTGTCATTGTGTCAGATATTGAATCAGCTTTTCTATGTGTGTGTGTGTCTGATTATGCATGCTACCCTATTCTATGTATTTCTGTCAATGTACATGCATGTCTGGCTGAGGTGTCACTTTGTGCATGCTAACCTATGTATTTGTATCAGTGAGCACACAGGTGTGTGTGAGTGCGTGTGTGTGTGCATGTGTGTGTGTGTCTAATAGGACTCTTTTTCCACTCTCTCAGTCAGCAGCCATTCCCAGAGAGGCTAGGCATCCGAGTGAACCGCATCAGCATGCACAACTATGAGGCTCTGCACTATCACAAAGAGAAACTCAAAGAAGCCTGTGAGTGTACACACACACACACACATACATGCGCACGCATAGGCACACAAACACACACACACCTGCACCTGTGTGTGCTGACTAATACAAATACAAAGTGACTTCTCAACTAGACATGCAAACATACACACACACACATACATGCACACATACAAGCATGCACATGGCCACATGCAAGCACACACACACACACATTTTGGTAAGGCTCTAATCCTAGTGCAGTGTTGTGGCTACTGTGACATACCTGACTCAGGCCAGCAGGGGGATCATGCCTTTCATTAGCAAAGTAGAGCAGAAAAGACTTAATAATAAAGGCACTGCTCCCTACAGAGATGAACCGCCCCCTTATACACCACTAGATGGCAGCACATGACAACACCACTTCTTCCATCTATCACTACACCTAACACAAGCAGGCCGTGGTTGTGTTTAGACAGTACAAGGACTTTTACACAAGGCCATTTTCAACAGTGTCTACCAGTAGGAACCCAGCTGCCAAATTCTGACTCTCTGCTGATGGTGCTTAACCGAGTTCTGCCTCTGTCCACACACACCACACCTCTGGCTCTCTGTTGCTGTCACACACTCTTCACACCTAAAGAGCTTATACAACACAGGCGAGAAGCCAAGAGAGAAAGGGAGGGTCTGAGAGAATTAGTGAGAGAGAGACAGATGGAGAGAGAGAGAGACAGAATGAGAGAGTACAGAGAAAAGAACAAGTCTGAATTGAATTAGAGACGTTGTTGCTAAGCAACCAAACATTCCTCAGTAAAGACCCCCCATCCACCCATCCAGCAGCTTACACTCCCACTACTCACTCTTCACTCCTCTGTCCTCTATTCTCACTCCTCACTCCTCTCTCCTCACTCGGTTTTCTAGAGACCGTCCTCACACTTCATAAATATTATGGCGATGCCGTGTAAGTAAGTCACTACAGATAAGGCTAAATTGATCTGACTGTCCAAGATCCTGTTAGTGTGCCAGGGTCACACGAGGAGAGAGAACGCCAGATACTCTCCCCCCTCCATGATTCTGTATTACTGCCGCTGTGCCTTATTGGAAAGAAGTCCACTTTCATTCTGCAGCTACCGGAACACTGTCTGGTCTCAGCCCTGTTGTAGATGGGTTTGGTTTTATCGAATCCTTCATATTACTAATGATGATGACAACCAGACTGGTATGGGCCTCTTTTTGCCTGTAACAGACAAGTAGCAGACCTTTTGTGCCTGTAACAGACCTGTGTGTGCCTGTATGTGCCTGTAACAGACCTGTATGGGCCTGGGTAACTAGGGGGGAGTTGATACACCTGTTCTGAATCATAAACAGGATAATGGACTCATTGAAATGAAGACTCATTTTGACTCACCAATACAAAACCATAGCTATCGATTCTAACATTGTTTACAGGCTGTGATGAGAATTTGAGCTTGCAGCTTTCATAAAAGTCTGTTCATCAGAACAGTCCTTATTTCCTTCTGAGCTGGCTTTGCTTCAGTGCTCCTAGCTGAAACCCCCAAAATTATCAACAAAAAACCACAAGTGTTCCTAATACCACAGACTCACAGAGCAAACGGCAAAGGTCCTACCGCCAACAAGGATGGTGTCCTGTCCTTATTAAAGAGTCTTCTGCAGGGCAGTGCATCTACGTCCGGAGCACACTGGTGACGAACTTTTCAATGGAGTTCTGCCACTCAGGGACGTGGGGGGGGTGTACCAGAAACGTGGCGCTCGGCTGAGCCGGAAATCCTGGCGCCAGGCTGCGTGAGCCTCTTCTGCTCTGCAGGGGTCATTAGCAGGAATGTGGGTCAGGTGGAGAAAGCCACAGCGCCCTTTATCAGGAACAGAGAATGACTCTCTTTGGTTGGCTCATTTTTTTTTTCTTTCTCTCTCCATCACGCTGGCTGTTTCCTTGTGCCGCTCACCCTATCCGTCTCTCAGCCATCCCGCTGGGGCTCATCGTCGTCCCCGGAGACAGTGACCTGGAAACGTGCCGAGCACACATCGAGAGGCTGCAGGAGGTATGGGGGGGGAAATGACGGGGGGAGAGAAGAGAGAAGGGAGGGAGAAAGGGAGGGACAGAGAGAAGGATGAGGTAAGAAGGAGAGAGAGTAGTGGAGAGGGAGAGGGAGTGGGAAAAGAGTCAACGGAGAAAAATGACAGGGAGGGACCCAGAGAGAGAGATGATCACACACAGGGGGTAGGCAGTGAGTGGAGGGATGTAGAGGTACAAGGAGAGTACAAGAGAGTGTGGTGGGATGGGGGGGTCTGTCTGTCTGTATCGGTCTGTCTGTCTGGTGATGGTGTGTGTGGATGTGTATGTTTGATAGTGGATGGTGCTCATAAAAACAAATGAAGACTCTGGACTAAGACACAGATGTATAAGTATATATGTGTGTGCCACAAACCTATAAGTGTGTGTGTGTGTGTGTGTGTGTTTGTCCATGTCACATACCCACAAATGGCAGCCTTAAGCTGGATAAATATGCTAATATGCCTTTGTGTTTTGGATTTAAGCAGAGTGTGGAGAGAGGTCACACATGTGTGCACACACACTCACACACACACATACTCTCTCTCACTCACTCACACACACACCTTCCTGCAGTTTTTAATGAAGCACCCCAGGCGGTAAATAGGGCATGAAATGTGTTACGATTAGAGATCTCTGCAGTGCAGCTGGGTATTTATCTGGTAATTCATTACACACACACACACACACAAACACAAAAAAACACAATAATCTCTTCAAAACTATTCAGCAGTGCTTATTGAGAATGGTGTAAACATGCATGTCCACCAGGGTGTGGGTGTGTATGTCGGGGTACTTTGTGAGTGTGGGGGTGGGTGTGTGTGAGGGCTAATGCATGCATGCGTGTGAAATAAACTGGCCTGTAACCTCCATCAGGCTGTTCTGATGTGTAATCTGTGTGCGTGTGTTTCGGGCTCTCTTACACGCCTGGACCTCCCACAGGACTTTGTGTCATGTCACCCATCTCTCCAACGACTGGCGCCTCAGGTGGGTGAGACAGCTGGGAGGAATTACAGGCACAGAGCAATTGCCGGAACAAGCCCTGAAATCATAATGCTCACTATTGTTCACACCATGGTCTCACACACAGACACACACAGCCCTGCCTCCACACACACAGTCCTGCCTCCACACACACAGCCCAGCGTCCACACACACAGCCCTGCCTCCACACACACAGCCCTGTCTTTACACACAGAGCCTGCATTGTTCCTGATTGCTCCTGAGATACAGTGTTGTTTTGTGGCCCTTGGTGGCGCTGTGTGTTTGTGCATATACATGCGTGATCAGCATTGCCAAGCAGGTGTTGGTGTGCTGCTGGCTGATCGTTGTAGTTTCTGCATGGTCATGACTGCTACTGCTCATATCCTCTTTGAGACTGTGAACCAACGAATGCCATGTGGGCATGAGGATGAGTATGACTTACCATTAAAACAGGAATTCAGTTCAGTTAAATAAAAATGTCTCACAAGCAGATTTTAGAATCCCAATGAATGAACCATAATCGAAATAAAAGTGTAGTAGATCAGTGTAGTAGATAACTTAATTGTCAATCAAATTATAGTAAAATTATGACTATATCCAGCTGTTAGTCTCCTGATGTGCACGTAAATAGTGTTGATGGCAGTAGAGCATGTTGGAAGTAGAGACTAGAGACAGGCCAGGGGCCCAAAACATCAGCCAGGCCAGGGGCCCCAAACATCAGCCAGGCCTGGGGCCCCAGCAGCAGGGCTGCCATGTGCAGGTTTGGGTGAAATTAATTGGGTTGTTTATTAGGTCATTCTTCAGGAAGTGAACAGGGAATAATAAAACTCAGGCCCCCAACAAATCCCTTTGTGCTATGAAAACTTGTATGCACTCTCCTCTTTTATCCTCCCCTCATCTCCCCTCTCCTCCCCTAACAGGCAGGTGATGAGTCAAAGATGCTGTCGTCTCACAGGCTATCGCCCAAGTGGTGCTTTTTGGACTGTAAGTAATGTGTCTTGTTTGTGTTTTAATGTCCGACAAACAAGGTTAATCCAGAATGGAGTCTGAATGTGTTTCACTGTTGTTTGCTCCCACTCAGCCGTCCTGTGTGTGTACACTGCTCAGTTTTTGCCATTCTAGATTTCATTTTCGCTCCTTCCCAATGTCGTACATTTTGTCCAAGAACCAAGGTGATCAAAATTGAAAGGTTAGAGGTAAATGGAGTTAGCTAACTCCATGCTATCTAAATGGAGTTAGCTCCATTTAGATAGCATAGATCAATGCTACAACATAAGGCTAATGAGAGAAGGAGAGTGAGAGAGTTATGTAAATCTTACAACACGTACATAGTAACCCTGTCTCACTTGCCCTCTTACCCCAGCCATGAGAAAGAGCAAGTCTGCTCTGTAGCCTCGGCGTGATTAAAGAAAGGTTAAGAAAGGTTGCAATGGAGGAGACGGTATCTGTGCTGACATTTAAGCTCTAATGAACAGGCCATTACCATGCCGGCATAACTGTCAGAGAAGGGATCAGGGTAGAGGCAGAGACAGCAGGACGGAGGCAGCGGGGGAGTAAGAGAAACCGGGAGAGAGAGAGATGGAGAGAAAGAGACAAAGGGAGAGAAAGAGGGAGAGAGGGCTGAGATATGCTGTTTGTGCAGATTAATTGGATGTCTGACATGATGGACTCATAGGGTACTCCTGCCAACTCTCATGCACACTGGCTTTAATTCTGCTCGTTTCTCATAGAGCAAAATCCATGACACACACATGCACATACATTGACAAAGTATTAACTACTTAGCTTACAGCGTGAAACAGGATATGCTAATACCATGGAAACAGACCTCAGATGAACTTGCTCACGACTACACCACCCGAAGCCATTAGCGCCCCCTTTCCAGAGCCATTACAGGCAAACTCCACCCCTCTGTCCAGAATCATTAGTGCGTATGTCACTCTGTGTTGCTGAGTCTCTACAGCCAAAAATCCCTGCTGCACTGAACCATTACAGCTAACATCACCTGACCTAGTGCATCACCGCTAGCAACTCTGGCTGGAGCAGCGTTGCCACTACAACCTGCACCACTTCACACTCCACTACAGCACCATTCCACACTCCACTACAACACCACTCCACACTCCACTTCAGCCTACACTCCACACTCCACTACAGCCTACACTCCACACTCCACTACAGCCTACACTCCACTCTCCATTACAGCACCACTCCACACTCCACTACAACACCACTCCACACTCCACTACAGCCTACACTCCACTACAACCTACACTCCATACTCCACTGCAACACCACTCCACACTCCACTACAGCCTACACTCCACACTCCACTACAACACCACTCCACACTCCACTACAACACCACTGTACACTCCAGATCATACAGACAGAGCCACCTTTTCTCACAACAACACACTGCACTACTGCTTAAGTTCAGAAAACATCTATAGCATAACTAATCTAAAATGACTAAATTAAAAATGTAGTAAAAATGAATAAAAATAGTGAGTGGGGATACTTTTTTTAAAATTAAAACTTTAAATTGGCCAAGTGAGATGAACATGTGTAGGGTTTAGGGTTTCCTGTAATACATTACTGCTTGTACACTTCAGTTCAAACCGGTTTTCCCAGTTCAGTAAAAACTCAGTTAATGGGTTAAATGATTTAATTTGAGACGAAGAATTATTTGTCTTATGTTTAAAATTTGTTTTAACTGCACTACTAATGAGCTTATAGGTATGATAGTTAAAGATATACAAGAACCCTAAAGTTCATACTAACGAGCATGCAGATTTAATTGGTAACAGTCAACATGTCATCCAGCCTTTTTTCAAAGTACCTATTTCCACTATTTCTGTCAATATTGGATCCTTTACAGGTGCTGATAATTACAGTGATAAGAATAATATTGGAAAGTCTGAAAAACAGCATGAATTTAGTTTCATCAGCATTTAAAACTAATTCATGATTGTGGAGCAAAGATTTGTATGGCACGAAATGAGCATGTAGAGACTGCAGAGAAACATGCACTTTTGAGACAGAGGCAGCAATGTCATTAATATAAATATTGAGTAGGACTGGTCCTAATATTGAGCCCTGTGGAATTCCCTTTCCTTTGTAGCAATAAGTCTGATTTATGATATCCCGTGTCCACACATTGCTGTCTATGTGAAAGACAGTTCCGGAACCAATTAGTGTTGCATTGGTCAAAGCCTGTGTTGCATTGGTCAAAGCCTGTGTTTTTTAAGACTCTTTGGAGTAGCAAGTGATGAACTGTGACAAATGCTTTAGAGAGATCAATAAACAGGTGGTATAATGCTTTCCTCTGATAATAGCAGTAAAAGGCCCATTTAAAGCAAGATCAACACCCAAAATGGTGGTGTTTTTTCCTTTAAAACCAGACTGGTAGGAAGACTTGAAACATCATTTAATTAGATAATTTACTGTGAAAAGATAATTTACTGAGAATTCCAATATATTGACTGAACATGTTTACAAGTTGGTCCATGATTATCTGATGCTTTACCTAATGTATGCAAAGATATTGATTTTACCAAATCCTCTGAACTATACATGATAAAAGGAAAATATTAAAGATCTATGTAACATGGATGTGAATAATCAGGGACACAAACTATAGGAAAAAGAAGTTCATTTTGTCCTTGAATTAATAGCACTGAGAGTCATTAACCTAAAATAATTCAGTATCTGTGTTTTTTGTTGAATAAAGATGGGTGTGCAATGAACACCAGAGAGGTATCTATGAGAGAAAAGCAAGCCATTTTGAAACATTGCAATCACAACCATTTGGAATGTCTTGAAAAAGAAACCACTGGTGTACTGAGCAACAGGCGTCGAACAGGTCGACCAAGAAAATCAACACCCACTGATGAGAGAAGAATTGTCCTAGCTGTAAAGAAGAACCCAAAAACTACAGTAATCCAAATCACCAACGACCTCCATAGAGCAGGGGTGAAGGTATCCCAGTCCACTGTTCGGAGAAGACTCCGAGAGCAGACTTATGGAGGCCATACGGCACAATGCAAACCCCATCAGTAGCAAGAATCGGAAGGCTAGATTGGAGTTTGCCAGAAAGTACAGAGATGAGCCACAGACATTCTGTAACACAGTCCTATGGACTGATGAAACCAAAATTTAGACTGGCCAAGTCAGTCACTTGATCTTAACCCGATTGAACATGCATTTTACCTCCGAAATAAACATGAATTAAAAGAAGCTGCCATAAAAGCCTGGAGCAGCATCACAAAGGAAGAGTGCAACAGTTTGGTGATGTCCATGGGTCGCAGGCTTGAGGCAGTTCTTAAAAGCAAGGGTTTTCCACCAAATACTGAGTGTAATTCACTTTGTTTGTTCCTTTACTTTTGCTCATGTATAAAATGGTGTGGTGTAATACAAACGGTGATAAATCCAGTTTTACTTATATTTTGAAAAAAATGCAAGTAAATAAAAGCTGAGATTCTGAACTCTTGTCGCATATCCATCTTTTAGTCTTAGACGCAAAGGTCTTCAGTGAACAAAAACAAGGGGTTCTGCCTTGCTGTTCCAAAACTTTAGGAGGGGACTGTGTTTCCTTTTTAAGGGACAAAAGTTGGCTGTAGATTTCATGCATTTAAACAGAGAGAGGGACACTATGGCAACGTTTCTATGAGGAGCAGTTATGTTAGACTGTGGATTGGCCTGTTTGAGCTGCAGTGTGTGTATTGCCCATGTGGACTAGAGTCTGTGATTGATCCATGTGGACTTGGGCATTCGCTTGACATGGGCATGAATAACTCTTATTTGAATAACTCTATTTGAAAAACTCTAATCTCTCTCTCTCTCTCTCTCTCTCTCTCTCTCTCTCTCTCTCTCTCTCTCTCTCTACTAATGGGATACTCTCAGTATCCCATTAGTAAAGTTGAAAGTCCAATTTATTTGTATAGTGCTTGTTACAAGAGCTGATGTCACAAAGCAGCTGAGTCCAACTCCCCAGTGAGCAAGCCAACGGTGCCAGAAACACTCAAAACCTCCCTTGAGCCTGGGGAGGAAACCTTGAGAGGAATATTAAGGGGCCACCCATCCTCCTCTGGTCGACAACAGACACAGACTATAGCAACAATGTAAAAATGAATTTCCAGATAAAGCCTTTTATACAGACACTATATAAAACAACTTTGACAATATACAGCAACAAGAAGGCAATATTATTCAGTGGTCTCTCATGGAAAAATAAAACAAGTAGTATGCTAAGTACTATTGCATTCAAAGCCACCCCCCCCCCCCCCCCCACCCACACACACCTATACGTACATGTCTTTTGCTTCATTTGACTTGCTGCATTAATAGCCCCCCCCCTTTCTCCATACTCCCCACCCTGGCCTGCCACACCCTAAGGCGACGCCCTGACTTTGGGAGCCACTGAGATGATGTGTGCCTGTATAATGGATTTGAGTGAAGGGGAAGTTGCTAGGAGCTAATTTTTCCATTAGGTTCCATGGGTCAATCTGAGCTGATGTCTGATTCAGATCTGTTTGTGTGTGTGTTTGTGGTGGGTTTTTTTTTCCAGCTACAACAGCAGACCGTTTTTACAGGATTGATCGAGCCCAGGTAAAAGGCACCTAACTGCAGCTCTGCACACTTACTGACACACACATACTGACAATTTTAATTCAAGTGTGTTTTAAGAACATCCAGCCAGTATGAAATACTCTCATGCTCATTTAATCTGAATTGAGACTCACACAGGTGCTAAATTGGGGCTGTGTGTACTTTAAGAATATTCTCACAATGGTAATCTGAATTTCTGACTTTCTGAAAAGGACATTTATTATTAGAATTGTGTGTAGGGAAATTAGTATTTAGTAATAGTTTAGTGGAACTTTCTCTTAAAGATAGTAATGCAAGTGTGTGTGTGTGTTTGTGCGTGCTAGGAGCACCTACACTATGTGACTGAGATCTCTCAGGATGAGTTATTTGTTTTGGATCCGGAACTGGTTGTCATGGAGACTGTGAGCACATCACCGGGCGTTCCTGACCTGGTAGACTCATCGGATCTCTCAGCGTCCCAACGGAAGTTTGCTTTCCCATCATCCTCCTCTTCTCCACCCTCCTCTCCACCCCTCAGGTCAGATATTACTCGCAGACTACCATGTACAAATGACCTAGTTTTAAAGGACATATGCTATCTTGATTAATGATGTAGTACAGGTTTGTTTTTTACAGTAGTGGACCCCTTTAAAGTCAGGTAATTATCACCACCATTTTAGCAATAAATTGGCATTACTGGTGTGGAGATTTATACAACAGTGTATGATATAGGACATAAGGCCCATTTCACACAGTAATAAGATGTATGTACAGTACTGTAATGTACTGTATATGATACCATATTTTATGCAGTTATACAGTATTTAATGTCATATTTACCATATATTTATCATATAATACCATACTGTATTTTATGTGTTTTCTGACCTTGCATATATTCTGAGTGTTTTATTTTAGAATAATTTTATTCGTTTTATATAGTTTACTCTTAGTTTATGCTCTGTGTAAAGAGTTCAGCTTAACGTACCTGGAAAAGTTAAGTTAAGCCACATTTTTTGTCAATTGTGATTTTCACCCCAATCGAAATTTGTATTTACCCATCTGTGCAGTCAGAACACACACACACACACACACACACACTAGTGATCACTAGGGGGCTGTGGTGCACACGTGCCCAGAGCGGTGGGCAGCCCTAGCCCGGCGCCCAGGGAGCAGTTGGGGTTAGGTGCCTTGCTCAAGGGCACCTCAGTCATGGCCTTAGGCCTGGGAATCGAACCCACGACCCTCCGGTCACAAGACTGGTTCCCTAACCACCAGACCATGAATGCCCATGAAAAGAACCCATTCTCAACCTCACGGAGCCATAATAAGTTTTACTATGCGAGGGCTTCACATCAGTGTTTATATATGAGCAAAGCTAGAAAATAACTTATTGGAAAACACCTAGAGTTATAGTGTGACAAAGGAACATGCCCAACGCTGTGAGGAATTAGTGGTCTGGGAGGGACATCTGGACGTAAAGAAGGAGGACAGGGACAACTGGTCAGAAAACCGGAATCTAAACGTTATCATAACGTTAGCTTAATGCTACAGCCTATTTTATGTTTTATATGTTTTTTTATATTCTCATTCACCAGTGTGAAGCCATCTTAACTGCCTCCGCGCTGACTTTAACGTTCTCATTAAATTGGCCATGGCTTAAATGCTCCTCAGAGCTTCGCTGCGTAGCGCGGCTGAAGAACATACCCTGGCGCCGTACGCGCAAGTGGGAAGGCTCTGTCGTTACTCAGGAGACTCACAATGAGAGCGCTGCTCGTGATCTCATCTCATTTGATCCGGTTCACCAGCAAATTCACCACAGCAAAACTGTACATATGCTGTCTGCGTAAACACACATACGGAACGTTTATGGACCGTTGAATCTAGTGACACTACTGAAGTCAACACATAAATGAGTGATGAAATGTGTGTGTGTGTGAGACACAGTAGAGAGAAAATAATTTTTCCTCTAGAAGTGTGTCTTATTTATAAATCCCTGAGAAATGTATACAACTCCACAAATGATCTCCTGTAGTCTTGGGAGAGCTTGTTTTGGTTTGTGTGTGTTTGTTCAGAGTAGGTTGCATGTGTGTAAGAACCAAACAGAGAAGGAAGAGATGAAACCACTGCTGAAGGTGTTTGACTAACTGTAGTCAGACAGTTTGGCTAATGAAATATATGTAACAGATAAAGAGAGAAAGAGAAATGTAAAGGTTCCTCCTGTTTTCTGTTTATTTCTCTTTCAAACAGAACAAGCAGCAGTGTGTGTGTGTATGTGTGTCTTTGAACCTTTTAGGGCAGTGCAGTACTAACAGTGGGCCAGCCTCTTGCTGCAGCTTAAAATCTAACAAAAACCCACAGAGCAAATGTCTAGTGGGTGTTTGCCTGCCTGTGTTTGTACATGCACACATGCGTGGGTTTGTGTATGCATGTATGTGTGTGTTTGTGCACGTGTACTGTCTGTGTGCGCACACGTGTGTGCATGTGTGTGAGCACATGCATGTGTTTGTGTGTGCATGCGTGCGTGCGTCTGTTTGAGCCTGGTGTGAGGTCCAGGGTGCTGTTCAGGGCATAGCAGCAGGTCATGTCCACCTTGTAGTCTGACCGTCAACACTTCCTTGCAGCACTGTGCATGTTTCTCTGTGAACAGTAACCAGCTGTTCTATAGACTTGTTTATAAACCATACGCTCTGCTTTTGCGGAGAACAATCTTTAATATCACATAATTCCACCATTTCCTGTCTCTACAGGTTTTAAAGAGCTCCCACAGTGGACTGTTTCTAACCATACAGACTTCAAAACTCCACACACCACGTTGTTTATAAACCAGGCCCACTGCCTGAGGGCTGTCGGGATGTTGAGCTTGATCAGTGCGATGCATTACATCATCTTGTGTTTCCTGTTTCTCTCTGTTAACAAATAACTTTGCTCATAAGTGCATTGCACATCTGTGGTGTCAGCCCATGGAACACCTACAGAATACCCAAAGGTTCTGATTTACTAGAGTAAATCGTTGATCAGGAATATTTATTGAATACTGTGTTGATTTTAAGAACTAGAACTAGAACATCACGGCCTGACCAGAACATGAGCTCAGCCAGTCCACAGCTGTCCAGTTAGACTGGTCCATTGAAAAACACATCTGTTGGTTGATTTATGGGTCTGTGTTTTGCATGTTTCTGGCCCTAGACTGTGACTGCAGGTTCCTAGATTGTAGTTCCTCAAAGATCAAAACCAAATGTTTGTCATCTGAGAAACGATGCATTCTTCATCTTGTCAACATCTAAGCCCTCAACTGTGAATTATTACAATAATATTAGATGTGGTTGCTGTGCTGTGCTGTTGCCTTGGTGATATTCACACACACACACAGGTCTGTTTTTTTAAATCACTGTGCTTGGTCACTCTGGGGAATGGAAGACTGATTTTTACTCTGAGTCAACATAAACTTTTCTTTGTCCACACTCAAAATTGCATTTAAAAAGACATAATGAATAGAAGCAAGTTTAGCCTGTGGGAGCAAGTATCTGTGGTACAGAGTGCTGTAAGCCAAGTCTAATACGATGCCATATCTGATTTTTAAAATAATAAACATTTGTCCAAATTTTCCAATTGGAGGCATGAAAAACTGGTTTATAAATATTTATATCCACAGCCCTACATAACTTTAGGCTGTGTGGTGAGAGTGACTGATGATACAGAGGTTGACAGTCCTAAACCATAAATGTCATTTTTATCTGTGAAAGACTGCACTCAATGTTTTTAGTGTCACAAATAAAGTTTTTATTAAAGTCTTTATCTGTTTTTTCTTTAAGCTGCTTGGACCTTTTCAGTAAATGCTTTATGATAGTCTGATGTTAAAAAGGCAATATACTAAAAAAGGACAATGTTACTATAAATATTGATCATGCATTGACCAGGTAGATCTTAATAATTTTTTAAACGTTCTACAGGCAAATGAAAAGTGAAGAATACTGCATGTTTGTGTTGGCTGATATAGGCAGCCACTTTGGGCCACAGGTAAAAACAAGACCCATATCTGAGTTGTCTTGATTCTTTTTGTGAGAGTACCTGACTGCTGCAGATTACAGTGGTTTTACAACAGATCAGACATTCTCAGACAAGAGTGAGAATTGGATGAGCTAGAGATGGTAGACAGGAGAGCTGGAGGTACATCCATCAGTCCCCACCTTCTGTCCTTCTGTCTCATCTCACCTGTGAGAGACAGTCAGAGGTGGAGCGGCTGTAGAAGGCTTTCTTTTGCTTTCTTCCCTGCAGGTGCTTAGATTGACATTTGACCTACAAACAACCATAAACAAAGATCATAGTTTCTCAAACTTTCAAAAGATGTCACTGCTGCATATATTTGATCTTTCTAAAAACCAGGCTGAAGCAGTTGAATCCACGCTGCTTCGGTGAGATCTTCAGTGCACGACTGTGCGCTGCTGTGTGCAGTGAGCATCAGAATACAGCACACACAAGTGAACATTGTTCTTCCAGGATTAGACTGTGAAAGTGAAGCTAATGCATTTTACATATCCTGCTGCTTTGATCCCCGTATCAAAGCTCCCCACAGAATGAAAAAAAAAACAGCAGAAACACAAGAAAGAATCAACAGTCAGCCCTCCAGCAGACGGTTTGCTCTACAGTATCAAATTCACAGTTTTACTAAGAAATGAAAAGCAGAAAAGGTTTCTTTCCATGTGTTGAGGTATAGGTTGGATCAGTGATGTTAAACCGTGGTCAGGTGAGAAGGCTCAGACTCTCCTGTGTTCCCCGTTAGGTGGTTTGTACTAAGCATCTGTGTCCTTCTGCCTGTGCAGTGTCATCGACGGCCAGGGAGCCTCTCTGAGGAAGCGTGTGGCCAGTGACAGCTCTGTTCCTGAAGCCCAAGCTCACAGTGACACTCTCCGCACAGCCAAGCCCGCTCTCAGCAGGTCAGGGTCACACACACACACACTCACAAACACACAAGCAGCAGAGTCACAATTTGCACACCAAAGGAATAAGGATATCTCTCAGGTTAGTGGTTAAATTCTGATGGATGAAATAAACAGCATGTGTGTGTGCAAGGTTGTGTGTGTGTATCAGTGTGTGTGCACGCTAGGTTGTGTGTGTGTATCTGTATGTGTGCGTGCAAGGTTGTTTGCGTGTGTATCTGTGTGTGCGCGCAAGGTTGTGTGTGTGTGTGTGCATGCAAGGTTGTTTGTGTATCTGTGTGTGTGCATGCAAGGTTGTTTGTGTATATATGTGTGTGTGCATGGTATTAGTAGCTAGAAGGCATTTTCAGGCAACAGCTGGAAAAATGCTTGAAAAGCATGGAATTTCATTTACCATGTGTACATTCATCTTTCATTCCCCACACCCTGTGGTGTGCGTGTGTGCATGCGTGCACGTTTTGTGCCGTTATATAAAATTCAGGCTGCTTTCCATCTTTGTATAGTCTCTTTGCTTGTCATGCATGGTAAAATGCTCTAAAATTATTCCTCTTATTGAAGTTAATACCACAGTACCCTGTTTCAGTTTTGCATGCTTAATAAGAGCTTTGTCTGCTCATCTTTCCTTTTCAAAATAGCTTGGGTTTAAGAAATATTTGAAGAATTCAGTCTGGTGAAACTCTATACACGTTACTGCCTGTCTGTCCACTGATAGTAACAGATAATTGATTTTCTCACTGGATCATAAGGCAGGAAGGAAATATCAGCATCTTGAAGAATCTGCCAGTCCTCAAAGTGGAATCAGCCGCAAAATATAAAGACATTAGAAGGCTTTGATATTGAGGCAAGAGTCTGACAAGGCTGTCAACACTGGCTGTCTCTGCCCGGCTCCAGGTATCATGCAGAGCCTCCGAGGCCAAGCGGGTACATCAGGGGAACCTGGACAATGGACGATGCAATAGAAAACATTTACCCCCAAAATGCAGCCTCTCCCATGACGTCCTGCCTGGCTGAGCATACATTCCAGCCTGCACGGCCATGGTTAGCTGTCTACACGAATACTGGAGATGTGCTTGTGTAAGGCCAGTCAGCTCGTTAGAGGCCATTAGCTTTAAATAGGCCTGGTTAATGTTGCTCTACTGATTAGATTTGCTTACCTTGTCAGACCCCATATTATAACTCATCCATTACTTAGTCTTGCCGAACCACTTTTTAGCTCATTATGAAGGGAACTGACTCTGAGCAGCACTTGCCGGTCCTTTCCCATATCAACTCTGCACAACTGAGCTGTTCTGTCAGTCAGCTCCAACACACTGCTGTTTTAGGATCAGGCTGCACTGATCTTTCCTGTCCGATACTACCCATGAGTGCTCTTCCTGCTGTTCCACAATCAGTCTACTGGGTGTTATTAAGTGTTTATGCGTCTCTCAGTGCTGATCTAGAATTAGTGTCACAGATGCACACAGCAGGGCAGAAGGGAGTGCTGTCACACTTGCCCACACACACTTAAACACATTTAAACCCAATGTGGCTGTTAAAATGCTCATTACTCATTTCAACCAGTACAAATAAATCCCTTTGCCCATTTAAATGGTGCCAGTTCAAATATATATTGGAGTTGAAATAGTTTTTTTTTATTATTATCATCCTAATTCTTTTAATTAATGTGTGAGTCAAGTATTTTTCCTGTGCAGCCACTGCTGTTCACCCTTAGGCTCCCTCAGCGCTCCACCCATGCTGACATAGTGCTAGCTTGTGAAGATGGAGATGCGGTTAGCACACACATTGTCACATTCCAGCACCTTTGCTGTGTTTTTAATCTCTCTGTCTCAGCCATCACTAATGAGTTTATGTTAGTTACCTTCAAATGATCCAGATAAGCTATTAGCTAAGTGCTTTCATTTAGAGTGAATACAGCACCTGGATTTTTACTTGATAAAATAGCTGTCGGCCTCTCTTCACTTGTTTATCAATTAATAGGCAAACGTTAATTTTTACTTCTGGATTGTGCTGGACCAGGGGACTGTAAGTAATTAGGGGCACAAAATGGCCAGCATCCACTTCCAATTATAACCCGCAGTTTAAACTAGAACAAATTCCACATGTTATGAAGGACAAGATTTAATTAACCCCTCAACCATGTTGCTGATGTTCAGAACTGATGTGCACACTAAACACAGTGCTTCACAGCTAGTTTACCCTCACTGATGTCTTTCTCTGGCTATCAAAGTTTTCACTGGTTATTTTACACATAATTTTTGTCATTTATGCTTTCTGCATTTTTGATAAATTCAGAAACTTTTATGTGCGTTTTGTTGAGTCATTGTGTCATGATTGTTTCTCGATTCTCTCATAAAGTGGTTTTGGTTCATTCTTGGTTTGGTGTGTTGTCTTGAAGGGCGGGTGCTGTTCATCGCTCAAACACGACTGCTGCAGATTTCAAACCAGCAAGCAGGTGAGACTGCCATTCCTTTCGAACTCCTCTCCTGTCCTCCCCTCTCCTCTCATCCTCTCCTCCTCTGCTCTCCTCTCCTGGTGTTAATGCATTTCTTCCCTCAGTGCCCTGTGCATGGTGGATGTTGGCGTTTAAAGTTTAAATTAGCTCACAGATGAGTTCCGGGTGTACTCTCCTGGGGGGTTGTTACTGGCCCCCAGTGCAGCACCCATCTTTGCATGTTAGTCCTGTGCCCCTGCAACAAGATGAAATGAACTTTCGCTGCCCGCACTGAGACAGCAGGGGGACATTTTTGTGGTTATTATTTTTGCTGGAATGTTCTGTCCCTCATTAGAGTCCAGCTGTTTCTCCTGGCACAACCTCAGAGAAAAACACACATGTGTGCACATGCACACGCACACACACACACACAGACACACACACACAGGACTGCAGGCCAGAGCCATTAAAAATGATAGTGATGAGCATGGTGTTGGGGTCTGCATGCTGTCCACTTTATTTCCCTTCACAGGTTTCAGGGACCTTCCACTGAGTGATGCAGCCTTCACGTTCTTTATCAGTGCAGTCGCAGTGTGTCGGGAAAATAAAATGGACCTGAGTTTGTCTGGCCTCTACTGAACACAGCCATTCGAAAAACAGCTAAACTCCTTTATTTCTGCTGCTCTGAAATCACTCACCTGTTGTTCTCTTGAATTCGGAGTCGGTCGTTTAATCATGCCGGCGTGAGAGAGCATGTGTAGTGGGTTGTCCCGGAGACGCAGGGTTCACTCGCCCCTTTTTGCATGAATGGAGGGAAAAGTTGAGGCTTTGGATTCTGCTTGGGAAAAGTTGAGGCTTTGGATTCTGCTTCCTATTGTATGAAACAGCAGCTTCACAGCATCAAGTGCTGCTTTGTTTTAATGGGATTATTAAACACTAATCAGCTTATGCGCCCCAGTCCCATGTGGGAGGGGTGAAAGTGCAGAGAAACCGGCAAACATCTTATCGTCTGCACACAACACAGCCACGGGAGGAGGGCTGAGGCGGCACAAGCAGAGGGACGCTGAGAGAGGGGAATGATTAAGTCATATCGGCTTTGGTGTTTATTGCTGAATGCCTATGGGATGTGGAGTCTAAGACTGGTGAGCAGGAGTTGGTGGGGGCCTGAGAGAGACTGAGAGCAAGACACAGAGGGGGTTACTGAAGTGAACAAATACGTTGCAGATGGATTTGGAGAGAGTGAAAGAATCAAGGTTTGATTAGCTACGTTAGCCAGAGAGCTAACGTAGCTAACAAACGAGCACTCGTGCTGACTGCTGGTGCTGCTAGCTTCTACTGGTGAATATTAGCACTTTGAGCTGGGCCATTGTGTGGCTCAGCTGTGGTATAGGGGCTGTAACTGTACTCCAATGGATTATCATCACTGTATTCCACTGGATTGTCATCACTGATGCCCAAAGCACATGCAGTTTCACATGGGGGACTTGAGCAGGGTGGGTAGAATTTTGTTGAAGACTGATTGGTGGGGACGGTTCAGGTGGGAGGGACGGATCCTGATTGCTCCCAAGCATGCAGAGCTGATGGACAGAACCATTTGCCAATGCCAGTCCTGAGACACCTATAAACTTGAAGAACACACACAAAAACACTCACATTGGAGGACAGCTGCCATGTGGCATGGTTCTCTGTTAAAGCATCATTAAATGACCCACTTTTAAGATTTACTGCTGATGAACTGTAATGAATTGTGTTAAATTCCAGAGTTTGGTGAGTAATGACAGGAGAACAAACACCTGTACATGAGTAATGAGCGTTTAGCAACATTTACTATCTAGAGTGCAAGCTGTGGGAAAGTTGGTATTTGTAGGTCCAGTCAAGTACACAATTGACAAGGAAAGCCTTCGTCATGTTCAAACTGTACGTTCATTTAGGCAGAAATGGGGGTGGGATTCGGCCAGAAACAGTTGACCAGAAAGAGAAGCAACACTGCTCAAATGAAATGAGAGAATCATTTTCTTGGTTATTCTTTTAATTGGCACAATTTTTACTTGAATACAATAGAAAATGTTTGGTTTTGTAGTTTGTTTTGAACAGAGCAAATGCGAGTTTTTGTTTTTGTCATTTAAGATTTGAGTGCCATAGTCTGAATTCGCTTTCTACCCAAAGCAGCCTGTCAGTGCACTTGTTCCGAAGTGTCATTCACCTGCTACCTGCTATGGCACATCCTGCCTGAATCTCTTTAATGATGTCTGAAGTTATTGCAGGCTTGGATAGGACTGTGTTCAGGAAGGCAATCTCTCATCCTGTCAGGCACGTTCAGACAGTGAACAAGCCTTAGGCCAACAGAACACTAGAGGTGTGTGTGTGTGTGTGTGTGTGTGTGTGTGTGTGCATGTGTGTATGTTGAGAGGGTTCAGTGGAGTCATACCCAATTTATGACTCTGGAGTTTAAAAGCTGTTCTTCATTAAGGGACAGTTACAACAAATTCCTGCACTGTGGTGTGTGGCTTCGTGTGCACTTACATGAACACACAAATACACACACATCACTATGGGACAATGGAATGCATACTGGAGCACAGAGTCTGTTTCTTCTGCTTTCTCTTTCTCTCTCTCTCTCTCTCTCTCTCTCTTTCTCTTTCTCTCTCTCTCTCTCTCTCTCTCTCTCTCTCTCTCTCTCTCTCTCTCTCTCTCTCTCTCTCTCTCTCTCTCTCTCTTTGCTTACTCATGTCTAATTCCTGTCACCATGTAATGATGAATGACTGAGATAGACCAAGGGTGAAGATCTGTATTCCAGCAATAACCCTAACCCTAGGCAGGTGATGTGTAAGCTTTAACAGTTATTATTTCTAACTTGACCTTGATCTGACCCTGCATGTCTACACCCTCATGTGTCCTTCATGCCTGCCTGCCCCCTGTGGGGTATGTGGAATACTGCTGATGGTGACCTCGGGTGTCCTGCCTACCCACTTTGGGTTATGTGGTATATGGCTGACTGTCACTCTGGAATGCAAGTTTGGCTTTGCTAGTAGATGAAAGAGAACCATTTAAAAAGCTAACTGTGTTGGGCATGGATATTGTGCTAAGACAGTACATTGTACATCTCTGTGTTTACTATTCAAAGAATTCAACATATCCACTTGATTCAACTTAGTTAATTTAGAAGCACTTTCTGTGTTAAAATTAACTTTTAAAAACAAAACTAGAGAGCCTCGTGAGGAGAGGGTTGTGTTGGGGAGGGTGGGTAGAGAGCCTCGTGAGGAGAGGGTAGTGTTGACGTGTTCTGTTTCACCCATTAATCAGCATTAACAGAATAATACAGCCTGTCTGAACCACTCCTCATGTGTGTATACACATTCTTTTTCTACTACACAATTTTTTTTATTTTTCAAATTTTTTTTTTATTTTTACTGCACATTTTCTAGTTATTGTTTACTTACAAATGCAATATTTTAGAAGTATATGTGAATATGTGAAAGTGTAATTGCCTTATTTTTTAATGTGTAATATATAATTAATTAAGTCCATGAAATCATGGTTGTTGAGTAAGCAAGCAAGGCACTTAGCTGACTAGCTAGTCACACAGTGGATTTTGCTGGTGTTGGGCAGCAGTTGTTGATGAGGTGACTACAATAGTACAAACAAATAGACACTAAACAAATTATGAATAAAAACTGAATGCAATGATATGAAGATGGCAAATGTCAATATCTTATTCGTAATAGAACATAGATGACAGATCAAAAGTTTAAACTGAGAGAATGTATCAATTTAAGGGAAAATATGTTGTTTCAAAATTTCATGGCATCAACAAATCCCCCCCAAAATTCTGCTGATTGCTGCAGAATGTGGTCTGGCTTTATCTTGTTGAAAAATGCAGGGTCTTCCCTGAAAGAGATGACTTCTAGATGGGAACATAATTTGTTCTAGAACCTGAACATAGTTCTCTGCATTAATGGTGCCTTTCCAGACATGCAAGCTGCCCATGCCACATGTCAACATATTTTTCCTTTAAAATGTTACATGTACTCAGTTTAAACTTTTGATCTGTGATTTGTGTTCTATTCTGGATAAAATATTAGATGTTGGCACGTCCTCATCATTGCATTCAGTTTTCATTCACAACTTGTTTAGTGTCCCAACTTTTTTGGAATCCGGTTTGTAGAACCAAGTCTACCTTTGTTTGGGTATGAACATCAGTCATGAACTTTTGTTAGTTGTTAGTCTTACTGATTAGCCTGTCTTACTGATATGATCTAGCTTGCCAACATGTTTCTTCACATTTGCTTACTCAACAGATTCAACACACCCATTCAATCAATCAAAATTTATTTATGTAGCGCTTTTTAAAAACAGTTGTTGTCAAAGCAGCTTTACAAGTGTCCGAGTCCAGCCCCCCAGTGAGCAAGCCAAGGGCGACAGTAGCAAGGAAAAACTCCCTAGGAGCATGAGGAAGAAACCTTGAGAGGAACCAAGACTCAGCCCATCCTCCACTGGCCGTCGCCGGTCACCATGACAACAGTAATTTAAGAGATATGTAAACAAAGAAGTGATGGGAATGACGAATAGTTCTCATCTTTGTGTGTATTTATATACATTTTCTCTACGTAATTTTTATTCTTAAGAGTCCTAGACTTCTTGATAGTCAGTAATAGTCCAGGGCCGTGGAGATGCAGCTGTAGCAGGGGAGAATTCGGGGAGGCAAGAGGGGCCAGTGCAGTGCGTTGATCCTTCATCCATAGCTGGTTGGGCAGGAGGTGGCAGGCCTAGGATGGATAACAGGAAAGGCTCGTCTCTCCTTATTTTGTTCATCATTGATATATTTTTCTTGATCAACTTGAAAAGTTGTCCTCATTCATTGAATATATTTTAGCATGAATGGACTGACAAAACACATTTGTCTGTTTGTGTGCAGTTGTTAAAATTATTTAAATGTGCCAAAATATCTTTCTTTATTTCCTATCTGTTACACAGCAGTTTTTCATGTCATTGTTACTACACTACTGGAAATAACAGAGCATCTCACTTTGTTTTTAAGCAATAGCTTTTTTTAAGCTGTTATGTCAAATTATGTCAAAATGACACAAACAAAAACCCTCTGAGCTGCAAAGTCAGTTGTCAGTTTGTCATTTCACCCCACAAAGTGTCAAGACACATCCTAATGTCACTATAAATATGTCACTTGACGTAGTCTAGACGTAGATGTTCCCTCGACATCGAAGTTGACAAAAGCAGCTTTTATGAAAGCTTACGCTTGTTGGAATAAGTGTTTATATATATTTATCTGTTTAAGTAGATCATCAACAAATAATTTGAATCAAAATAATGTATGTTTTCACATTATGCTTACATTACTCACTGATCATTTGTGTTTTAATGTAGAATGTTTTGCAATTGCAGTATGTAGCAGCAGCATTGCAGTAGAGTCTCTTGTCCATTTGTAATGAAGGCCGAGGTCAGCAACCACAGCCAGTCTCAGACCACACAAACTCAGACCCAGACCCCACAAACTCAAACCTAGACTGCACAAACTCTGGGTCAGCAGCCAGAGCTAGCCAGAATTCAGTCAACAGTCAACAGTTTTCACACTCATACACCCATGCAAAACACAGATTTGGAGTATTTTGTTTTTAGACTTAATCCTTTGCCTTTGCAATAAGGTTAGTATGGCTACAGATGAATTTATCTTTCCTTAGGATATTTTAATTTCCTTATTTAATGTTGCCCTTTGTCTGTTAATGTTGCCTTTTGTCTTTTAATGGTGCCTATTGTCTGTTAATGGTGCCTTTTTGTCTCCTGCAGGCCAGAGATGAATGCTAGAAGCAGCACTAGCCCAGGTAAACACTGCAGTTATAGCACAACACTCCATTCAAACAAGCCGATAAGCACAAGGCAGGCTTTAAAGTTTCTCTGCTGTGTTCAGTAGGTGCGTAATGCCGAGTTGCGGCATGTCAGTTCTTTTCCTTTTGTCTTTCTCTGTGAGTGTAAAGTCAGGAGACAGAGGAAAGCATCTTTGATGATAGGCAGCTGAACAATTTTTTAAAAGCTGGTAAGGAAGAAGGTGGGTGTTGAGTGTCAAATGCTCCTCATCTTTCTTTAACAAGCCTCTGGCAGACTGGAGGAAGCAGGTGCCAAGCCTGCTAGGTTCTTCTACTGCCTCGCCGCTGGAGACTATGAAAAACAGCGGAGCAGCAAATAGCTCAAATACCCCGTGAAGCTGAGCAGATCGAGGTTGCGATCACTCGCACTGGCAGGAGAAAAGAATGAATACATTTGCAGAGCCTGGTACCATTCAGGCTCCCTGCTGAAATGGGAGAGAAGGATCCCCCTTAGCTCCTGGAAGCCGTCGCTCTAAGTGAAACTGTGAGGGCAGCACTAGGGCACATGTGTCTTCAGACGCAGGTGCAGGACTTAGCCCTTGCTGTGCACCTTAGACCAGAATTTGAACTGGGATTTTTCATATATTTTTCTCTTTATGCAAACAAAAAGACTGGTGGATTAGGTTGGGTAGCCAACAAAGAGCACCCTGAAGCTTTGAACCCAGGGTTGCATACAAAGATGCAAACAGGCAGAGACAGCATGGCTTAATGTGATTACTAGGTCTAATTAATATCTTATTTCCCACTCTGGGTCCAAGTATTGTGCCTCCTGAAAATTAAACAAATGCCAATGTGCTTGAGAAACTCAAAATAAGTAAATATTTTACAAATGCCCACTTGTACTGGAGCCAATAAAGCAGATCATGCATTTTGTTTGATCTTTTCAGTTCTCCTCAGACAAAAGCTTTAATTAGTTTTAGTTTTTTACTTCACTTAGTTTAAGTAACTACAAAATAAAAGTCTTCCTGTTCTCTGCATGCAGTATCAGCAGATGACCTAATTGACTGTGTGAAGAACAAAGACCTTCAGAAGGTAAGAGCAACCCATAGAAGCACATTCATTTCTCTGAAATCACAGACCTTCAAATAAACAGGATAGGAATGTTAGTGATACTGCATTATTGCCTGGTCTAGTTTTGACATGCAAACCATTACAGTCAGGCAGTAGAAAGAAATTATCAACAAAGTGACAATATGCAACCATAGAGTGAATAGAGGCAAACAACCAAAATATATTACCAAAATTGTGATTAGCAGTGTACCGTAAGGACTGGCAAACAGTAGAAATAAATTACCAACAGAGGAATTAAAACCATATAAAACCATATATATATATATATATATATATATATATATATATATAAAAAAACCTAAACTCAATATTTAGTAGATCCTCCTTTCACATAAATAACAGCCTCTAAACGCTTCCTATAGCTTTTTAATGAGAGTCTGGATTGTGGCTGAAGGAATTTTAGACCATCCTTCTTTACAAAACATCTCTAGTTGTAAAGCTGCTTTGAGACAACATGTGTTGTAAAAAGCGCTATATAAAAAAAATTGAATTGACTTGACTTGACTAGTTCATTCAGGTTTGATGGTTTCCGAGCATGGACAGCTCTCTTTAAGTGACACCACAGATTTTCAATAATATTCAGGTCTGGGGCCTGAGATGGCCATTCCAGAACGTTGTACTTGTTCCTCTGCATGAATGCCTTAATAGATTTTGAGCAGTGTTTATGGTCATTGTCCTGTTGGAAGATCCAGCCCCGATCTCCAGAATCTGCTGATATTGATTGGAATCCATGTGTCCCTCAACTTTAACAAGATTCCCAGTCCCTGTACTGGCCACACAGCCTCACAGCATGATGTAACCACCACCAAATTTTACTGTAGGTAGCAGGTGTTTTTCTTGGAGTACTGTGTTCTTTTCCCTCCATGCATAACCCTTGTTATGGCCAAATAACTCTATTTTAGTTTCATCAGTCCATAGCACCAAAAGGAAGCTGGCTTGTCCAAATGTGCTTTAGCATACCTCAAGCGGCTCTGTTTGTGATGTGGGCGGAGAAAAGGCTTCCTCTGCATCACTCTCCCATACAGCATCTCCTTGTGTAAAGTGCACCGAATAGTTGAACGAAGCACAGTGACTCCATCAGTAGCAAGATGATGTTGTAGGTCTTTGGTGCTGGTCTGTGGGTTGACTCTGACTGTTCTCAACATCCTTCGCTTCTGTTTATTCGAGATTTTGCTTAGTCTGCCATTTGGAGCCTTGACTTGAACTGTGCCTGTCTTCTTCCATTTTCTCACAATGTTTCTCACAGTGGAGACTGAAAGCTGAAATCTCTGAGATAGCTTGGGGTGCCCAAACTTTCACATCCCACTGTACATTATTGGTATCAGTCACACACTTGCCTTACCAAGGTCCTGCACATTTATCCTTTATGATTAAACAGAGCACGGTCTGGAGTGAAAGACTCCATCAATGTCTGCATAAAATAATAATAATAATAATAATAATAATAATAATAATAATAATAATGCACATTTTCCAAACATGTAATTAAGGTACAAAAGAGAAAGAAAAACTTAACAAAAAGGAAAATGGTAATAAGATAAGGTTTGTAATGCAGGTGTGGTAAAAGTCCCTAAAAAGTAAAAACATTACAGACATATTAAGAAAGGGCGTTCCAAAGATTGAGGCAGCAGTACTAAAGGACCTTGCACCGATAGCAAACAGGTTAGTGTATGGAATGGAAACGAAACTTGTTCCAGAAGCTCTGGGATGAGTTTCTGGAACCTCGTCCCACAAGGAAGTTCAGAAAGGTGGGAGGGAGCAAGACTATGTACTTCTCTGTATGTGATAACACGGAGTTTTACTTGAATACCGACAGTTATAGAAAGCCACTGTAATAGAAAAAGAACAAGAAAAAGAGTACATAAGAGTAATTCTTTGTATGTCTTGTCAAGTCCAAAATACAATGCAAGACTTGACAAGAAGATCAGGAAATAAAAAGATGCAGTAGTCATGATGAGAGGTGATCACTGATTTTAGAAATTTTATACCATATCAGAACTGTCGTGGACAGTGGCAATTTATTTTGTGTTTGCTCCGCAGTCCATCGAATTGGATTTGAAAAGGAAGAATGTGAGGGAAAATAGATATTTCTTTGGGATATTTACAATATGCTATATTGTAGTTCATACAAATTACCTCAGTTTGAGGGACCAAAAGTAGTCAAAAGGATCATTATTGAGAGTCCTGAAGTGTCATGTTTGACTGAGGTCTTTTACCCATCTTATCACTTTTGTCATTTTACTGTGAAAATGTGTTCAGACAGTTTCATATGAAACTTGACAAATGAAGAACACTGAAAATAGGTGCTTTAACAGTATGTTTGAGTTTGTTGTGTTGCACGATAAAGCACCATCCAGTGATTTTTGAGGCTAATCTATTGAAGTTAGATGTGAGCTGTTCTTATCACCAGTAAGAACAATTGAGCCAGTTCCATTGGCAGTTACACCAATAAGAACAATTGAGCCAGTTCCACTGGCAGATTACATCACCAGTAAGAACAATTTAGCCTGTTCCATTAGCAGTTACATCACCAATAAGAACAAGGGAGTTGGTTCCTTTGGCAGTTACATCACCAATAAGAACAACTGAGCCAGTTCCTCTGGCAGACACACATGCCCATGCTTCCATTCTTACATGACGTGGCATGCGTTGGATGACAAACATGTCCTTTTTCCACATTATGCTATTCCATCACTCTGCTACAGAATAATGTTTTGTTTTTAGTGCACCAATCCTTTCTGTTATCTCCGGAGTAGTCTTCTGCCAAACCCTTTGACATTGTGTATAATGGTAATTTTTTACACATCTATGCCTTCATTCTACTCTTTGCCTAATCTGTTTGGACAGCTCAATGTAGCTCATTCTTGCTTATACTACATTTTCAGCATTTGGCATACACTCTTATCAAGAGGGACTTAATATTTGAGTATGATATTGTGTGCCTCCCTTGAAGTCAAACCCATGACCCTGTTGTTCTATTACCTTGTTCTCCAAACAGGACAACATGACCATGTCTCTGTTTGACACATTAGTTCTTAGTTGATTTTGTTATACTTTTTTCTGTAATTGATGTTGTGACTTTTCAGTTTCCTAATGTCCTCTTTCACTTTATTTGATCCAGATTCAAATGCCACATCTACAATGATGTCCTGATCTTTTGTTGGTTCACTTATGTATCAGTTAATGATACAATAATCCATAGCTGGCCTGGGAGAGAGTTGTATATTATAGTTTAATTTCAGTGTTCTAGACTATAAAACTCAAACAGAAAATGTTGGCCTTCATTTGTAAACACTTTGTCTAGACAGTCCATTACAGACTCTAAATGCTAAGACACCATAGTTTCCATGTGCTGTGGTTTCCATGCATGTCCTTTCATTACCTCCTCAGCACATTTCCACATTTTCCCGCAGCTCATAGCTCATTAATTAGTTTGTGGCCTGAACCAGCCTTATTAGATTATGGGAAAAATTTGCAGACCTTGGGTCACCAGAGCAGAGAAGCACTGGTGAAACTGCAGCCTAATGAATGTTTGTCCTGTTTACACACTCGCAAAAGCTTGTCCCATTATTGATTCATTCATTCAATTGGTCCTTTGAGAAATACCTCTGCTTTATTCAGAAAAACGGTTGCTTTGGGACTTCTCACAATATTACAGTGATATCTAGTTTATTATTGATATGGGCCAACAGTTGCTTGTAGCAGTGAATTGTCCTCACAGTGTCTCCTAGGTTGTAGGCCTAACCTAAATTACAATGCTTGTACTCTTGCTAGACTCCATTATCAGTTACTTTGGGTTACTCAAGCGGAGCTATTAGGATTTCTTCCCATGACATATTACCAACCAAGCACCTATTGAAGGGTTAGGGTTAAGGTCATTTTGCAAATTATACAAATTCATCATCAGTGCTGTGTCCGCTTCCACATCGATCAGGCTTTAACCAGTAGGGACAGGCTTGTTTGGGCCTTTGTGCTTTTTACTCTGCCTGTGCTGGCTACAGAAGAGTAAGATGAGCAAGATGATACACAGCTGACCCATTGTAGCCCACTTGTCTGTAGGACCAACAGAGGGCAGATATGTGACATGAAGTGATAATCTATAAAGGGTAGAGGAAAATGTGAGGGTGTTGAATGTTGAAGTATGGCTAACAAACTGTGCATGGAAACAGATGACTGTATTCTACAACTGTACGCCTACAAGGTGCTTTTCATTTAAAGAAACGTTTCTTAGTCAGTGGTTATATAAAGACGTAGGCAGGGTTGCCAACTCTCACGCACACGCATTTGACCGTCTTCACACGCCATACATCCGATTTCTCACGCTGAAAAAAATCTAGTTTATTTATCTCTGATCTACATCTATGATTCAATGAGTTACTAGTTCGCTCTGGCGCCAAGCACTGGCGATTGATCACTTTAGGCGAAAGAAAAAAAAATTTCACTCCAAGTGATTTTGAAAAGTTGGCAACCCTGTGTAGGTGTATCAGGGCAGTTGCTTTAAAACTGCTTTGAAGCACTGGTTATCCTAGAATTTCATCAGAACATGTTACTAAATGGTTCACAAATAAACTTCACTTGAAATCCTTTTTTAACCTTTCACTGTGTTAGTGTTGACTGATTTTGACATTTGTTAAGTAAAGGATTGTCTTGGAGTCAAGTTCTTTTCAGTTTGCTAAGGTAGCTAGCGAGTCAAGTGGCAGCCTGCTAGCATTCTCAAATGTTACCAAACAAACTAGCTAGTTAGTTAGCTTGCTTTCTAGATAGCTACCTTACTACCTAGGTAGTTTGTCAAAATGGTGCTGAAGCATCAAATGTTGGCCAAGATACTGTAGACATACTGTCTAGCCTACAGTCTGTACATTTTGACAAAGCTAAGACTCTGCAAGCGCACCCAAGATGGCTTCCATGTCAGCCATTTTAGTGTCTTCAAAATCCATTACTGGAGTTGATGTGCTGTCCATTTTATATACAGACTATGGTACCAACACAGAAATGAGCAAGACTGAGATCACCACAGACAGTCAGATATTAGTAAATATATAAAGAGTCAGATATTTAATAAAGTGGTCAGTGGTGCAGAAGAGTTGTTTGAATCTATACACAAATGTTTGTCATTGCCATTTATATATATTGTGAACAAATTTTAAATTTAGTTTTAAATTGCAGCTTTGCTTTCATTTGCTGAGTTATCTGATAGCAGCCATTATGTCCACCTGTTCTTTCCCCTGCATCTGCCACAATAGTGGATCTATAACTGTCTTGTCTCCCAAGCTCAAGGAGTTACAGAAGCAGGGGGCTGACCTGTGTGTGCAGGACTCAGCAGGTCACACGCTCCTGCACTACGCCGTGCATGTGGCCAGCAAGGAGATTGTCAGATACATCATTGATAATGGTGAGATGTCCTCCTTGTCAGCCTCTTCCACACTGGTCTATAAGAATCCACAGTGAGGCCTTTCCTGCCTGGAATGATATTCCTACAGTCCAGTATTCCCAACCACTCTTATTAAGTATGACACCTAAGGGGAACTCTGCAGTGTTGGATGTCAGCATTACAGTGACCTCTGTGGCTTTGTTTTGTTTTTCATATGAAGGATCAATTAACTTGAATGCTGCAAACTAAACTTCCTTATTGCACAATGAAGCAGGTTAGAACATATTGAGAAAACCATTTTCTTTTGTCAAAGTCAAGCCTATTGTGTGCCATAATGTGTTGTTTTTTTATTGCTCAACTGCAGTTATGTCGATGCACAAGGTATCATACTGTGCACTGCACCATACCTGTATGTATTCTACCCATAGGTACCCATATGGCCACACTCCCAATTGTAGACTGTTCATAGTTTAACATACTGACTATAGAAAATTAATACTATGTATAATTGAGGTTTGTATATTTATTTGTATATTTATTGTATAAAAGATGCTTTGACTGACCAATTATTGAGTGATACAATTTCAGAATTTCAAAGAAAATTAAGATGTTATCCTGAATTATCCAGTGTCACACTCTTAAATATGACTTTGGTTTAAAATTGCAAAAAATTATAACTAATTTTCAAATTATAATGACAAGTTATTTTTTTTGTTTTTTGATTTTTTGTATCTGTGTAAAATTCATCATCACTCCAGTGGTTCTAAAACACCCCCTACATTCCATGGCATACAGGGAGCTCTCTCTCTCTCTCTTTCTATCAATCTTTCTCCCTTCTTAGTGTTCTTAGCAGCTGATGTTGTTGGTAAATAGCGCCTCTGAAAGAGAGCATTTTGTCTGCTCCTCTTTTCCCCCCAGCTGAATATTTACAGCTACTGCTACACAAAAGACTCTGTTAACCTGTGGAAACCCTTGGCTGTTTACTGCTTAGTAACAAACTTTGTTTTGTCGACCTTCTCATCTCCAACAGCCCCCACTGACATATTGGATGTGGCAGAGACAGAAAAGTAAGAACTGCACACTCTTTTTTTCTCTCTATTCAATTTCTTCTACTTTCTGTGGAGGTCCTGCTATAGTTCATGTCTTGGTTTCATCCTTTCTTTAAGCTACTGTTTTCCACTTAGATTTTGAGCGTTCTGGGGTCGGCATGCTGCTCTCCTTCAGCTCACGGGCTAACGAGATGCAGCACCTCCTCACCACATAGCTTGCCTCTCTCCTCTCTCTATGGCAGTGATCTTATGGCTGCCTGGCCAACCTCTCTGGCCGTTCTTTGTCTCTTGCAGTGGGGAGACCGTGTTGCACACAGCGGCTTCACTGTGCCAGAGGACCATCTGCCATTACCTGGTGGAGGCAGGAGCGTCACTTATGAAAACAGACTTACAGGTGAGAGACTCTCACTCTGCTCATCCATCTGAGCCATCACCATCACCTACACCCATCCACAACACAACACCACTTATTGTAAAATAAAACATGCTGTCTCATTTAAATGTGACTAATTTCCCATAGCTCCACTGTATATAACCTGAGGAACTAAGCAAGCATAGTCTACAGGCCTTGATTGAAGTGATTTTCTAATTGTACACTTTCCTACATGTGTCACTGGTTCGGCACAAATGCCGGTGGGAACGCAGTGGTGCTGATGCCAACATTTTCCCACAGTGAGGGCTCTGATCAGACTTACAGATGTCAGCTGGTGGCTCTCTGAGTCAGCTCCAAATGACAGCTAGCATCACATTCCTTTGCTTGCCCCAACAGCTCTTTTTTTTCCCTGGGGCAAAGCTGGCGTTCTCTGGCATTCCCTGTCTCTTTCACCCTCCCTCCCAACCCCACCTTCAAATGGCTTTACCATACACAGCAATGGTTCTTGTAGAACTACGCATTACCGCATCAAATCATTAAAACTACATCATTACTGTCGCTCCCTTTTTTATCTGCTCTACCCAGCAAGAGATTATTCTTGCTGTCCCCCTGTTCTTTGGAAGGCTTTCTCTTTCTCTTTTCATCCTCTTTCATCCTCATTTTTGCTATCTGTCTCTTCTTGTACCCATCTTGGACTAATGAGCATTTCCCATGTTTTCATCTCTTGCCATTGTTATGTCGGTCTATCTCTTTTTTTCCCATCCTCAAGTTCTTTTTGAGTTACAGCTTAATACAGTAAAAAAGCCATAATAAGACAATGGGCAGAATTGTCTTCTGCTGGTTAGGAGGGGTTGTTCTGTCAGAGCTCTCACCATAATGTTTCTCCTCCTTTGTCAGAATGGAATGAACTGTTTTTTTTTTCTCTGATGACATTGTGAACATTTCCCATCATTTTCCTTCTTTTCTTTTCTTTTTGCTTTAACCTCAAACACTAATGAGCACTGAGCGGGACCTTTCTTAGTTAAGAATAAATGTGGCAAAAATAAATAAACAAGCAAATAAATGAACTGTAGCCACATGCATAACGAGTACCCCGGGCTGACATTTAAACAGGTCAGTGCTCTATCAAGAGGAGTTCACAACTTTCCAGCCCATGACGGCGCCTGGACAGCTGCAGTAGCTGCAGCATTTCACTTTGATGAATTGTCAGTGCCCCATAGAAAATAATGTATGTAGAGTGAAGGGATGTGTGAGCACCACGGACCACATCCAGTCAGTGCCTCACGCTCAGCCTGAATAATGGCTCCCTGAGGTCCTGGACTCCAGGGAAGCTCTGCTCTGGATACAACGGGATCCAACAAGCACCATGGCAGCTTAGATCTAGGACCTTTGCCGAAACCAGTATGTAGGGTTAATAATAATTAAAGTGGTTCACAGATCATGTTGAAGGAACTCATGCACCGGAGACTGCTTGTAATCTGCATGTGTTTGGGGCTGGATGCAACAATGTGTGAAAGAAGAATGCAACGGTTCCAGGTTCTGGGCTGCCGGATGAGACTCATTACTATAGACTCATTACTCATTACTATAGTTTCTCCCTAGCAACAGGAACTAATTAAATATGATGTGCAGGGGAGAATAGCTGGACGACTGGATAATGGAGGAAAAGAAACTTCACCAGACAGTGAATCACGCATTTTCAGTAAGCCTCGAAACTCTCCAGACAGCATGTTCTTACTCAGAAAAAACTGACTCTGATGGGACAGACTGCTTTTTGTCAAAATGAGTTTTTGACTGTGAACTCCATTTCATTGCCATCAAATCTTGTACAAGTAGTGTGTCTTTTGTGTCTAAAAAAACAACAGAAACAGTGTCTTTGCTTTATTTTTTTCCCAGACAGCAACAAAAGTTTCAATCATTGAACTTTTGACCTAGGATGTGAGCCAAATTTAGTGTGTGTGTGACACGTCCACTTTGCGTTTCCAGGGTGAGACACCTAAGCACCGTGCAGAAAAGGCAGAGGACCCAGAGCTTGCAGCATACCTGGAAAACAGGCAGCACTATCAGATGATCCAGCGTGAGGACCAGGAGACTGCTGTCTGACCTCTCACCTTTCACCTCATTGCACCTGGAGTTCTCTCCTTGTGCCAAACCAACAAACAAGACGATAATCATTGAGTGCCACACACAGGAGGGCTTTGTAGTGTGAGGCACATTCCTAACTCCTAACCACCTTCAGAACCAAGAGAACAGACATGTGTGCACATGTACGCACTACCCCACACATACACATGTTAACAGACCACCCCACACATACACGTTATGAACAGACCACCCCACACATACACATGTTAACAGACCACCCCACACATACATGTTATGAACAGACTACCCCACACATACACATGTTAACAGACCACCCCACACATACACATGTTAACAGACCACCCCACACATACACGTTATGAACAGACTACCCCACACATACACATGTTAACAGACCACCCCACTTGTATGCACATTATGAACAGACCACCCAACACACATGTTAACAGACCACCCCACATACACACGTTATGAACAGACCACCCCACACATACACACGTTATGAACAGACGACCCCACATGTACACACGTTATGAACAGACCACCCCACACATATACATGTTAACAGACCACCCCACTTGTATGCACATTATGAACAGACCACCCAACACACATGTTAACAGACCACCCCACATACACACGTTATGAACAGACCACCCCACACATACACATGTTAACAGACCACCATACATGTCATGAACAGGTCCACTGGCATTAGGATCCCTGACTAAAGCCCTGCTGAGCAACATGACTAAATGTACGTCCGTTACACTGCCAAAAAATGTTTTTGTTTGTGTGTCAGAATGCATGCAGAAAGGTGGGGGCCCTTTTCATTACTGCATTCACTGATCTAAGCTGCTTTTACAAAGTGGCACAGTACCAGAGTGTGTTGAAAGGCACCCATGGCGTGACTGAATGGGACTGCCGCTGAATGACGCAAGCAGGAGAGCTCGCGTTGTTGGTCATATGACCAAGAACCTCCATTTCAATTTAATTTGTTGTTGTTTGTAATGAGGCTAGTGTAAACAGTAAGATATGCTGCAACTAGCAGTCATCATTATTGCAGATAGTGGTAGGGACACCACTGTAGAGCAAAATGACATTTCAGACATTTAGAGACATTGAGAGAGTTTGAGAGAGTTTGTTTACTCAAAGAGGCGCTTGAGTGTTAAGAGCTCGAGGCTTGCATTAGCAAACGGGGCACTCATTTTGAGCTTTCGCTGCACTGAAAATAAGTTGGGTGATTCAAGAAAACTTTTGACTATGGTAGCTGTTCCATAGGAGGGTGTAGCTTCTGTCTTTTTCTGTATACAAAGGTTTGCTTCTAACAAGAATGGTAGTAGGTTTCAGTCAGAGAAACCTTTGCACTGTAGCTGTCATTGCCTTCTTTCCACTCTTGATGTTTTTGGATTTCCAGATTACCTGTTGCGTATTACAGTCACTGCTTATTTCCAATTACTTTTTAAAAGTAAATAGATGTTTATATAATGTGTAGTTAAAACATCAGTTGTGTGTATTTGACTTATTGTATTATGTAAAACACTGTACATTTGATTTTTGTTTCTTCAAAATACAGCTTTGATTTTGTTGTTCAAAATTTTCTGCTGTTGTTTTATTCTGAAAGGTCATTTTATAACCCAAAGTGTTTATTATTCTGATTGATGGAGTGTGTTAATGCACCAACTATTTAAAGTTGATATTTATTCTCTGTAATCTGTTCAAATTCAATTGGGTTTGAAACCAAGCAATTCATTATTGAAATATTTAATTTACAATGAACGGATTTTGGTAAATTGTCAAAGAAAAACCTTCTTGTAACTCAGCCACTAATTTTACTGCAGTAAATTATAATGTATTCATTCTGCTTTATCCTGTTTTGTTCTATGTCCTCTTACCCCCCTTTTCATTGTTCATAAACAAATACATCTTGTCTTTTCTCATGGTTAGCGCTTTTGAATGTTTACATATACACCTTCACAAAGTAAAAAAGAAACTGTTGTACATTTATTTTCAGTTGAAAGTCTCATCTCAGTGCCACAAAACCACTAAGGTTTTCAGATACAGGTTAGGAAGATATTAAATTCACATTCTACTGGACAAGATAATGATTGCCTTTTATATACAGTATGTATTGTCAGTGCTTATTCATAAACCTTTTATAAATATATTATTATATGTGGTGCCATATCTCTTCTGAGATAATGTCATGTTGTATAATGGGTTCATTGTTGTTTATTCTTTTTGACAGTCTATGTAGATGATCCATATGACATGGTATGAAGCTACAGTTGTTCTCTGCTTGGGGTTCAAAGAAAATCAGAAGAGAAGGGACTGTATCACCGGTTGGGTGAATGACAACCGATAGTGGTTATGAGGTTCAGGAGACTCGGTTAAGTACTCCAGATTATGTCTGTCCGGTTATTGGCTTTGAAGAGGTTAGCCTATGACTGAAAATGCTTTTGTTGTGGATTTATGGTGAACATTCCAGTTTTCCCCCACAGCAGGGGAAAATATATTACTGCTGTTAATCTGCCAAGGCTGTGAAATGACTTCAGGTTCTCCTGATAATGCATCCTTACAGCAGTTCTTTAGAGACAGCATTGAGCCTTAATGTTGCGTGTGAGAGAATTCTTCCCCATGCATTACAGACAGATCCATTATAGCAGTGGTGATATAATTCATTTGATTTCTCAAAGACATGAACATTTACAAACAGCTTATGACATGTCATCTGAAGTATGAGCTTTCAGCAGGACAGAGCATGCAACAACCTGGCGTTTGTGCTATTATCTTAAAATACGAAGGCTGGATGTGTGCATCAAGCTTTTGCAATTGTTTCTGTATGGTCTGACATTGACAATTTAAAACTTCATCCTTCCTACAAAGCAAAGCAGTCACTACTGCTGTGGTCTGATTGTGATTATTTTAGCCTTATATGGTTTATAATACCAGTACTGGCTGTGGTGCCTGTGTTCATGTGAATGTGCTCTCAGGTGCAGTAGTATGAAGATCAGCAGATAGCGCTGCACACAGTGCCTTTGTAGAAAGTGTTTTTTTAAACAACATATATCTGGTGAGTTGCTTGCTGTTTTCAAGCCCGACTGTCTATGGCTTGTTCAGACATAATCTAATAACGTTTTGTGGAGTTGACAATCCCCCTGGCACATATACAAATAATTTTTGAACCCCTCCAGGAAAGAAGGCCTCGCTTCCTGACACACCTTTGTTTTCAACCTCAATCAACCTCGTGTGTTCTCTTTATATATCCTTTGAAATTAAATTGTACTCTTTGTATATCTATTGAGAACTGTTGAGAATGCTGGTTTGTTTTCTAGGCCACGTTAGCAGTGGATGAGCTCACAAAGAGGTCACTCAGCAGCATGGGAGTGGAGGGAGAAGAGATTTGCAAACCATGGCGATAAGTCAGTTGCCTCTCATGATTACTGAGGAACTCAAATTCTGTGTGTATGAGTTCTGTGATTTTTGAGTTGCCATGCAATTCAGGGTTATGAAATGTTCTCTTGACATACAGGCAAATTTGGCATATAGAAATATTACATTTTCATTTTGTATTGTGATTTAAGAAAATGACACCTGAAGTTGTACAATGTGTACAAGGTGTGCAATGTATATATATATATATATATATATATATATATATTTAATCATTGGATTTGTCACTGTTTGCTTGCAAAATAATAAAGAATACTATTTCAAGAGTTTGTTCTCCAAGATACACTGTATTTAACTGCTGGTGCCAAATCAGCCTTACTTGTGTTAATGAAACATCTGCATGATTGGAATCTGTTGGCTAACAACCCAAACACTCTACTTCTGTTCTAAAGCCAACTTTTGGGGGATTGTAATGAAGATATACAGTAGCTTACAGTATTTATGGAATGCATGTACCTGTGTACACATTAAGTGGTGCGCAGGTGAGTGTCGGCCTTGAATGTGCCAGACAGTGTAATTGATAATGGTCTTAATCCATTCCAAAGCCACACACCCCCCTGAAAGTAAACTAAACACTCCCACTTCATGTCTGTGTTTGTGCAGTGCCTACATGCCTCTGTAATGGATCACCTATACGTGTGGGTACAGGGTGAGAGTGCTAATGACCTCATCCATGGAGCTTACATGTAAGCTTAGACTTTCTGAGAAGAGAACTAGTGATATTGGCTGTGTTTCCGAACTGATCTGTTGTGGATGAGTATGGACATGGTGGCTCTGTCTTGCCTTGTGGTGTGGAATAGTGGCATGACTGTGGAAGACACAGAGTTCTTTCCTCAGCAGTGTAAGGCCTTTTCACCCCCTCCCAACACCCCCAATACCACCCACACATTCAAAACTCGTACTATTCCTTCCTGCTTTTTTTCTCTTTGTGGCCTGTTCTCTCCTTTTGGTACAAATGAGTCGTTGCTTACTTCACCTTTTCTGACTCTGGTTGCATGTTTCATAGAGTGATACATGATTCCACAGAATGACACTTCAAACTGTGGATGAACATGACTGGTTTTGCCAGAGGATTTTGCTTTCTTCAGGTACAACGAGCTTCTGCCTGAGAGCAGGTGAAATTACTCTGAGATGTTTCACACAGGTTTTCCTCGGCAGTAATATTTATAAAATATAAAAAAAAACATTTATTGAAGGGATGAATACAGCTTTTCATCAAGAATCTATTTTATTAAGGTACAGAAACTTATGTTATGGACATCTTACATGATGCATGTTAATTGTTGTACTTTTTCAAAGCAACCACATATTTTTTCCTTTTAATGTGAAAAATTATGTACATTGTATTTTGTAAATCTTAGGAGACATGTACTTGAAATGTATCGGTGGATGTATATTTATTCCAGCCAAACCTGTGTGGAACTTTTAAATTCAAAAGCAAAGAGAATCATCACAGTGGTAGTCCTTGTCAGTAAAGCCCAGTCACCTGGTTTAAGGCTGTGTTCACACAGTGTGTGCTCCAAATATGATTAATGTCATCAAGCTTCTGTTAGGTTTCTCTGCCTGAGATGTCCATTAATTCACACACATGAAAAATAGGCAACCTGTAATATACAGATAACACATAAGATAAATGGGATAGCCGCTTCAGTGTCTGGTGACATATGTATGGGGGTTGTTACAAGTATATAAAAAGAAAAACATTAAACACATGAAAATAAAATAAGATGTGGCGTGCACTACTCGGAGCGCATTCACTAGGTTCGTGTGATAGTCCCAAAGTTGCGCTCATGTTCTTAGCACATCAATTGAAATCTGGACACGTGGCATGTGATGTCACTAGGTGGCTAATTTAAATGTGGCCCTAGGGGGGACTAGATCAAACTAGTTTGTTTTTTTGTGGAAACAAAGAACCAGCGCGATCAGTGTAGGGAGAGATTGGATGTCGGAAAAGAACTCCACGGACATAAGTTTTCAGAGTACTGTTACTGTGTGTGGACTTGGACCAGAGTGATCGAGTAAGTTTTTAAAAGTTCTGTTCGTTAAGAAGTAACGAAGAAACAGTGTTGTAATTTTCTGTTGTACCATATTGCAGGCAAAATTAAGTACTTCATTAAACAAATTGATAGATGCGGTAGAGAAGCGGTATATAATGACGTTACGTGATTACTGACATTTGGGTTAGATTTGTTAGATAGACTAGCAGCTTCTGACGAATATAGACCATGCAGAGAGAAGGATTCTCCGTGTAACAGGTTTCTCTGCGTGGAGCGGTGCCCGCCAACCCTTTTATTGTATGGACAGGGTTTAAAGCTTTTAGGTCTGTAATCACGTCTGTACTTTTGCTGCTGAGATTCAGTTTTTGAAATAACCTTTATCACATTCCATTCTAAACTGCCCTGATATAAAATCACTTAAATTAATATGACACATTTTACACATTGCCCTGGTACTGTAGTTTGGATTAGTTTATCTCTGAAGCTGCCCGTTTCCTCTCGTAAAATTGTTGTTATGGAGTTCTCGTGCGTGCATACGTGTGGGCGTTTTGATAAACAAACACTACAAAGAAGCAAGGTACTTCACAGACTGAACATAATGGCATCACTGGCGCATTTGTGTGTGTGTAAGAGAACGCAAGAGATGGGGGTTGTGTGAATAATGCTTTTGGCAGTGTTCACTCCGTCTTAACTCGAATGGAGTGATTAAGGCAAACTAAGTCAAAGGGTCAGAGTGTAAGTCTCCCCTTTTCTTTTTTCTTTCTTTCCCATTGAGGGGTTACTTGTCTCGCCAGAGTGCAGTTGTGTGCAGGGCTGGCGGGAGGTGGCGCTTTAAAAAGTAACTTTTCTCTTTTCGGTTGTCAGTGTTTCCATTCACTCGCCTTTTCGTGGGATCGCTGAGACCAGAGGAGCTCGTTGAGCGCAGGATCGCACAGAAAGCTGGTATAAAGAACCAGAAAGATGGAAATCTGTCATAAAAGACTTCATTATGGATCCTAAAGGTCTTGTGATTATACTGACACCAGTATAAAAAATGCAGTAACTTTGTTATTAAGCTTGTTTTCTTAGACTAATTAGCATAATGGCATAACGGAGAGAGACCAATGTTTACAGTTAATGTGTGGTATGGGTCTTTCTTTCAGTCTCTATGGTGGCTTTATTGTCTTTCCTGAGATAAGACAAGGCTTGATTCGTTTGGATGTGTGTGTGTGTGAGAGTGAGAGAGAGAGAGAGAGAGAGAGAGAGAGAAGCCTGCTGATTCACAAAGACCTTTTGCCAGAGAACATTTACACAAACCTGCCAAGCCCTTTGTATGTGTTTGCATGAGAGAGTGTGTGTACATGTATGTGCACACACACAAATGTGTGTTTACAATTGTATGTGTACTCTGGACAAAAGACATGGAGGAATGGGGCAAGTTAATCACAGGATCTGTGGACTGTGGTATTAAGATTGCTGCACCAGCTGGTTTCTGTCTGTGGCATGTTCCCCACCGCCCAGACTCGTCTCATTCCTCTCTGTCTGTCTCCCTGCCCCTCATTGGGGGTCATTTCTTACAGCAGTGAGCAGACAGGGAGAGCAGTCTGCAGATGGGGGGAAGTCTGCAGACTTCTGAGGTCTGAGGTTGAAAAGGTCTTTTTCCCTTTGAGTTGCAGCAAATCTAAATTTACCACTTTACTTTACATCACTATGCGTCCTTGCTTCTTAATAATTTGTGAGAGCATTTAAGTCGAATTAAGTAGAATCTTGACATAACACTTGAAATGAAGTCTCAGGTCTGTTGGCAGTAAGAAAGGATTTTGTGCATCTAATGGTCTTTCCTTATTCCCTAAGCCATCATGAAGAGCATATAGCAAAAGGGGCCCTATCTTTGTGTTATTTACTCTGATATGTAAATGTGTTTTATTCCCGCTATCCCTGCAGAAAGTGCAGTACACACTCGATGCCTGTGCTCTGAACTGGAGGAGAGAGCAATTAGGGAAAGTAGGTTAGAGAGAAGAGAATGTATTAGCTGTGGATGCACGTGTCCATCTCAGTTTGTTGTGAGAAGAGTACATATCCATTAGGCTTGCATTCCTCTGTGTGTATGATAATAGCTATGCTGTACTGTGTGTGTGTGTGTGTGAGCATGTGCATGCTTATACATTGTACATATATGTACAAAAATCTAGTGGATGAGAACTTGTTGAGCTTTTGCCATCACATACTGAATGGAACACACACACTATTTTTTCTTCCAGCAAAGATGGAGTTCATGGTGTATGAAGAAAAAGAGAAAAATAATGATTGGTGTTTCTTATTTAAAACACAGGAAGCGAGAGAGAGACAGAGATAGGGAGGGAGAGAGAGAGGGTCTGAAGCGAGGACAGCTGTGGCTGTGGGATACATTTAGGAAAAGGGCTGAAAAAAGAAAAGGGAATAAGAGGCATTTTGAGGCTCAGAAAGGAGCAGGAGGGGCAGCAGAATGTTGGGGCCCAGAGAAAGCTGGGACAGAGATTTAGTCATGCTCCAGTGAGCAAGCAATACTTCATTAGTGTTGTGACGGGAACTACTAGATTTAGTGGGTCAATAGAATATTTTTATGGACTCTTCTAAAAGAGCACTAACCATTAGCCCTGACAAAACCTGAGAGGGAGGCTTTGTTGGTTCAGGCTACCATAAGCCAAAAAGGTTTGGTGCAACAGTAATTAGAGAGGTGATAGAGCATTTTCTGGTGTGGACCTTTAATTAAGAATTTAAATAGCAACCTGGGAAAGCGCTGGGCATCCTGCTGGCTGGGGTCAGAGGTGGCGAGAATGCTGCACTGCTATTGAAAAAGGACAAGCCTGCTACACCGAATGACCTTTAGGGTTATCCATGACCGGCAGCAAGGAAAGTGCTTGGCGGGTTTGTGTAAATGTTCTCTGGCAGATGGCCTGTTCAAGTAAGTGAAGGTGAAGAGCTGAATGGGCTTGATGGAGAGAGACTGAGTTCATGTTAGTCTTTCAGTACTTCTTATAAGTACTTTCAGTACTTCTTCGAGTCTCATGCAGAACTCATGCAATACTTATGTGTACACTTAATACCAAACAAGCACCTAATATTTATATGATACATATGTAGAACATGTTAAATTTCACTGCAATTTACTCTAGAGCCATCTGGAGTGTTCCTTAGAGATGCTACTAAACACTAGTGAACATGTTTGGTTGGTATGGGTTTGGTTTGGAGACAGGACTGTGGTGTAGCATCCTGGGTGCAGGACTGTGGTGTAGTGTCCTGGGTGTAGGACTGTGGTGTAGTGTCCTGGGTGTAGGACTGTGGTGTAGTGTCCTGGGTGTAGGACTGTGGTGTAGCGTCCTGGGTGTAAGACTGTGGTGTAGCGTCCTGGGTGTAAGACTGTGGTGTAGCGTCCTGGGTGTAAGACTATGGTGTAGCGTCCTGGGTGTAAGACTATGGTGTAGCGTCCTGGGTGTAAGACTGTGGTGTAGCGTCCTGGGTGTAAGACTGTGGTGTAGCGTCCTGGGTGTAAGACTATGGTGTAGCGTCCTGGGTGTAAGACTATGGTGTAGCGTCCTGGGTGTAAGACTATGGTGTAGCGTCCTGGGTGCAAGACTGTGGTGTAGCGTCCTGGGTGCAGGACTGTGGTGTAGCGTCCTGGGTGCAGGACTGTGGTGTAGCGTCCTGGGTGCAGGACTGTGGTGTAGCGTCCTGGGTGCAGGACTGTGGTGTAGCGTCCTGGGTGCAGGACTGTGGTGTAGCGTCCTGGGTGCAGGACTGTGGTGTAGCGTCCTGGGTGCAGGACTGTGGTGTAGCGTCCTGGGTGCAGGACTGTGGTGTAGCGTCCTGGGTGCAAGACTGTGGTGTAGCGTCCTGGGTGTAAGACTGTGGTGTAGTGTCCTGGGTGCAGGACTATGGTGTAGCGTCCTGGGTGTAGGGCTGTGCCCAGAGGAACGGCATCCTGCAGTGGCAAGTCTGTTCAGCTTCTGTGATGCTCCCATCTGCCATCACATGACCAGGTCATTGCCATGGAGATGTAAGTTGTCGCTAAAATATGCGCTCTGAACAACACAAAGAACACCTCCACTGGCCTAAAGAGAAATGGAGAAACATATTGTGGACTGATGAAAGTAAAATTGTTCTTTTTGGGTCCAAGGGCCGTAGACAGTTTGTCAGACGACCCCCAAACTCTGAATTTAAGCCACAGTACACTCTGAAGACAGTGAAGCATGGTGGTGCAAGCATCATGATATGGGCATGTTTCTCTTACTATGGTGCTGGGCCTATTTACCGCATACCAGGGATCATGGACCAGTTTGCATATATCAGAATACTTGAACAGGTCATGTTGCCTTACGCTGAAGAGGAAATGCCTTTGAAATGGGTGTTTCAACAAGACAACGACCCTAAACACACCAGTAAACGAGCAAAATCTTGGTTACAGTCCAACAAAATTGAGGTTATGGAGTGGCCAGCCCTATCCCCAGACCTTAATCCGATAGAAAACTTGTGGGGTGACCTCAAAGATGCCGTTTCTGAAGCAAAACCAAGAAATGCAAATGAATTGTGGGATGTAGTCAAAGCATCCTGGGCTGGAATACCAGTTGACAGGTGCCAGAAGTTGGTTGACCCTATGCAACACAGATGTGAAGCAGTTCTAAAAAACTGTGGTTATTCCACTAAATATTAGTTTAGTGATTCACAGGAGATGCTAAATCCTAAAAAAGAGTACATATTTTGAGTTTGTAAAGACAAATGCAGACACTGCTATTTTTTTTGAACAGCCCAATTTTCATTTTTTGTTATTTTCTGTAAAGTAGTTAAAAATTATATACATTTCTTCATGTTTTGATTTGTAAAACAGTATGCAATGTTCCCAATGCATGGCAATAAAAACTACTATAAAGATTTTCTGCTTTACTAATGTTTTTAAACACACTGCTATTATTTTGAACACAACTGTATAAGCTGATATTGATAGCTGTATGTTGTCATAACGACCTGTCATTTCACCCTGCATGACATCGTGACGCATCTTAATGTCGGCAAGCATTTGCATCACTTGACAAAGTTGTTATAGCAACTTGACATAAAATTTGAGAAAAGCAGATTCTGACAGCTGTTCCTTATTATAAAACACATTTATGAACAAATGTTTGTCTGTTGTCATAAAATGCTTATGTATGTCATGTAGCCTTCTAAATGGTGCTTGTCAGTAAAGATTTAACAAAAAACAAACGCTGTACTATTTATTCCTCCTCAACTATTTAAATGACTTTGTTTTACCTCCATTTTGGAGGACAGGAGTCTGTGACATCTTGTGGAATGGCAGGATATGAGGTGTTCCCAGTCTCTGGTTGACGGAGCATGATCCTCCTGTGGTTTTATAACTAAAAAAATGAGTCACAAAAACATTATCTCAGAAAATCAATAATGCTTGCATGTATGTATGTTTGTGTGTCTTCCAGGATGCGGGGCTTATGTTCCACCCTTTTCCTGCTGCTAGTGGTGTTAATGATTTTTACTACGGAAGCTGGAAAACATAAGAAAGGTGACTGCATATCTTAATGTTATGTCTGGTTACCTCATATTAAAGCAGTTATACCACCAAATGTCACCATAAATGTAGCACCCAATGAGATTCTGAAGTGCATTTTAACCAAGACAAGGTGCTGACATAACTCAACTTTCTGTGGCACTGTACAGTCAGAGCAGGTTAAAACAATTACAAAGAGATTATATTATATCAAATTAAATTATTATGCTACATATTTGTTCAAATAATGATGCTTAACAAGTATGAATAATCTGAAATTATAACCATGTGCTGTGCTAGACAAAGGGAAAAGACCCAGGGGCAAGTCTGACTGCACAGAATGGCACTATGGCAGCTGTGTGGCCAATAACGGGGACTGTGGAGCTGGCATGAGGGAAAGTACCTGCGAGGGTCAGACCAAGAAGCTAAAGTGCAAAGTGCCCTGCAACTGGAAGAAGCAGTTTGGTGGTGAGTTCCATTACCTCAGTGAGTTTCATTACCACAGTGAGGTCCCTTACCTCAGTGAGTTCCCTTACCTAATTGAGCACTGACAGCTTCCCTTATATATTTTTGTATATAATGTATGTTTGTGTGTGTGTGTGTGTGTGTGTTTGTATGTGTATGTAAATGCCTACATGCAGCTGACTGCAAGTATAAGTTTGGCCGCTGGGGTGAGTGTGCCACTGCTACCCAAACCAAGACCCGCTCGGGCTCCCTGCAGAAGGCTCTCTTCAAGGCCGACTGCCAAAGCACCGTCACGGTCTCCAAATCCTGCTCCCCTAAGACCAAGAGCAAAGGTGAGACCGAAAAACATGACTGCTGACGGTGTGGTTATGTTCCCCGAATTGCAAATTTGGGATCACTACCGTATCACTACCATGTTACTCTTCTAGGACTCCTTCCTGTTTAGGGTTCTTTCTAATTGCTTTTGGTTTGTTTTGAAGAGCTGTTTCCTGTGTTACTGTAAGACTTATGAAGACTAGCTGGGGGCTCAGAATGAACATGAAGTAATAAAGCACTTTCACTCTATCCAAGTACACACTCACAGCGACCAGATGTTTTATATCGGCCTGTGCAAGTTAATTCAGCCTGTGGTAGAGGCTTTTACGCATGAGTAAAATGAGCTTTTTGTCTTTGCGGGATCACAAGGTCCTTGGTGGGTGTTTTGAGTAGGCTGATGAATCAATGATGAGCCGGAGGAGCGACGAAGCTCAAAAGTCCTACATACACACAGTTGCTTTGGCAGCAGAATGCTAGATTGGTGCTAAGTTTAAGAATGACAGTTTGGTGCTGATTTTAAGAGAGGTTTCTTTGGTATCTTAGACCTGAAACAAACATAGACACACATTTCTGGTTATCCCATATGCTTTCTAATCTCTCCAGATGTGTTCATGACTATAAAATGCCTGGTTTACCTAAAATGGGGAAAATCCAAATTGGCAACAGCTCCTAGCAATTATTATGCTACAAGAGAGTATATGCAATTGGATTTGACAACCTTATATTCAAGACATAAACAATGCATGCTATCAATTTTCTGCTACATGCTAATTCAAGCTGTGAGATAATGAGAGCCTGCACTTCCTTCAAACACAGTTGTCTAGTCCTGCACACATAACTGGGAGTTTATGAACTCCACAATGACTCCATGTTGAGAAGATTTTGCAGTGCATTATTCATTCCATCACTGAAATTAATATCTAGGAAGTACAGTACGATTCCACAGATAAGATAAAAAGCACTTTGGTTATTTGAAAACACTGAATGTTTTCTGTGTTCACTGAATGAATGAACACAGAGGAAGAATTTGAATCCAGTTGCACACAGATTGGTCGCAGGGCCTGCTGTTATTCTTATCTGTGGTCTCAGACACCATGTGCCAGTAAGTATAACTGAGGCATCAATGACAGCTGTGAGTTACACTGATTCTTTGTGTTCTGCCTTCTCACCAGGGAATAAAGGGAAGGGAAGAAGAAATTAGAGAACAGGAGGATGCAGGAGAGGAGAGAGGAGATGCCAAGCGAAACTCAGCCATCCAACCCCTAACCATCCAAACCCAACCTACAAACTCCTAACCCTCCACCCCTAACTCTCCAAACACAACCCACAAACCCCTAATCCTCCAAACCCCCAAACCTCTAAACCCCAACCATCAAACTCCTAACCCTCCAGCCATTCATTGCTCTCTAGTATTGTAAGAGTTTTAGACAATGAGAACTTTGGTCTTCACCTGTAAACTTGCACAATTCCTATATTCTGCATTCTAGAACATAGAGAAATGTGTCTAGAAGTGTGGCAACAGTGATGCAGCTTATATATGCTGTATGTTCCCAAGAGAGTGAATTGCTGATTTTTGGAAAAGACATTGCTGACCCACTCCTAGGGCGCTCTGGATGATTACACTGCCACTCTCTGACAAACCTCATGTCTCATATATGATAACATTTGCTCACTGATGTATACACACACACACACACCAATCTTTGTATTTTACTTTTGTCGTATAAATCCACGTTTGTAATACGTTTGTGTGCTGATGCAGTTACCTGAATAGCAGAGTTTATAGTGTCTGTTTTGGAAAATCATACTGCTCTTTTTTCTAGGTTGAAAGTAAGAATCATGGAGTTGCCATTTGAAATAAAAGCTATTTTGAAAAGTAACTGCAATGCTTCATTGTCATTCATATACGAGAGTGTGCCTTTGTTACAGTACAGGTTTTAGTGGGCAGATAACATAAAAAGTGTACGAGCGTTGACAACAGGCTGCCTTTTGAAATAAATTACATAGCTTCAACGGCTTCCAAGGAAACCTATGTGTGTGAGGGAATGGAGAGAGAGTGAGCAAGATAGAAAGTAACAGTTTAACTTATAAGAATATAAAGTGTTTGAAAAACATATTTGCATGTATAAGTCCTAGAGCAGTGAAAGTGCTTCATTTATGTGTAACTGTAGTGATGTATTTGAAAATATAATTTTCCTCATTCGCTCTGGATTCCTCTCCCTCACTCTGTCTGTACCACACCAGTTCAGACATTTCAGCACTGAAAGACTGACCTATTCATTAATTCAGGTTGACCTTGCAAGAGAAATGTATGAATGATAGAAAATTGTGAACTTGCAGTCAAATTTATGGAAATGACAGAAAGAGTTGCAAAAGCAAACACAATCATTGGCATTATTTGAACAAATCTACACAGCTACATTGCATTAATAAGGTTCATTATCATAAGTCATCTAACAATTTTAGAATCCACTAAAATAAACATATCTGTTGAATCCACTAAAGTACACATTGTTGATCATATCTCAGAACAGAGGGTGTGCATCATTATACAGAGCCCTGCTTACCATAAATGCTCTGTAGGAACAAGATCTTTATTAAGGGTTATGCATTAGAAAAAAGGAAAACATTTAATGATCTGTACACCATTTCAGAATGACCCGGGGGTGGGGGGGGTCTTTTCTGTTCATAGTCCTTCATTACTAAATATGAATACCATCAGTTTTCCAATTGGGAATCCAGGACCATTAACTATCCTGCAGCAAAATGACTACTTACTGGCCATATACCCTGTGTTTTACAATTTAAACATGCTCCACTACAGCAAGGTATGATTCATCACAGAGATAAACATCCGCTGAATATACAGTGTCATACATCAGGGGACGACCCCATTTTATGGCAAAAGGTTAGAATCTGTGTAATGATCTCACTGGAAAAAGGCCAAATGCACTGTAAAAAAATGGAAAACTGGTCTTTGACATTCTTTCTGCATGAGAGTCTGTTTTTCTAAGGAGTATTCAGTGGCCAACAACAGCCTGGGGATCCACCATAAATTAACATGGGTCATGGAGAACATGGTGGAGAAAGAACATTTATATTGGTGCCTTCACTCACCAGAACCCAAAATCCCAGCTGAAGAAAGAAAAAAAAAAGAAAGATTTTCAAATGTCAGGAAAAGTACACTGATGGATTATAGAGGGAAGGGCTCCTTGTGACAGCATACTGCCCATAAGCATGCCCTGGATGCTTAGGTTCAATGAGAGAAACATGTAATGTTCCCAAGTCTTTCCACTTAGACACCACCATGTGGTCCCCGTCTCACAATGATTTCAACAAATATACAATGCCTCCCATGTTTGACGCCATTTCTCTTGGCTTTATCACAAATTAGAAACTCTATTAAATACATTTGCTTACAGACATCAATACATCTCATAAACCACATACAGATCACCAATTAAACACTAAAGAAGTACAAACATCCACATTTGAAATTCAGGAAGGAAAGTGGACTTTTCATGAGCATATATTCAACGTATTATATACTATTTACACTTTCGGCACCAAAAACATACCTCACTCTAGTTAATGTCATGGATTTGTCCTACAGAATTTGTCCTTACAGGTGAATTTCCCCTCCAGAGAGAATACACCTCCTCATCTCAGTCCTTTATGACCATAGTTGTCTGTGTCACCAGTTAATGGGGACAGCCTTTGGGACAACCTATAAGGTTGTGCAGCTGGACGGACTAAAGGAAGTCAAACTTTTAGTGTGTTTGTGTTTGACATAAGAGCAATATTATTGTTATTCTTGGAGAGCTTGTTTCTAACTGTGTGAATCACAAAATTAGCTGAGTTCCAGTACAAGCATAAACTCACAGTCTTTGAGCAGTGGTTACTGCTCTAGGGTGCGTTCCCTGAAAACATAGTAGCAAATGAGAGAAAGTAGTCGTAGCAAATGAGAGAAAGTAAAGACAGAGTTCTGCAGGTGTTTCCCAAAGGCCTTCATAATCGAAAATTTAGAGTTTAAAGTACTTCTAGAGTCATTCGAAGCTACTGTAAAAGAAAAAAAAATATTTGCACATGTGATAAGTCAACTTTATATTAATGCACAACCATTAAAACCAACCAACAACAGAGAACAAATTGCCACCCTTACACACACACACACACACAGAAAATCCCTTAGTCAATCAATCATATAGTAACATAAAAATGAAGAAGAATAACAACACAGGTCTGGATTTACAGGGGTGCAAAAACATTACACCCCCCAGTTTGAATCTCTGCATCTTCAGTGAGGTGCTAGAGAAAATGCAGTTAAGAAGTTTATAAAACAGGAATCATGCATGTGAAATGAAGGTAAGCAGTGTACACAACTGGGTGCATGCAGATATTTGGAGTGCCTCTGACAAGTAAAGTCAAAATTATTAGCCCCCAGTATATATGTGATGTACAATAATGCTGCCCAGGTTATCACACATAAAACTTTACAGAGTGAAACAGTAAAGTAATCAATATAAAGGCCCGCATTTTAGTACATTTGAAATTAAATGAAATTTGAAATCAAGATCGCTGTATAAAATGTTAATTGAAAACTGAAGTGGATAAAATTACCCCATATGAATTCGTCAATAAAATGTAGCAAATTGAAATTTCTAGCTTTCAAACCACACCTGAGCCCCATCTAACTTGATTGGCATAATCAATTAGCATTGAACTGTCCTAAATGAAAATAAACAGAGTTAGTGGCACATGAAGGCTAGATAAAGAGACAATATTCATACATTCTTTATAAGAAGTAAATGAAATTAAGCAAAGAAATAACACTGGACTCAGAACAATCGTAGTGGATCAGAACATTGGTAGTAGATGCTCATCTTAAGGGGCACATCTGCCATTTACAAGCAATTTATGGCATCTAGGACAGGTGTATATTGCATCATTGCAAAGTATAAGGAGAACAGCTCTTTTAGAATCAAACCTGGGTGTGGTCATAAGTGGAAGATGATCAAAGACAGGGTGAATCAAATATGTCAACAAGAACCACCAGATCTCTGTGAAGATGACTGTTGCTGAACTGTCCTCTTCTGTACTTGAGGTTTCAAGGAAAACTGTGGTTAGGGTTCTTAATCATGGGGTCATCATCCAAGGTAAGCTGAATTGTTCACACAGTGGCACATCAAAGGATTTTGACCATTTGAAACATTTCTGTCCTTTGGTGTGATGAGACTAAACTAAGGTGCTGTTCAGGCACATGGATCCTGCTTTTGTTTTTGTAAAGGGTGAGTCCTTCAACCCTAAAAACACAGTTCCCACATGTGGTGGTGGTGGAAGTATAATGCATTGGGCTGTTTTCTGTGTCAAGCACAGGAAACCTTGTTCACGTGCATGGGATCATGGGAAAATTATGTTGACAGGATAATGAGAAGGAATTTGCAGCCAGTTTGCAGCCAGTCTGGCTTTAGGTCACCTTTGGGTCTTCCAACAAAACGATGACCTGAAGCACACATTCATAATCAAGATCCTGGAAGCTCAGATCCTACTGACAATCTATGACAGGAGTTCAAGGTTTAGGCCCATGTTTGAAAACCATGTAAATTGAATGAGCTGGAACAATTTTGCATTTCCACTGGTGAAATTGACTAGGATCCCCCAAGAGACATTTGCCAACCTAGTTGTAGGAACAAAAGGAAACCAGGTGTGAGAAAATGTACACTATTGACTATCAATTAGAGGGCATTGTCACATTTGTTTATTTTAGTTTCAACTCAGCCCAAATTTTTTTTAGTTTTTGTTATTATACTGTAAAGGCATTTGGTACCGGTCATTTCCTTAGAAAAGCTAAGGTTTATGTTGAATTTCATAAAGCGAGCTAATCATTTTGACCTTAACTGTTGACATGAAAACTGAATGAGGTGTGCATATGTGCATGTCATTCTGTCCTGTTAAACCACACTGTTGTTTTGAATAATTTACGGGTTTCCCCATTTACTCGTTACTTCCTAGTGAGTAGGAGTATTGAGGTGAAGATGCATAAGAAAGGAAAAAGCCAAACAGACCTTTGCTTCTCAGTGAAAATATGTAAATGCAGAATGTGTGGTTGCATTTTATGCCATTTCTCTTTGAATTAATCAGTGCTTTCAAATTCATTTCAAATAAGTTTACACACATTTATTTCCTGGACTGTTTTCTAAAGCTTAGCTAAACAGTGGCTTGATAGTTATGTAGTGTGTTCAGGAGTATACTGTAAGTTGCAGCTGGCTTACAACTAGGTTCTTGGTTTCACACCTGCACTATATGCTATTTGGAAAATAGTGTGAGATTGGCATCATGTCTAGTACAGCACCCTCCATCATTATTGGCTCCCTTGGTTAAAATGTTAAAAGCCTTAAAAGAATTGTTTTTTGCAGAAGCATAATCTAAAAAAATGTAGAAAAATGCAACCTTCAACTCATGAGAAAAGAAAACCTGACTAAGAAATTATTATTTCCCATAAATTTACCTTTTTGACAATTATTGGCACTCAACAATTTTTTGGAAATAAATGTATTTGAACCATTTATGTCATTTATACTGTTGTTTATAAATTGGATCAAAGTATCTAGGAACCTTTAATTAGTAATGCATCACTTCCTGTTTCCCTGGGGTATATATATATGGCATTACACAGAGGCCTATTTCTCTTACTCACTCATAAACATGGGAAAGACACCTCATGCCCACTGTTAAGTATGGGGAAGGATCGGTGATGCTGTGGGCCTGTTTCACCTCCAAAGACCTGGGAATCTTGTAAGGATACATGGGATCATGAACTCTTTGAAATATCAGGACATTTTGAATCAGAATCTGGTGGCCTCTGCCAGAAAGCTGAAGATGGGTAGTCACTGGGTCTTTCAGTAAGATAATGACCCTAAACATGTGGCCAAATCTACTAAAAAATGGTTCACAAACACAAAATCCAGCTCTTCTCATGGCCATCTCAGTCTCCAGACCTCAACCCAATAGAAAACCTGTGGGGTGAGCTGAAGAGGAGAGTGCATAGGAGAAGACACAGGACTCTGGACGATTTAGAGAGGTTGTGCAAAGAGGATTGGTCCCTCTTTCTGTATTCTCCCATCTTCTGAAGAGTCATATGAGAAGATTAAGTGCGGTCTTGTTGGCAAAAGGAGGTTGTACAAAGCACCAGGGGTGCCAATAATTAATAATAAATAAATAATTTGATTTCATTCAAAATATTTATTTCTTAATATGTGATTTTTCCCCACCAAATGAAGGCACTTGAATTAAAGCTTACATTTTTCTTTTTTGGCAATGCTGTCCTATATTATTTTTTTTAAATAATACATCTTAACCAGGGGTGCCAATAATTATGGAGGGCACTGTATCTCTACTGCTCTGTACGGAGCGTATCCCAGTGTGTGTTCAAGTAAGGAGGATGGAAATACATTCATTCATGTTACAAAATGCATGTAAAAGCATTAGAATTATAACAGTTATTATTATTATTATCCTTCACATTTCAAGCATAGAAGAAGTGCATCACTGTTGTTCTTTTTAGACTGACTTCTTGGAGCAGAACTGAATCCAAATAAAGAAGCACCGTGAATACAAATGGGTTGTGATGGTATGAATGAGGATACGTAGTACTTTAATTAGGAAGGCTTTCAGGAAACACTTGCTGATTGACTATCGTTCTTAAGATCAAGTTAACAAATGTCCTTGGGAAATGCACCCCTGAATAAAAAACAAAGATGTCTGTTTACATGAAAAACAAGGAAAATCATCAAAATAATAGCCATATCATAATTGTTCTATTTGTCAATTATTTGTATTGGTAATTTGGTTAAAAAATATTTCTTTCAGCGTGTTTCATTTATCTTTCTCATCTCATTGAAGAATATAAGCAAATGATGATCTGCTAAATTGAGTGGCAGTGCAGCAGATTAACTTTGTAGACCAATCCACTGTCTGATGTTCATTTCACCAAGTACACTCTGAAAACTGTAGAATCAGACTTCCAGTTCTTCTTTAGAGTTTATTATTGTTTCTTAATGATGCAATTGATTCTCAATCATGGAGTTGTGAAGCTCCATGAGGTTTTGAGAGATAAATTCCAATGCATTAGAGACATGATAGATTACATGTAAAGCCAGTGCTTCCTTAACCTCCAGTGGCCCTCTAACTCACCTAGTCCCAATGTTCTTGTACTGGCACATGAGAAGGTTTTTGAAGGTCTTTTTGAAGGTGACATTGCAAAGTGCATAGCAAGCTGGATTTATGGTGCTGTTGACATAGCAGAGCCAATAACCAATGGCCCATACAGTGTCTGGGACACAGGATTGGCAGAATGTGCTGATGAGGACCATCACATTGTATGGTGTCCACGTGATGATGAAGGCCAGGAGGATGGCAAAGATTGTCTTTGTCACTTTTTTCTCACGTGCCGCCATCTGACGTTTCCTTTTGACCTGACTTCGGGCGATACTGGCAAACTTGCGTGCCACCGTTCGTGGCCGGTTGATAGGGATGGAGCGGCCTTCCGTGCCACTCTCTGGTGGGACGATTTCAATTGCAGTGATGCACTCATCTCCCGTCTGCTTGGTGACAATCTTTATCTTTGACCATTTGGAGGATGGATTGAGCTTGGCCACCGGGGCTGGAGCTGAAGCCAGGCCTTTCTCAGACAACGTCTTGCTGTTGGCCCTCTCTTTGGGATCTTTGGGTGCAATGCTGGCTGTGCTGGAGTCATTGGAACTCTCCTTCTCTTCTGGCTGCATACTGGAATCAGCTTTTGTGGACACCACTGACTCATCCAGCTTTCCATTCTTCAGCGTCTCAGCAGCGCTGCAGGCGTCTGGGCTGGGCTTGGGTGGAGACTGGTTGTTGTTATTCTGTTTGAGGATGTGGCCCTTCAGCAGTCCAGGTGACTTCAGGCCCTTCTTCTCCTTCTTGGCCTCGGGTTTCTGCTTAGCCACACGGCTGCGGCTGGCCAATGAGATGTGAACATACAGCACCGTCATGATTACTACAGGAAGGTAGAATGCAGCAATTGCTGTTCCGAATGTGACTACGGGGTTAGAAAGAAACTGGATATAGCACTCTCCAGGCTCCACAGTGCGCTCACCCACAATGAACTGCCAAAAGAGGATGGCAGGAGCCCACAGGATGAAGGAGAGGATCCATGCCGAGGCAATCATTAGGCCAGCCATCTTGGTTGTGCGACGTGTAGGGTAGGTCAGCGGCTTGGTCACACAAAAGTAGCGGTCAAAGCTGATAATCAACAGATTCATGACTGAGGCATTGCTGACCACATAGTCCAGAGCCAACCAAAGGTCGCACACCACAGGACCCAGTGGCCATTTGCCCTTAATGATATAGACAGTATAGAGGTTCATGGAGAACACACCAATGATGAGGTCTGCACATGCCAAGCTGAAAAGGAAGTAGTTGTTGACAGTCTGCAGGTGCCGGTTGACTTTGATTGACACCATGACCAGAATGTTTCCCACCACGGTGACAAAACTGAGTGATCCAGTAACCAAGGCAATGAAGACCATCTCCACAGTCTTATATGGGCTCCCGGTTGCCTCAGCAACTGCACATGAGCCATTGCCGCTGCCTCTGTCACAGTTGACGGTAGCATCAGTTGACACATTGCTCAGTGAGCCTGAAACAGACAGGCACAAACTAAATTATGAAGTGTAAGCATGTTTCAACATGTCAAATTCCCACTATTAGCATTAATAAAAAGATTAGTACAATAGTGTTGCATGCATGTTTTCCCACACTATGTTGTATTGAATACAACATATATGTCAAGTAATATTTGACAAGATCATCTTGAAATGATCAGAATACTAACTGACCAGCACATATTCTGATCTGAAGGCTCACATAAAATGACATCTTAGTATTATTAGTCTCTGGAGAACAATGAATTAATAATATTCTCCAGATGAATAAAAGAGAGTTAGATGCCCTTCTTTAACAATAGTGAAAGTGAAGCAACCCCCAAGACTCTCCATATACATATGTTTCTTGGGAAATTAGAGCAGTATTCTTTTTGGTCACATTTGTTAATAGACACACCAGTGCCAAGACAAAACAAGCACTCAGAGCTAGCAAAACAGACATGTATGGGCAGTCACTGACTGGACCTAGATTCACTCTATGACAAACAGAACAGTGTTCACATTTATGTATGTGTGAGTGTGAGCTGCATTTCAGTGGGTTTCGTTATTATGTAAACACAGCAGGTTTCTTTTTAAAAGAATTGTTGAAACCTCAACACCGTGATGCAAAAACAAATCTATGCAACTGCACAAAAACAGAAGAATCCTGTGGAAGCAAATAAATAAATAAATAAAATACAATCAAATAATATTAGTTATTGGCTACATATAGATTCAATTCCGGTACATATGCATTTTAAATGCCTATACTTTAAACTTTACTCATAGACAGAGGTGGACATTCCAGGTTCAGAAAGTAAAACTATTTCCCAGGATTTTATTCAAGCTTGCTGGATTTTTTAATTGGTGCCAGGTTGAATTAGTGGAATCAACACAATCCAGGAAGCCTGAGCAAAACTTTGGTGAGGACTTTTACTTTCTGAACCTGGGATGTCCACCTCTGCTCATAGATTATAGATCAGCATGAACTGTTGACATGAAAAATGACAAAACTAAAACACATAATCTCTTCTGGGTCAAACATTAAGTATGCTGCAGTGTTCACAGTAGAGACTCCAAAAGAAAACAGCCTGATGAATATTTGTTTCTACCCTACATTTCTTACTAAAGACATGAGATTTCTTTTGAAGGTTGCCCCCTAGTGGTAATAATCTAAATTACTAGCCCCATTATAGGGATTACATAACAGGTGGTTTAATCACCTACAGCCCTGGTTTCAGTACCTGAAAGACACTGTGTAAGAGCAACTCATGCAAGTCTGTTGAAGAACTCTAGCTAATCTCAAAGTGAAAAATCACCAAGTCTGAAAAATGAAATTTAATCTCAAATTCAATATGACTTCTTCGCTCTCCTCCTTTATTTTCCTCTGCCCGGCTTCACAGAGCATCAGCATGCACCCAAATCATCCCTTGCTAGTTCTTTCTGATCTAGTCCTTTTGAATCCTCCCTGACAGACTCCTGGTGAACGCAATGATTACACCTCCACATTTATCTGGTTTTATGCACAAGTTTCACTCTCCCTGATTCATAACGTATGTGGCCAAGTAATTTAGCTGAGGGAACAGGAGAATCATGACTCTTTATTAAATATGAAACTGCAGTTACTGAGCTGTGAATTTCTGAGCTGAATGTGCTGATAGGTGCTAAACCTCATTAAATATCCAACAGAAATGGAGCTGCACAGAGGAAGGGGGAAGGGAAATACTGTGGAACTAAGCCTAAGTGTTTATATAAACACTGTTGTACTAAGTCTAAGTGTTTATATAAATTCTGTGGTACTCAGCCTAAGTGCTTATATAAATACTGTGGAACTATGTCTAAATACTCAGGAACCAAGTCTAAATGTTTATCTAAATACTGTGGTACTAACCCTAAGTGTTTTATTAAATACTGTGGACGTAAGCGATTTACAGTAGGTCAAAAAGTCCTACAGAGTCCTACAGAATCATCTCCCTGATTCGTAACAGATGTGGCCAAGTAATTTAGCCCAGGGAATGGGATAATCTTACTGTGGAACTAAGCCTAAGCATTTATATAATTCGTTTTGTCTTTCTTGTTTCAGTTTCTATTCATATAACGTTCTTGATTATTCTGATTAACTTCTACCATCCACACAGACATTTAAAGCAACTTAAACATCATTATTATTTATACAAACAAAATTATAACAAAATTGCCCATTGACAATCAGGGGCATTTAGCCTTTGGAGAATCTGAAGCTGTTTTGTATTTCGAATATAATGTAATCTAAATGTAACAAATTCATTTTAGCTAGTACATATGTAATTAGGTAATACTCATAACATTCAAAATGTTAATAATAGTGGATTCTCAACGATAATGCAGACACTATAGCACCCAGCAGTCTCTGTTCAAGGGAGTGTTCAGATCCCCTGTGGCTCAGGAGCAGCAGTTCAGCTTTCCTACAGTCAGTGTGTGTGCTGACAGCAGCAGGACATGCACACAGTGCCAGGCTTTCGTTCATACCCAAAACCAGAGCATTGCGTGACACAATAGACAGTAAACTGTTGCAAAATGATAGTCCATTTATTTATAAGTAGGCGGACTGTCAGCAGTGAAGTGCACAGTGATGCTAAGGTTGACCAAATGTGATCTTGTCCGAGAGATTATTGCCATCAGCATTCTGATTACATAAACCTGCTCCTCTGCCTTAGTCATCTGGCATGTTACTTTGCTCCTTTTATTATGCGTTACTTGGAAGAGTTAATGCTCTCTTTTCAGCCATGTTATACAGGTATTCCTTGTTTGTGCACTGTATGTTTACCAAAATAGCTCACAGTGGCCTCTACTCATCCAGGTCAGCCAACTACAGTTATTACTGTCCATCAGTCCATGCAGCGAGCTCTCCTGGCGCCTGTGGCTCCAGCGAAAACACAACATTATCCATTATTACCTTTGCAGCTCAGGCTTCAAATGCAGGGGCCGCACTGCCTCTGAGCACCTTGCTTGTGGTTTGTTCGAGGGGTTTTCCCCACTTCAAAAGTCTGGTTAGTGTGGGATTACAGAGTGTGGCAGCGAGCTCACTCTTTGAGGCCATTGTGACATTTATGGGTTGTGCGGGAGTCCAAGCTTTGAACCCACTCGTGACAGATTGTGGAAGAGGGATCATTTCACCTCCCCTCAGTGCCTGTAGATAAGGCTGACTGAATTGATCAATATGCTACTTTTAAAGATTTGCCTAATATTTCTAATGAGTTTCCCCATTTGACTGAAACAATCTACAGAACTGCTGGAGGGAAATGAGTGGAGGGGGATTTTTATATGACCATAGAAACCAATTTCCAACACAAGATGTAAAAAAAATATAAAAAGTTATAAAGGTTAAATAGGAAACATTGTATGTATATTTCCCTATATGCTCTACCACATTACAATGACTTAAATTGACAATTCCACTGGCCATATAAGAACTTCTATATATGGGAACCATTCTATATGGTTATATAAGAGAGCCATTACTACACAGCATGCATGTTTTGATAAAATACAGATTTTACCCCAGTGAACCCCAGATGCCCAACCGTGCCATTTCCTGTGCATGGCGGAGGGCTTCTCAGAACACCAACCAGGACGGGAGAACACCACACAACACTACATCTGACAATACATACTGGTACTGCAAATCATACATTACACAGCAATTGCCTTTGTATTTTCATGCAGTTATTTTTCTCTTGTGACCACTGCACTATGCTTCTCCGTTACCATACTAGTTAGTAGTCATGAATATATGCATATTGTTACCATACTACTTAGTACTCGTGAATATATTCACTGTGTAACATTAGCAGATGAGTCAAGACTGTCTCCATATAATTGGTCAAAAACTCTCTAACAAAACATGGACGTTGTGATATGAGATGCAAATTTGATTTTAAGTAAATGTTTTGATGCACTATATACACTATATATGCCTGAAGAAAAAAAACATTTTCATTACATGGATCTTAGTTAATTGTTATTAGCATTTCAGTAGCAGTCAGTGTTTCTTGCCTGTATATATTTTCTCTGCACTAATGCAGCACTGCTGCTGCTGTGTTATCGATGGCTCCGGTCCTGCCCATGTTTCAGTTCTGATTTTATCGGGACACTTTGTCATTAGCTTGTGACAGGAGGAAATGCGTGACTTCATATTCAATTAATGGCAGACGCCCGTATTTCAACGTCTGATGCTTGTTAGTGACACACTGAGACCAAACCACACACACACACACACACACACACAAACACATACACACTTATAGGCAGAATACTGTGTCAGTAACCGATGTTAGCTTCCAATGAATCCTCAAATTGATTTTCATATATGAATTGATTTGATGAACCCTGCACTTTTCATTCATCTTAACTTCATTTCAATTCCGAATTGAACAAGACTAAGCAGATATTTACAGAAGCAGATATTCCAGGTGTATTTAGTGTAGTTTACTGGACAAGACCTCTTTGTAATTGTTCATAACAGAACTTCACATTAGGACTTCGTCACGTAACTTTATATTTAATTTAACTAAGAAATAAAATCATGTGAAACAAAGGCACAATAAAATTTTTTCTCATTTCATTCATACTATTGGGAGGTCATAAGCATAACTTATGCCCTGAAACTGACAGAAGTTCAGCACAAGAGAGGAGCGGCATGTCCTGTATCATCAGCAGATCAATTAATGCCAATCCTCATCCACCCTCTGCATCAGCCCTTCAAGCACGCAGTTATTAGCATATGACACACTTCGCAATTGTGCAACAGTGATGCTATTTTCACTGTGTGAAGTCGTGCAGGCCTGCAGGTGCTCACAAGCAGGCAGACCTGGGTGAGGTCTGTGGGGTGAAATCTGTGGGGTGATTGAGGTGAGTTCTGTGGCATGACCAGGGTGTGATCAATGGGGTGACTGGTGTGAGGTCCGTGGGGTAAATGTGGTGAGGTCTGTGGGGTGATGGGCATGAGGTCTGTGTGAACACTGGCTCAGTGCTATGTTGATTCATAGGTCTTTCCTGCTTGCATACTGGACTTTTTGACCTACTGTAAATTATCTCTATTTGATACAATTTTCTGTTTTGTTTACTGCAGGAGCTGAATATATTAACTGAGAAGCATAAATAGTAATCGACTCAAACCAAACTAGTTAAGATCAATAAAAAAATTACTTATCTGAGTTTTATTTTTATTTAAGTGATGGAGTGATTCACTGGTTCACTGATGCTGGTCCACTGGTTCACTCTTCTAATTTTAGGCTTTTGAAACTGCATCATTAGTTTAGGAGCCAACTTGGGTCATCTGTTTTTAATGCCACAGAGAAGCATTATAAGACCCGCGACCAGATACCAAATACAGTCTAGTAGCCATGACAGATGAGCAGCAGCTTAGTACAACAGATACAAAAGTGTGGGAGAAACAGGCCTGAACAAATGCCGTTTAAAAACACTATAATTTGCCTGTTTAATAGGGAATCCATCCAATATTCTAATAAGTTGATTTTGTATTAGTATAATTTTCCTGAATTCATCCCATGCCATCAGAAATATTATTATGATGATCTTATCCTCATGAGAGAGGACCAATAAGTTGCCCAGCTACTAAAGTGCTGTGAGCTGCAGAATGCCTCTGAGGACATTGTTCTCATTCTGCATGTAAAGAATCTGAAGAAGGTATTTGAGGCTTCATGTAACACGTGGTATACAGCACTGGTGATGTTAAGGTTTTTAGGGGTCGGTGTAGTGTGCCGGTGGCCTGACTGCTGGAGTGACTGTAGGGTAGGTAGGGTATTCAGGCACAGCAAATGTGCTCAACCTTACAATCGCTTCCATTTAACTCCCTAGGTTGACGTTTTTCTGTTGAAAGGCTGTCACACAAATATCAGACCAACATTGGAATAATGGTTCACAAAGATTTCTTCGAGAGCCTTGCCCATTATAAGTCGGCATTCACACTGACCTTGTTCAGTAATAGTGCTCATGAAAACATGAAAAAACATGGACAATATGGAAAATGTGGCTCCCATGGTGCAGATCACTGATCCAGCAGGTTTAACGGTGCTGACTTCTTCTGTTTGTCCACAACTCACTGTTGCCCTCTATGAATAATGTTTTACGTTTGGCACACTCTGTGCTGCATGGCAGCTAGCTTTATTTACATATTGAGCCTGGTGCCAATTACTCTAAGCTCTTTGTGCCAATCTAGTGTTGCGGGAGTCAGAACAGCAGCTGAACGACTGTCATTTAGAAGTCTGCCACACGTGGCTGCTAACTGGAGTGGATCGGGGCTTTAGAGACTTCTGGGCTGTGATAGTCTGTCTCCTCTCTCCGGGGGAGACGGGATGGTTCCAGAGAGGCCTGTAGTGCTAGCACAGTGAGTCTGTTAGATGTAATGGATTTCCTTCCCAAGTTTCCTTCAAGGGGTGTCGGAATGCAAAAAACAGCAGCAGCAGAAAAGAAAAACACACCAGGTATACGTGCACTTGTTTTGCTTTCCCTCTTCTCTCTCCCTTATACAGACACAGGCATTTGCCTTTGGTAAACACTGCATTCTATTCTCTTTGGAGAACACTATTCTATAGAGGACACCCACACACAGAGTACGCTTTCACAGACAAAAAACACACATAAACACTAAACTGTACATATAATCTTTAACAACATCCTTATTACACACACATTCAACCCAGTCCAGTTTGGTCTGTGGAGAACATTTGACATGTCTCACTAAGAAACTACGCAGTGAAATATAATCAAATCCTTTACCCACCAACCTCTTCTGAATTCTAAATGCAGATCCCATAGCCCAGGGAGTTCTCTCAGGTGGCTGAAAAACACGGGTGTTTTGTTTTAAAATGACTGATCATTGCTGCAGTGCACTGGGACAGTCTACCTGCAGCACTTCACCATTTACTGCTTCCCTGGGGTGTACTTGGGTGGAGACACACCATCCTGGTGGGACTCATTCTCAGGTGAAATGAGACTCTCCCTCCTCAAGTGAATTGAGACTCGCCCTCCTGAGGTGTACTGAGACTGACCATAAGGTGAACTGAGACTCACTGTCCTCCAGTATACTGGGACTCACCCTCAGGTGAACTGAGACTTTCCATCCTGCTGGGACTCATTCTCAGTTGTGCTGGGACTCGCTTGACACCCACCACTTAGTGGCAGACAGTGCTGAACCATCTGTGAGAGACCACATATTCCACTGGAACTGCACTAACCTACAGGCAGCCAGGCGGAATTAATTAGGAAACAAACACTGATGCGCAGAGTGCGCATTCACCAGACGATCGCCGAGCGGCCACAATGTTGCTTTTGTTTGAAGTACTTTCCTAAAGAACCAGGCTCATGCTGGTGTCTCTGGAGTCAGCACTGGCAGAATCCTGTGACTGACTCGAGCTGTTTTCTATTAATAAGGCTGCTGGAACATATAGTGCGGAGGAACATGACAGACAACCGGGTGTGTGCGGGTAGGTTGGTATGAATATGCCTGCTAGTTTACAGCCTCCTCCTTTGATTTCATGTCCTTATTACTGACTCCATTGTGCGGCAGATGTGCAACACACACACACACACTTTGACAAATGTGCACATATGCACATGCACACTTTCATGTTCAAACACAGCCATAATTATATTTTCGTTTTCTTTTTCTCACCAACTCCTGATGTCATACAGCTGCATCCAAATAATTTTACATAGCATGCCCATGTGTGTTCACAAATGCATAAACATGTATATCTGCTCTGTTCACATACACGCAAGCATCAACTTGTAATAATTATATATGTGTTTTGACTGGCAACGTGATTCATAATTGCCACTGAACATGTGAAACATTAAAAACACTAAACACAAACCAGAAGGTCTTAACTCTGCAAAGTGGACTGTCACAATCCAGGACAACATTCCTACTAAGCCAGTAGATTCTGAGGGCTTTATTGGAGTCCAAAGACACCACCAAGAGTGTAATGTAGGGAATCAAGTTAATCAGAGCAAAAGGCAGGAATAATAATAGCAGGCATAAGGTCATAACCCCAAAACAAGCGATAAAGTGTACAAATAACTCAGAAACATATGCTAGGTTAAATGAAACTTCACAAATGGAAGACATTATGCTTAACAAGAATCAAGGTTGGCATGGTGGTGTGGTGGTTAGCGCAGTCGCCTCACAGCAAGGTGGTCTGGGTTTGATTCTCGGTCTGGGCTGCTCTGTGTGGAGTTTGCATGTTCTCCCTGTGCCTGCGTGGGTTTTCTCAGGGTACTCCGGTTTCCTCCCACAGTCCAAAGACATGCATGTTAGGTTGATTGGTCACTCTAGATTGCCCGTAGGTGTGAGTGTGTGTGTGTTGGCCGTGTGGTGGAATGGTGACCTGCCCATGGTGTACTTCGCCCGGAGATGCTGGGATTGGCTCCAGCCCCCCGTGACCCTGACTAGCAGGAATAAGCGGGGCAGATAATGAATGAATGAATGAATGAATGAAAGAAGAATCAAGTGCAGTTAGGCAGGTGCATTTGGGAATGCCCCAGATATTTCTGGGAAATGTAGACTTTGGTGTGTCCAGAGCAGAGGGTGTGACATGTTACTGCTGTTTATAAGTGAGAGAGAGAAGCACACAAAGATAGACGGTGCGATAGTTGCCTGGTTACTGTGTTCTGGTAAACGGCATGCAGGGAGTTTTAATATGCTCAGTCCACCTAATTATACAGGAAATCAAAGAAAACATCCCACACCAACAATTATCACCATAATCCTCTCCAATAGTCATTACTAAGGTGTGAGCTTGTGTGTGTGCCTACTTTCCTGTGGGATACAACAGATTTCAGCTGTGTAGGCAGTCTTCATTACAATGAGGGTCTGATGTTTCATCTGGCGTCAGTCAACCTGTGTGTGTCTGGAATCAGTCCAACTGTGTGTGTCAGTCCACTTGTGTGTGTCTGAATTTAGTCCTTGTTTGTGTCTAGAGTCAGTTCACCTGTGTGTGACTGGACCACCATGAGCATGAACACTGACCACTCCTTAACATGTTTATTCAGGTATAGGAGATTATGGGGTTTTATGATTATGGGGTATTATGAGGTATGGGGTTTTATTTGGGGATAGGGGGATTGTTCAGGTATAGGGGGAATACTGAAAACAAGTTATACTCACAACAAGCAATCATAATCAATAGCTTTCCAATAACACTATAGGCTTCAATTCACTGAATGGCATCTGTCAGTAAGACACACACAAACATGCGCACACACAAATGACAACATGACAAATATTTTAGACAACTTACATTACTTAAGAGTGCCAGAGTATTCCTACTTGGAGATTTTGAGGGGAAAACAGAGAATCCTTAAGAATTACTAACTATGATGTGTTTTCTTCATGTTTCAGGCTTCATGTTTTCCTATTTTCTTTATGCATGTGATTGTATAAACATGCTGCTTTGCTAAGATCATTCTTATATGCTCTCCCTGTCAGCCCAGCAGTGGTACTGGGTGTGTCCAGGACAGGGTCAGAAGAAAGTCTACTGAACCAAGGAGGCACCACATACCATGTCATATCCACCATAGACACCATTGATGAATGGTTTGAATCACTGCCTCTCTACCACTCACTGGGAGGAGACTGCTCCTGGAATCCAAAAATCAGCCTTAGGGCCTTTCTGGAAAAACTATTCTGTATCTGAAACTTCAGCATGACTTTTTGTTGTGGGGAAGACAAGATGGCTCCATGATTAGAATATGTGAGGAGATACATAAGTGGGAACTGAAAATTATTTTGTTTTTGTTACTTAAAATGCATAGGCTTACTAATGAGTTATGCGTTTCACATTTTCTAGAAATGTATGATATTAGGTGCATGTCAATGTGAATATATGTGTGTGTGTGTGTGTGTGTGTGTGCATGTATGTTATAGTGCATATCCTGTTTTGCCTAGTTAATGCTTATCAGCTTCTCTCACCCCTCTAGTTGATACAAACTCTGATTTACAACACTGTTGTGGGGAGGGGTCTGTTTCTGTGTTACTGTTACAAATAATCCTACATGAGACCAGTGACTCAGTCTAGCTGGAATATTCCAGATGTGCAGGGTTGTTCCCTCATGTGCCTGCTAATAAAGGCTCAACCATTGAGTAGATTTCATTGGCTGGATATAATTATGTTAACAATAATCAGTCAATGCTCCTGTTCTCCCTGGTCTATCCCATATCACATGTCATAAGCTTATTTCTTTCCTATTTTCTATCTACATGCACTGTGTAATTGCTCGTGTTTACAGTAGGCCTAGGCTCGTTGTCTAGGGCACTGAGATAGTCACAATGTAAATTACAATACTTCTGAATCCAAAGAGGATTGTGGAGCATATATTCTGTGTGTAAAGGGATAGAGAAAGAGGGAGAGAGACATGGCAGGGGGTTTTATCCAGAGTGTCTCTCGACTTAAAACTGACATGAGTGAAGACTGGAACCAGACACTCACTGGAGCAGACTGGAAGTCGAACCAGCAGACACACACACTCACTGGAGCAGACTGGAACCAGGACCAGCAGACACACACACAGGGGCACAGCTCTGTATGTTGATGAAACCAGAGATCCTCTCTCCTGTCCCTTCCCTATCTTAACCCACACGAAGCTGTCATTCTCCACACAGCAAACAAACCTGAGAGCCTTATCTAGCAAGCACTCCTGTAATCCCATTAAAAAACATTATGAAATTAACATTATTCCAAGAAAAAAGGCAGCAATAATGGAGCTGGTTGTGTAGGAGTTGGCTCTGTCCTCTGAAAGGGACTAGTGATCATATTTGCATGTATTGTATATTAACATGGATGAGCTAGAGAACAGTGTGACAGATCAAGAAGAGACTAAACATTAAAATTAATATTAATATCAGTCTGTTCAGTTTCAATTGGACATTGTAATACCTATAAGCCTCTTCCTCCAGAGACACCAACAGATTAGTACTACTGTGAATTTCTCAAGCTAAATCAAAAGTAAACCTAATAAAACATTAAATTTGTCTACCTCAGAATTCAGGGCTGAGGCATTTTTCTAAACATAGAAAATTTAACTGACTTCCATTAAAAAAATTGTTATGCTTTGAAGATCATCTTGGACTTCGCAAACACACACACACACATACATACACACACCCTTACACAAAGATTATACACAAACAGTGCATTGATGTCATTTTAAATGTAATAACCAAAGTGAATAACACATCAGCCCAACTGTTGGAATGTAACCCCCCCCCCCACACACAAACAACTGCCATTAAACAACTCATTAAACCTACACATAGTCTGTTCAATTGTTCAGACACAGGCCACATTATCATAACTATTTATATAGTTATGGCAACATTGAAATCATCTAATGTGTAATTCCTTAAAATATTTACCAAACCCAAGTAGTTATAGAAACTTCTCATTTTTTACAGCGGAAGATTATTCAGAATCTCATAGTATTCTCATTACCAAGTGCTGGCTTGGCTAAATTTTTATTTTAATGACCACTGGAATCAGAATAATTTACATTCAAAATATTAACCCACTATTATATTTTAAAATATAAATAAATACTTTGTGCTGTTTGTTTTAAGAATGGATGTTCTAAAGACCTAAATATGTAAATTAGATTTGAAAAGATACAATAAAAAGTCAAAAGGCATATAATCACCCAGACCTCCATAAAACATACCTCAATATGACAAACCTTTATACCACAGACTTTTATACCACAGACTTCTGTACCACGGACCCCTATTCGACAAACCTTTATACTACAGAGCTTTATCCCGCAAACCTTTATCCTCCAGACCTTTATGCCAAAAAGACCTTTATACCACATTCTTTTTCCGCAAACCTCTATACCTTTATACCTTTACGTGAATGTGTGCAAAACACCGAAGGTTAAACTTACCGTTAAAGTTCCAGGGTGCAAGTCCGTCCGTCCCAGTGCTATTAGTTACATTCATGTTGCATGACTTTAAAGACGCTAATCAGGGCAAAATAAAACACTTCCCACTGTTTCACTCTAAGGTGTTTTTCCTGGTGGTTGTTAAACGTGTTGTCCTCATTTTTTGCGAAAACTGTAACAAGAGTACTTTGCTTTCCACATCACCGTCTTCAAATGCACGCGTTTCCCGCCAGGGATGATAGGCTCATTGTAACAGTGGTCACTCCGTCTGACTGCTACTGAAACGCCTCGCGCAGAAAAGCAAGCTCCTTAATCGACGGATTTTGGAATCCGCCAGATGTGGCTCTCATCTGCGCAAGAGACTACGACGTCTTTCCAGGAGTTTAGAGCGTCTGAGGATACGGGAGTGTCAGTGATGTCATCCAGCACTAACCAATCGTTAAACCTGCAGGTTCGCGCACCACTGATTTCGGTACCTTTTTAGTAAAGCAGGCGACTCTCCTAACTTGGAAAAAAACACTAAATGTACTTTTAAACAGCATCTCAACGTACAACATTTAAATAAGTGTTATTCAACTGACGCGTACAATCATCAATTCCCAAAGTCGTTTATAAATAGACAAATTAAGACGCATTTTAAAATAGTTGATTATTCATATGAAAATAATAATTTCTACATAAGAATTTATCGAGGTGTTTGCTGGTGTCACTGCGAGATTCTAGCTTTTGGGGGGACATATTTCTCTTTATGCGGACGTTAGTCGTGCAACCGCGAAGCTAGGGAACGGGTTCAGCACCCCCACAAGTGGACAGCTCTGACAGTACACATTTTGTAGAGGATTGCTCAACAGCTCCGCTTATCCTGAAAACAAAACATCGCGTATAGTGTGAGTGATTTTTTTTATTACACGTATAACCAATATTTGAAAATATGACACAGAAAGACCATATGGTGAATCAGGGTGAGCGAATATAACATATTGCTCTCCTCTCACATCTCAACACACTGTTCATTGGATAAGCGCAAAATGACTTCCAAACAAACCGCGAGCGCAAGTTCAAAGATTCCTATGTAGCAGGCATAGCAAACAGTGTGTTTACATCTGAGAAGTAGTAAGAAAAATAGACAGACATACAGACAGACTGACTGACAGAATGAAGAAAAGAGAAAGAAAAAGAACAAACTCGACAAGGCGTTGGTCTGGAGAACACCAAACTGGATATGTGGATACAGTTACCTTGGTCACTAACCCACAGTTATATTCATCAACACATCAGCTGTTCGTGACGGCTTGAAAAACTCATTTTTAAATGTATAGATTAATCTCATTCTGTGGAAGGGAATATAAACGGAATTGATGCCAAACAAAACAGAGAAGTTTAGCGATTGTATAATTATTAAAATGGCAGCGTAAAACGGAAACCTTCCTAAGAGCTGTCAACTGTTGACAACCCGGAACACTTAAGAACGGTACAGGCGGAACATTCCTTCGGTCAGTTTGCCTCGCGCGCCAGATGAGCGCCGCCTATAATTGAAGTATACAACCGTCAAGTACCGACTAATAGAATACGCAATCTGTACGCCCCATTTTTCTTTTGCTAATTTTAGCCAACCAGTAATTTATAATTACTTTTTACACAATACTGTGATGCTGTTTTTACGCGAGTAAACTTCAAATATTCTATTTTCTTTGCAATTTCCTCCCACTGATTTACGTTGCAACGATACTTCATTGATCGCCAAAAGAGCATTGACAGCTTTGATGGATACACGTTCACCGTTTCATCCCAACAGCCGATCTAGCCGCACACCTGCAGTTTACAATTTAAGAGGCAAAAAATACAGCATGGACATTCCAGACTACGCATCAACGAGCGTAGACAAACGCATCAGAGAGCGGTAAGAAACAAGCTACAGCTGTTCAGAGTTCAGGGGAAGGTGAAACCTTCCGATCTGACTGAGAAGCTATTCTCTTGGTTCTGTGCAATTAAATTGTGGTGCACATGGCAAATATACCGATCACATAACTTTTAAACTGTAGCACAACCGTGCTACAGTTTGGATGTATTTTTTTAGATTGAATAAGCCTTAGGTGTTAGGAGTGTCCCTTAGCAAAAAGAAGTTTATTCAAGTGTACTATAAGTATACTTATTTTTTACTAAAACTGAGGAAGTATACTTGAAGGTTACTTTTTATAAACTATTTTTTAAATACTTAAGAATAGTATAGTGAAGTATACTTGGCTTATACTGAAAAGTATAAACAGAAGTCTAAGACTAAGTACATTAATACCCTTAGCAAAAATAAGTTTATTCAAGTGTACTATGAGTATACTTATTTTTACTAAAACTGAGGAAGTATACTTGAAGGTGACTTTTTATAAACTAAATTTTAGATACTTAAGAATAGTATAGTGAAGTATACTTGGCTTATACACAGAAGTATAAACAGAATTCTAAGACTGAGTACATTAATACCAAGACTTACACTTGTATAATACTTACTATATCTTGCTCCAAGTGCATAATAAGGTCAAGTCAATGACTCATGCTTAACATTTAATGCAAATGTGCTCTTTTTCCTTTCATTTTCTCCAGTAAGGAAAAAATTTATATCATATGTATTTGTTTTTGAAATGTGTGAAATGTTTGAAAATATATCGAACTTGTTTTCAACATTCTGTCTTGTGATTTTGTAAATGCATCACACTCTTGTGTACATACAGTAAACTTTAAGAATACTGAGACGGCGCCGGACATACAGATTGACAAGCCCCGCCCACTCGTCAGCAGAGGTTGCTGGGAGATAGGCGAGAGAGACTGGAAATTATAAATAATCCGTTTAATGTGTGAGTTTGCATGTAGTTATTTTGCTGTTTTTAGTTATAAGTGTGTGGAGGATGCATATGTGTTTGTTCTGTGAGGAAAGCCGGGAGCACCCTCACTGTGATGTGGGTGCGGCTGGGTGAGGTAGTTGCCATTAAGGGCAATGAAGTATTCTGAAAAACCTACGTGGATCTATCAAAGTTTATTTTCTATCTGAAATGAACTTCTCGTCTCCTTTCTTCACTGCCAGGGCAATATTTTAAGGAATGTATTTCAAATACTTAAATTTTAAGCTATAAGTAATATGCCAAGCAAACTTAAAGTGAACTAGTGAAATAACCAATGTTTAACAGTATACTTAAAATATACAATAAAAATAGACTAGAAGTATATAACAAGTACAATGGCAGTATATTGATAAGTGTACTTGTGGTATACTTTAAGCATACTAGAGGGATATACCAAGTACATAGATGAGTATACTAGTTTTATACTATAAAGTGTACTTTTAAAAACTTAAAATGAACTTTAAAGTATACTTTTATAAACTAGAAATGTTCCAATTTAGTCCGAAGAAGTATTAAATTGGTATACTTTCTAGTACACTTAAAGTATATGGTCTGTAGTATACTTGCTATACTTATACTTATACTTAAGTATACTTAATAAAATGAACTTTACGTATACTACTTTTTGCTAAGGGGTGGCTTGAGCTTTATGTATATATTAGATTAGGTTTGTTTTATAGGGTGGCGAGTAGTAGCAAAGTCGCGTGTTCGTGATAAGAGGGGGGTATCTCAGGCTCCTGAGCTATCCAGTAGCTGTTTAAGTGCGCGTTCAATGTTCATACGGTGACCCACCCGCGTGACCCCGAGTTCCGCCAGGTCATCCTTGGTGAGCGCGAGCAGGTGAGCACCTTCGATCTCGTGTTCCAAGACACATGACAAAATATTTCAATACTCATGTTCCTTTTAATGTGATATATTTTATTTAAATAAGTGTTTAGTTATTAAGAAAGTGAGAAAAGGAAATACATAACATTGTCTCATTTAATTGTGCCTTACTTGTATGACCCACACCAAACACACTTACACTGGCAATAACTGCATTTATTGATGATTGATACAGTAAGAATGTGACCTGACCGAGGTAGACACAGTGCAGTAATGTGTCTTCAGGTCAACATGATGATGTATAAACTTTAAAACCAGTGTAAACAGTATACTTTATTTTAATGTCTCACAAACACTGTAATGTTGTCTAATATATCCCAAACACTATGTTGTTTTCTAATCTCCCAAACACTATACTGTATTGTTATCAAATATCTCCCAGATACTATATCACCTAATATCTCCCAAACATTGTATTGTTATCTTTTTTTTTGGCCCACCTCCACCCCCCATCTTTGGAGGAGAACTTTGTTTGTATATAAGGATCAAATGAAAACAATTTTGTATAATACAGTACAATAGTGATGAAAATAATTGGGGTTAGGTGGACCATACAGGAAAGTAGAGAAAAGAGGAGGACAGAAAAGAGGGGGAGAGAAAGTAAGTAGGGAAAAGACAGAAGTGCAGAAAGAACACAGCACGAATGACCACTGCAATGGTTCACCAACTGCTGCTCCTGAAAGAAGAACAGAAAGTGTGCATAAGACATACAGCACAAATGACTGTGATGTGTGTGTATGGGTGAGTGTGTGTGCTTATGTAAGTGCACCCTTGGATAAATGTAAGGAATGCACTTACTAGCGAGGGTAGAAAGCTGCGACAACATTCCCCCAGAGGCCAGAGGCAGGCAGAGAAAGACCAGGGAATCCCGCACACCCGCAGCCCCTCCAGGAGCAGTGGAGCCCCAGGGCCGCACTTCCCAGTGACCCCCGCATGCCCGCCCCAGCGGCTGGGATAGGGAGACCCCGGGCAGCACCCCTCCAACCATGAAGCGCAGGCCCAGGGGAACCAGGGGAAACAGAGCCGCCCCCCCGGTCTCTGGAGGGGAGAAGTTACCACAGAGGAGCAGCCGGGTGAGGACCGGGCATGACAAGCCCCAGACCCAGAACCAGCTGTCCTCACACATACACTCAACGTCATATATACATTCACCCCCATATATATATACCCACATACGTTCACCCGCACACCTTCACCCCCATATACACCCACACACCTTCGTTCACACCCTTATACACTCCTACATACATATTCACACCCCCTTACATATACCCTCTTTATGTGTCCACCCACACACAACCATATATACACACACCCACCCATACTCACCCTCATATATAGACCCTCTCACATATATACACCTACACTCACATGTACATCCACACAAACATATACACTCCCACACACATTCACCCACTCCCATATGCACTCTTACGGACATATATACACCCACAAATATACGTACACATTTACCCCAATATATACACACACACACACATATATACACCCCCCCCCCCCAACACGTACATATTCATCCACCTTCACACCCCCTCCGAGGCGGGGGCAAATGGATGGCCCACCCAGGATCGGCAGCTGCTCCAGGATGCCATAAGCCAAGCTCCCGCACTGACATCCAATCTCTGACCCGGCAGGGAGCAGAAAACGGGTGAGGGAAGACCTTCCCACCCCTCCACAGCCAGTGCAGCGTTGTGTGTAGGTGTTGATGTATATGAATGTATAGTAGTGCGTGATACTATAGTAGTGTGCTTGCATTTGTTACTTGGGTAGATTCTCTGCTTGTAAGGTAGGCTTGTCTTGAATATACTATTAACTAGATATTGATAGATCTCTTGGCTGTTTGGTTAGTCTAGATATCTTGCTTGTTCATTAGTTGATTCAGGTGTGGTTTCAGTCTATTTCAGTGGTTTCAGTTGATTCAGGTGTGGTTTCGGTCTAGTTGAAGTGTCAATAACAGGGGTGGAGCCTGTAATTCTAGATAAATTAAGTCGGCATTCCGCTACAAACGTGTCTGTTTGTAGCGGTTAGTATCTCCTCGGCCAGCAGTAGACTAGATTTTATTAGGATACACAGAATGTGCTTTTCCATCCCTGTGCTCACCTTGAACAACACCAGAAGATGGAGATGCCAGAGGAGAAACCGCAACTCCAGTAACCTCATCTACCCACCTTGTTCATCTGTACCAAAGGTGAAGGTAGCAGGGGGACTCTGGAATTGCCACTCTGCAGTTCAGAAGGCAGACTTCATCTCAGCCTTCGCATCTGCTAAGTCACTCGACTTCCTGGCTCTGACAGAGACATGGATCACTCCAGAGAACTCTGCAACTCCAGCTGCTCTCTCTACCTCTTTTGCCTTCTCCCATTCTCCACGGCAGAACGGCAGGGGTGGTGGCACAGGTTTGCTTCTCTCTCGCTCATGGCGCTTCTCTGTACTCTCATTTTCTTATCTTAACATTTCTTCCTTTGAATTCCATGCTATCACGGTGTCTTTCCCCACTAAACTTCACATCATTGTTCTCTATCGCCCTCCAGGTCCACTGGGAAACTTCATAGATGAGTTGGACATTCTTCTGAGTGCTCTCCCCTTAGAGTCATCGCTTGTTCTTCTAGGGGACTTCAACCTTCCAACAGGGAGACTACATTTGTCCTGTCTTCTTCTACTGCTGTCATCATTCGATCTTGCTTTCAACCAGTCAACTCCAACACACAGAGCAGGAAACACACTGGACCTGATCTTCAGTAGACCTGCCCCAGTGTTGGATCTGACAGTAACTCCTCTTGACTTTTCTGATCATCATTTCGTGTCCTTTTCACTCTCCCTTCCTGCTTCTTCTGCACACACCTCCACGTCAGCTTCTTCTACCACCTACCGCAACTTTCGCTCAGTCTCCTCCTCTTGTCTGGTCTCTACTATTGTCTCCTCTCTTCCACATCCTAAATCATTTTCTTCCCTCCCTCTGGAAACTGCCACAAACACATTCCTTTCATCCATCTCCTCTTCTGTTGACCATCTCTGTCCTCTCTCTTCCAGGGCAAGATCCTCTCTGTCAACTCCTTGGCTGACAGATGTTCTCCGAGACAACAGAAGAGTACTGAGACTGGCGGAAAGAAAGTGGAGAAAATCTCAAGATGATTCAGATCTCCACTCCTACCAGTCTCTTCTCTCAAGGTTCTCAACAGAAATAACAGCGGCGAAATCTTCCTTCTTCAAGGAGAAGCTGGAAGCATCAGCCTCTGATCCACGCAAGCTCTTCAACATTTTCTCCTCTTTTTAAACCCTCCCACTCCCCCACCGCCCTCTACTCTCTCCCCTGAGGATTTTGTCACCTTCTTTGAGGAGAAGGTTGATAAGATTCGCAGATCCTTTTTCTCTACCTACTTTCTTTCTTTCTACTACCTTTTTCTCTTTTTTTCCTTCCTACTGAACACCACCCTCCACCTCATTCCCTGTCTTGCTTTTCTCCTCTTTCCACAGATGACATCATACAGTTGGTCTCATCCAACAATCCTACTACCTGTCTACTGGACCCGATTCCATCCACGCTATTTCAGACAATAGCACCTGACCTTCTACCTTTCATCACTCATGTCATCAACAGCTCCTTGTCAACAGGCCATGTACCAGCTATCTTCAAGACTGCAAGTGTGATCCCCATCTTGAAGAAGCCTACTCTGGACTGTTCTGACATCAGCAATTACAGACCTGTATCTCTTTTTTCTTTCCTATCTAAGGTCTTGGAGCGTTCTGTTTATAACCAACTGTCTCTATTTCTTTCTCTGAACAACCTACAGGACCCGAACCAGTCTGGCTTCAAACCGGCGCACTCTACTGAAACTGCTCTCATCGCAATTACAGAGAAGCTGCATGCTGCTAGATCTGCCAAACTGTCTTCGGTCCTAATTCTGCTTGACCTCTCTGCAGCCTTCGACACCGTTGACCACCAGATCCTCCTGTCTGTCCTCAGAAGACTTGGAATCACTGGCACTGTCTGGCAGTGGTTTAAGTCTTATCTAGATGGGAGATCTTACCAAGTATCTTGGCAGGGGGCCACATCTGCTCCTTCCAGGCTCACCACGGGTGTCCCACAAGGCTCAGTGCTCGGTCCTCTGCTCTTCTCTCTTTACACTCGTTCTCTTGGTGATGTAATATCCTCCCATGGATTTTCCTATCACTGTTATGCTGATGACACTCAACTTGTCCTTTCCTTTCCACCTTCTGACACACAGGTTTCATCTCGGATCTCTGCTTGTCTTGCTGATATCTCATCTTGGATGTCGGCTCGTCACTTTAAGCTGAACCCCAGCAAGACTGAATTACTGTTCATCCCTGGAACTTCAAGTCCACGCCAGGATCTTTCCATCTCTTTTGAGAACTCGCTGGTCACCACATCTGCTGAAGCTCGAAGCCTTGGTGTAGTTGTGGATGACCAGTTATCATTCTCAACCCATGTTGCAAACCTGACTCGGTCATGCAGATTTCTCCTTTACAACATTCGGAGAATTCGACCTACTCAAGTGCTTGTTCAGTCTCTTGTCATTTCAAGACTTGACTACTGCAACTCACTCCTGGCTGGTCTTCCTATGCGTACCATCAGGCCCTTGCAACTGATCCAGAACTCGGCGGCTCGACTTGTCTTCAATGTTCCTAAGTTCAGCCATGTTACTCCTCTGCTGCGCTCTCTTCACTGGCTTCCTGTAGCTGCCCGCATCAGATATAAAACCCTGATGCTGGCCTACAAGGCTAAGAATGGACCAGCACCTCCATACATGGTGGCAATGGTCAAATCCCGATCTGTACCCAGAGCTCTTTGAGCTTCAAGCACAGCTCGGCTTGACCCACCATCTCTCAGAACACTGAGTGTCCGAATGGCAGAGTCTCTTGCTGTTTTTAAGCGAAGACTGAAGACACATCTGTTTCAAGAGCACTTAAATAAAATTTTACTACACTAGCATTTATTAAATATTTGTGACTGTAATGACTTTTCTTGCTTTTATCTTTTAAGTAGGGTTTTTTCAGTATATATTTGAGTATATCTAGGCGTCCATACTGACTGTATCTAATAATATCTTTGCTTAAAGTTTCTTCCTGATTTTAGCCTAAACTAACTAGCTAGAGATTTTGTTCTGAGTAAAACAATGAAGCACTTTTTGTAAGTCGCTCTGGATAAGGGCGTCTGCTAAATGCCGTAAATGTAAATGTAATACTATGATGTTTAAATTGAGGGGACAGGTGCTGGGACAGATGTGGGCAAAGCCCCAGGCCCCATGCCACTGGTCAGTGTTTATCCACACCGTCCCCCAGAAAGCCCTCAATGTCTAAAGTGCAGTAAAAACTGAGGGACAGACAGTGGTGAGGAGACGAGGGAAGCCATGACAGTACAACACCTTGTCGACCTCTGGATAACATGCCTGCCCCCCATGATCCTAAATGTATGAATACTGTGTGTGTGTTTGTATGTGTGGGAGGTGGAGGTGGGGGGAGAAACGTAGGACCAGAAGAGATAGTCCTCTGGAAGAGGAGAACCAGCTAACTAGATGGCTCATTGGGCACCGCGTTCACTGTCCCCCCGCTCGAGGCAGGAAGAGGTCGACCGGGGGAGACCAGGGAGACACTCCACGCCGCCACCGCATCCAAGCCCAGACCACCACCACCCACACCGCAGAGAGTGGCCTGTTTAGCAATACCAATCATACAACATTGGACATCCACATTGGCCCAAACACATATACACCCGCACATTCGTCCCTTGTATACCCCCACGCACACATATACACTCACACACATTCATCCCATATATATACCCTCACACTCATATACATCGATACATATTCATCCCGTATATACACCCTCAGTCCTATTTACTTCCGCATACCTTCATCACATATGCGTAACACACTCATACACCTGCACACATATATACATCTACACCCCCATCTACACACATATATACTCCCACATACAATTTCCCTCATATACTTCCGATTGTACAACAATCACACAACAGACATCAACAGGATAGGAGATGTGCTGGTCTGAGGTCAGAACCCAGCGCTCCCAGCCCACCCCAGATACCCCCCAATGGCCACCACCCCACCCCCACCACCCAGGCAACCCAGAGCCCCAAGGTCCAGACCCAATACCCCGACGCAAGGCAGACCGACCCACCCCACCCGGCGGCGCGCTTGCCGCAGCGCAGGCCACCCCTGCACGAGCAGGGACCCAGCACGGGGTCGGGCAGTCCCAGGCACCGGGCCCTGGGTCCCGCCACCCAGCCTTGCAGGGGAGGCCAGCCACCCCGCTAAGGGCCAGCACGCGCACCCCCAGTCCCACACCCCAGAGCCAAGAGGCATCGGCAACCCAACCAGGGCAAACACACAGACACCCCAGGTCGGCAGCCCCGACCCTCCAGCCCAGGAAGCCGCTGGCACGAGCAGTCTCACCAGTGTCAACCCCCAGCCACCAACTAGTCCATCCGGGAGTTGGAGCCCCAGCCAACCACCCCAACTAGCTAATGGAACTGATCAGTGGGAACCAAAGAGAATTAAATTCCTCCAACTGGTCTTTAGAGGAAGCAGACATTGTCTTCAAACTGTACGAGTAATACATTTTTGTAATGAGTAATACATTTTTGTAATGAGTAATATGCAGGTTCTTTTTTGCTTTCCAATTAATGAGGATGGTTTTCTTGGCGATGCATAAGGCAGTGAGAACTATGTGCGATGTGTTTGCCTCCATAGCCAATTCACTGACGTCTCCTAAGATGCACAGTCTGGGGGAAGTTGGGATGCAGCATTTGAACCACGTGGGCAAATCTTCTGCCAGAATTCCTGAACAGGCCTACAATCCCATATAGCATGCATATAGTTATCAATTACATTGCCTGTACAGTGGGTGCATATGTTTGACTGTGCTAGGCCCATTTGGAACATCCTTTGTCCTGTATAGTGTGTTCTATGAAGTACTTTGTATTGTATAAGTTGTAAGTTGGGGCTTTTACTTATTTTGAAGATATTTGTACATATATCTGTCCAAATGTTTTGATCTGGATTGATAGAAAGGCCTCGTTCCCATTTGGCTATCAGAAGGGAGATAGAATCATCAAATTTTAGCAATAATTTATAACGTTTTGATAATAATTTAGGAGTACATAGGTTTAAAAATTGTGGAAATATTGATATTTCCAAATTCAGTTGATTGGGATTAAATCTTTCCTGAATGATGGACTTCAATTGTTTATATTCAAGAAATCTACTGTTGTTTATTCCATATTCTGATATAAGTTCCTGAAATGAGACAAAGTTTCCATCTTTAATAACATGTTCTAAATGTTTTATTCCCTTATCATGCCATGATGTGAAATGTAGTACTTTCTTATTCTGACAAATGTCTGTATTGTTCCAAATGGGTGTTAGTTTGCATGGGATAAGTGGGGACTGAGGTAATTTTAGAAATTCCCACCAGGCCGTCAGTGAAGTATTTATGCTAAGGCCTTTAAAACAGTCATGACGCTTAATATTAGGGCTAATGTAAGGTAGGTCTGAGAGTTTTATTTTTCTACAGAATGCTTGTTCTAGGTCCGAACATGGACTGTCTATTTGTATTTGATCCATTTTGAAATATACTGTAATCTATTGGCTAAGAAATAATGCTAAAAATTTGGTAGTTCTAAGCCACAATTGAGGTTTGGCTTTTGCAAAGTTTTCAGACTTATTCTTGATGGCTTGTTTTTCCATAGAAATTTTGAGATGTTTGAATCTAAGGACTTAAACCAAGCAACAGAGGGTTTATTTAGGATTAGTGGGAATAAATAATTGACTTTTGGTAAAACCATCATTTTAATGGTAGCAACTCTACCTATGAGTGATATAGGTAAAGCGTTCCAACGTTTGAGGTAATCTTCTATTGTTTTTAATAGAGGGATATGATTTAACTGCACTAAGTCTGAAAGTCTGGCAGAGACATGTATGCCTAAATATCTAATATTTCCTGGTTGTAGTGGGGTGGTGGTCGCATTCTGGAAACTACAATTTATAGGTAAAACTACTGATTTACCCCAGTTGATGGAATATTCTGATATAGAAGAAAAGCCATCTATAAGTTTAATTGTATACGGAAGAGAAGCTTGTGAGTTCTCTAGGAAAAGTAATACATCATCTGCATAGAGACTTATCTTATGGTTTGTAGTTTCTGTGTTAATTCCTTTAATACTTGCATTTTGTCGAATTGCTGCTGCTAATGGCTCAATGAAGGTAACGAAAAGTGAAGGTGATAGTGGGCAGCCCTGCCTGGTGCCCCTCTGCAGAGTGAAGCTTTGAGAAGTGATATAGTTTGTCCTAACGCGTGCATTAGGAGAGCTATGTAAGATTTTGATCCAGTTTATGAAAGATGGACCAAATCCAAATTTATGTAGAACTGCTAATAAATATTTCCAGGTTACCTGGTCAAATGCTTTTTCTGCGTCTAAGGAAATGGTTGTTTCTAATTTGTTAATTGTGCAGTAATCTATTATGTTTATAAGTATGTGTGTATTGTTGGCTGATTTGTTGTTGATTGTTGGCACAAGGATCTGTACTGGGCCCCATATTATTTTCATTATATATGCTTCCACTGGGCACTATCATCCGTAGGCATGGTATTAGCTTCCATTGCTACGCAGATGACACTCAGTTGTATATATCTTCCAATCTGGATGATATCACCACTACTCTCAAGATTGAGAACTGTGTCCAGGACATTAAAAACTGGATGGCGTCTAATTTTCTTCAACTAAATTCTGATAAGACTGAGGTGCTGATTCTTGGGCCTAAAGCTGCTAGAAGCAGCTGGGCTGATATTCCCCTTACCCTAGATGGGGTTTCAGTAACACCTAAGTCTACCGCAAAAAGCTTAGGTGTTGATTCGGATCTTTCATTTGACACACATATATGCAATGTCACTAAGGCTGCCTTTTTCCATTTATGTAATATCGCCAAGCTGAGACACTTACTTTCATTAGCTGATGCAGAGAAGCTGGTCCATGCTTTTGTCTCGTCAAGATTGGACTGCTGTAATGATCTTCTAATTGGATGCTCTAAACAGTCCATAAAGAAGCTACAACTTGTACAAAATGCTGCAGCTAGAGTCCTAACTAAGGCTAGAAAATTTGATCATATTAGTCCCACTCTCGCGGCATTACATTGGCTTCCGATTAAATATCGAATTGAATTTAAAATTCTCTTAACCTATAAGGCGTTAAATGGTCTTGCCCTACAATATCTGAGTGAACTCATTGCTTACTACAACCCATCTTGCCCTTTCCGCTCCCAAAATGCAGGATTTCTCTTAGTTCCAAAGGGGACGTGCTGATGCTGGCTTCTACCTGAGGCTCACCACCTGCACCGAAGGGACTGTGACTACTTGGCCGGGGAACAAGAACCTTAAGCTATAACTGTAGAACCACCTTTTGTTCACAAATACGGACTGGTGCTAACGGGCCGCCCAATGGAGGATGGGTCCCCTTTTGAGTCTTGGTCCTCCCAAGGTTTCTTCCTATATCCCGACATCTTAGGGAGTTTTTCCTTGCCACTGTCACCTTTGGCTTGCTCATTAGGGATCTGGACCCATAGAATTTGTAAAGCTGCTTTGAGACAACATGTGTTGTAAAAAGCGCTATATAAATAAAATTGACTTGACTTGACTTGACTTGATTGTCTACCCTTGATAAAACTTGTTTGGACTGGATGTATTATAAGTGGGGTGATTTTCTCTAATCTTTTGGCAAGAACTTTGCAAATAATTTTAAGATCTACGTTTATGAATGAAATTGGGAAAGCTAGAAGGAAGTGTAGGGTCTTTGCCTGGCTTAAAAAGTAGGCTAATGTTAGCAGAATTCATGTCTGGGGACAATATGTGATCATTTTGAATTTGAGTTATCATTCTAAAAAAGGTTGGTTCTAGCAAAGCCCATAATTCTTTGTAGAATTCTACTGGAAATCCATCTGGGCCCGGGCTTTATTATTGTATTGTTATCTAATATCTCCCAAACACCATACGATTATGTAATATCTCCCAAACAGTATACTGTGACCTAATACCTCCCAAGCTCTATAGTGTTATCTAATATCTCCCAAACACTATACTGTTATTTAGTGTACATCTTTAAAAGTAATACACAGTATTTTGTCCACAAAGCAAAAATGTTTTGCCTTTGTAGTCTCATTCTCATAAAAATGTTAGATCTTTGTCACCCTAGACACATAACCATGTATATGCATTTCCATCCCTGTTTAAGACTGGCCCATATTATATCTTAACAAGCTTGTTTAAACATGACTCACAGTGAGAGCATAGTGCTTCTACTCTCTCTTTTCCAGACGAGCACCCAATCTGTTCCCATTAGTTGAACAGGTACGGGGTGCAATTAAAACAAATAAAAACACGAGGCAGTAAGTGGCCTAGCTGATTTGGTACATTATTAAGATAATGTGTGTTTGGTGGCATTAGCAATCTGCACTGGGACCAGACCAAACATAATCACAGCAACAGCATTAACTCAGAGGACAGTAAGAGCTGAGCAGTGACAACATGAGCTACACTGAGTCTTGTGATATCCATCAGTCAGTCTGCCATCAGTGGAGAGGGAGGGAGAGAGAGAATATCAAATGCCAGGACCCAGATGCATACAATATATTGTGCAATTACTGTGATGCTTTAATTTATCAGATACTATCAGACAGTAAAAACTAAAAATTTTAATGTATTTCTTTATCACCTGTACGTCTCCGATTTAAGGGATCAAACAGATACGGTACTCGTTGGCCTTGTACACAATCCAAAATCATGCACACTGAATAAATAGACACATTCCCCAAACTGTCCTACTGTAAACCTATAAGCAACTGTATAGACATAACAATTGTTATAGACATAACAATGCACAAGGGCACCCCAGCAGAACAGTCATAACCCCAACATTTCATTGTCTTCTTGTCTGCCCTCTCTTTTAGATCTTTTCTCTTCCTGTCTCTTGTAGTTCGTAGCTTTTCCAAACTCACACTTGCTCGTACTTTTTCTTGGTTGAATTCATTCAACAGTCAGTTCCAAGGAGAGATTTTCTTCACAGCTCCAAGGAAGCAGATTACCCTGATTCAAACACACACTCTGGCCTATTTTTGAAGCAGAACACACACCTTTCCATTGATTTATAAAATATCACAGTTGAAGCCTCCCACCAGCTGTACACAGGCCAGAAGAGGGGAACACTGTAGTGCATGTAGGCTTCTGATTCAATTCCCTACATCTCTGTCTCTCACCCTCCTGAGAGATGAATATAACTTTGGTGGTTTTATATAAAAAAGTATAAAAAGAAAACAATAACGCAGATGCCTCATATAGCCAGGACTCTCTCTCTATCTATTTCTTCCTCTACCTCTGTCTCACCTTAGAAGCAGCTATTGTTTTTGTATATGTGTATTTAAGTTATAAGAGTATAACTTGTTTAGTTAATACTAGGGGAGGATCAGAGAGTTCTGAAGATAAAAAAGAATAATTGTGTAGAACTGCCTTAATCCTTTGTGGCATAGATTCAACAAGGTACTGAAAACATTCCTCAGATAGTCTTTTCCAAATTCACATGATAGCATCACGCAGTTGCTGCAGATTTGTCGGCTGCACATTCATGATACGAATCTACTGTTCCACAACATCCCAAAGGTACTCTATTGGATTGAGATCTGGTGACTGTGGAGGCCATTCAAGTACAGTGAACTCATTGTCGTGTTCAAGAAACAGTCTGAGATGTTTTTATGCTTTATGACATGACGCGTTATCCTGCCATCAGATGGGTACACTGTGGTCATAAAGGGATGAACATGGTCAGCAACAATACTCAGGTAGGTTGTGGCGTTGACACGATGCTCAATTGCTACTAATGGGCCCAAAGTGTGGCAGGAAAATATCCCCCACACCATTGCACCACCACCATCAGCCTGAATCATTGATACAAGGCAGGAAGGATCCATGCTTTCATGTTGATGATGCCAAATTCTGACCCTACTATCTGAATGTCGCAGCAAAAATCAAGACTCATCAGACCAGGCAACGTTTTTCCATTCTTCTATTGTCCAATTTTGGTGAGCCTGTGCGAATTGTAGCCTCAGTTTCCTGTTCTTAGATGACAGGAGTGGCACCCGGTGTGGTCTTATTCTGCTGTAGCCCTTCCGCCTCAAGGTTTGACATGTGCATTCAGAGATGCTCTTCTGCATGCCTAGGTTGTAATGCCTTTGTTATATGAGTTACTGTTGCCGTTCTATCAGCTCGAACCAGTCTGGCCATTCTCCTCTAACATCCTCTAGCATCAATAAGGCATTTGCGGCCACAGAACTGCCACTCACTGGATATTTTCTCTTTTTCGGACCATTCTCTGTAAACCCTATACATAGTTGTGTCCAGCAGTAGATCTACATGCCTAAGTCTACATGTCTACATGCCTAAGCATTGAGTTGCTGCCATGTGATTGGCTGATTAGACACACTCACCTTTTTTAGGTACATTTTAGTGGCCAGTAAAGTGTGTGTATATATATATTAGATACTGTCTTGTGTGTGAAACCAGCTGCTTGTGGCTTGCATAGAATGCAGACCAAGGGAAGTAAAATATGTGCACTTTGACCCTGCTTCCCACAGGCTAATTGCAGGAGATCTTAATATAACTTCTCAAAGGAGAGTTGAAATGAAATCTCCCACTCAGAGTTCCATGTGAGTGAAATCTCCCACTCAAGAGTTCTATATGAAATCTCTGACACAGCTAAATGATGCATCATGTGCCATTTGTCACTCCCAGAAACACTATGGCTGAAGCTTGAAAGGAGGTGCAAAGATAAAGAACTATGGTGTGACAACAAAGAGAGGCATCAGAGGAAGAAGGGGGAGTTTTGATGGAGATCATCGTCTATGTACAGAAGACACTCTTCTATGGTAATGGCATGAAAACAGTAAGATATTGTTACGTATACATGTTATTGTGTGAGCTTAGATAGTCAGTTGTTTCCTACATTCCCAGGTTTCCTACATTCCCAGAGGCAGTCCCTCCCCCTCACACATGCTCACAGGCAATGGCAAAAGAAGCCATATGCAGAAAGATGTACACTCACACTCCTTGCACCCTGATTGTGTGTGTTTGTGTGTGTAACTATGTACATGTGGCACTACTGTCCAGTTTGAGTACACATTTGCATATTTGTTAGTTCTGCAAATAATATTTTTTTATTTTATTTTAAATTTGCATTCATAATTAACATATTATAGCATAAATTGAACAAATGTATTCAGTGTAACCAGTAGGTAACATATTTCAAGTGGATTTACATTCTAAACTACTTTCTATTGTCACAGGGAAGACATGATTTGGAATTAAAAATGGAAGTAAAATATAAGCATTATGAAACCTGTGATGGTGACATCCAAACAGTGACCAACGTCAAAGGTTACAGCTGAATGGATGTTACAAGCTTTTCACAGCTGAGTGGTGGAAGTCGAGCCACCTGTATGGGGCATGAAAATGCAAACAAAACATGTGACAGTGTGGAAGCAAAAACAAAGGACCACAGGTGAACCTGTGCAGGAGGACAGCAGTTATGGCGGACCAGTGGAATGTGATTTCAGTTTACTGGACCTCTACAGTTTGTCAATTCTGAGTACTGAAATATATAGAAAATCATTACTATCAAAGTCAAAGTCAAATATATTTATATAGCGTTTTTTACAACACATGTTGTCACAAAGCAGCTTTACAATCATATGGGTCCAGATACCTAATGAGCAAGCCAGAGGCGACAGTGGCAAGGAAAACTCCCTAAGGTGGCAGGAATTTAGGAAGAAACCTTGGGAGGACAAAAGGGAACCCATCCTCCATTGGGCGGCCTGCTAGCAGAAGTCCATATTTATAGCTCAAATATAGTTCTATAGTTATAGTTCTAATTCCAGGCCGAGTAGTCACAGTCCCTTCAATGCAGATGATGAGCCTCAGGTAGGAGTTGGCATCAGCGCGTCCTCTTGCGTCTATGGCACATCCAACCACGGCATCAGCACATCCACTGGCAAGCCAGACCATCTCCTAGGTGCTTGTCTAGGAGTTGTCTTTTGTAGAAGCATGCAAGATATAAAATACAGGTTGAGTATGTGAACATCAATTTAGACAACCATCGATTTAAACAGACATACATAGCTCACGTGCCAGTGATTAGCATGTGGCTTCGGCAGGCTTATTTATAGCAGCATAAGGGAGGGGCCTGGAGGTGGCCACAGTCAAAAGGGCTTACTGAGACATTGCTTTCCACCCAAGTCATTGTCACAACAAGAGTGATCACATGACATGGCTGGATGACAGCATCAACATCTCAGATTACCAGAAAGCTCAATGACTGGAGGCCCCTGAGCTCGACACCTTCACAAGTAGAATACTAACTGAAGGCATTTTTAGTAGTATCACTTGCCATGTATTTACATTCAGTGGCCACTTGTTTAAGTACACATATCTTGTAGGTGCATCCAATTGCAATTACAATTGCAAAATACTGACTATTACAGTCAGATGATTATAGTGTCAGCCTATTTACAATTACAGTTAACAGGCAGGCACAGTTTGGCAGCCATAATATGACCTGTTCATCACTGGACAGTCAAAGCAGCTTGTCAAGTGTTTGGGAGTAAACCCATAATGAGCAAGCTGGAGTAGACAGTGATGAGAATAAAAACAGTTGTAACAAAGCAGCTTTACACATATCTGAGTGCCTTGGTGAGAAGCCAAATGTGATATTGGAAAGGAAAAAACTCTCTAGAGCTTTGAGGAAGAAACCTGGAGAAGAACCAAGACTCACAGGGGGGGCGCATCCTCCTGTGGTTGACAGTGGACACCACAATAACAATATAAACATAAAACTGGAAAATAAGTAATGAGAAAATAGAATATCTGTCCTAAGACAGTCTAAGCCTAAGTCTAAGAAACGGAGAAGCTTGGGGGGGCACAGCAAAGTGTGGTGGGAGGAGCCATAGCAGATGAGAGCTCATAGGTTGAAGCTCATAGGAACATTACATGACTTGCACTCCATATACAGTAGATTATCAGAAGACAGGCTCTGCACCTTTATATGCCAAAGGCTAACTTTCTTTTGAGTAAATAAGTAAGTCTTGAGCTTAGATTTTAAGTTGGGAGCATGTCTGAGCCTCAGGTGCAAGCTGGAAGGCTGTTTGAGGGGCTTTATAGGACAAGCGCTACCCATGGCTGTAATCTTACTAATTGTAATTGAATCAACATATTTTTCCTTTAAAATGTTACATGTACTCAGTTTAAACTTTTGATCTGTGATTTGTGTTCTATTATATATTATATATTATATTATATGTTGGCACCTCCACATCATTACATTCAGTTCTTATTCACAATTTGTTTATTGTCCCAACTTTTTTGGAATCTGGTTTGTATAAGATCCCTGTCATCTAAATCACTGCTTGTTAATGAAATGATTACCAATCACAATCTATGCATGCTTTGCTTGACTGAAACCTGGACTCAGCCAGACGACTATATGGCCCTAAACGAAGCGTCTCCCTCTGGATATAGATATGTTCATAACCCCCGTCCAAATGGTTGCGGAGGTGGTGTTGCCACACTATATGACACCGATATAGGCGTCTCTCAAACATCAGGCTTCAAGTTTAATTCTTTTGAAAATCTCATTATCACTGTGTCAAATTTATCTAGCAACAGAGCGAAACAGTCGTTTATGTTAATTAGTATTTACCGCTCCCCTGGTTCATACACTGAGTTTTTGCAAGAGTTTTCGGACTTCCTGTCTCATATAGTGTTATCGGATGATAAGGTGATTATAATTGGCGATTTTAACATCCACTTTGAAAATTTACATGACTCTTTAAAATCAACTTTAAAGCAATTCTTGTTTCATTGGATATCACTGAGAATTTGATGGGTCCTACGCATAATTGTAGTCATACATTAGACTTGGTATTATCGTTTGGTATCGACATATCAGTTTAGCAGTACATGCTCAGAGTAAGGCCGTTTCTGACAACAGCCTCATAACGTACGAGTTGCGTTTGAACGTCCACCTGTAGGTCCGGAAGGGCTAGAGCGTATTACCGAGCAGTTCTCTCTCCGTTCTCTCTCCTTTAGACAAGGTCTAATTGCAATATAAGAGAGTAAGTGAGAGAAGGATGGCGCCTTGGTGCATCAAGCACACACGTAGTCTAAAACGAGCCGCGCGAATCCTGGAGCGTAAATGGAGAAATTCTAAGTTAAAAGTATACGGATTATCACGGAAAAACAGCCTTATTGAATATAAGCATGCCCTCCATACGGCTTTAATTGAAAAACATAAAAACAATCCAATACTCCTATTTAAAACTGTATCTAGGAATCATGACCAAATCGAAACCCAAATCCCACAGGAGTGCAGCAGTAAGTTTTATGAAGTTCTTTATTGATAAGATTGATAAAATTAGGGGAAGAATTAGTCATGCTATCTCAGACCCTGTCAACCTGCAAATGCACTCTGACAGCTGTCTAGTCAGCCCTGGTGCTTTTTTGGAGGTTTTTTCCCCAATTGGTCGTGAGGATCTTATCTCATTGGTAAAACCTGCCAAACCACATGCATTCTAGTGGCCGTACCATCTCATATACTCTAAGAATTACTGCACAGTAATGTTGAACCCTTGTTTACTATAATTAACTATTCTCTGAGCCTAGGCTACATCCCCAAATCACTTAAAGTTGCAGTCATCAAGCCACTAATTAAAAAGCCTGGTCTTAATCCCCAGGAACTGTCCTACTATAGGCCAATCTCTAATCTGTCGTTCTTTTCCAAAATTCTAGAGAAAGTTCAATTCAATTCAATTCAATTTTATTTATATAGCGCTTTTTACAACACATGTTGTCACAAAGCGGCTTTACAAATTGGATACAAAAAGTAGTTTCTTCGCAACTCTCTCTACAGAGAGAACATGTAGAGCTATTTCTTATTATTCTCATTGTATATGCTACCTCTGGGCACAATCATTCGTAGGCATGGTATTAGCTTCCATTGCTACTCAGATGATACTCAGTTGTATATATCCTCTAATCCGGATGATCTCAATACTACTCCCAAAATTGAGAGCTGGGCAAAAAACTGGATGGCGTCTAATTTTCTTCTAAATTCAGATAAGACTGAGGTGTTGCTTCTTGGACCAAAAGCTGCTAGAAGCCATTTGTCTGATATTCCTCTTACCCTATATGTCTTTTCAGTTACACCTAAATCTACCGCAAAAAGCTTAAGTGTCACTATTGATTCGGATGTTTAATTTGACACACATATATGCAATGTCACTAAGACTGCTTTGTTCCATTTACCAAGCTGAGACATTTACTTTCATTAGCTGATGCAGAGAAGCTGCATGCTCCATGCTTTTGTCTCGTCAAGATTGGACTACTGTAATTGTCACGGTTTGCCCTGCTGGTTCCTGTCATTTCGTGTCTGTGTTGTTTTGATAGCCATGTGTGTGCTTGGCCCCGCCTTGTGTTTTGTATTCCCTGCCCCTCATTGGCTATTTCAGGTGTCTCGTGTTAGTTCTGTGCTATTTATATCCCCTGTTTAGTTTGTTACGTGGCTGGTTATTTTGTCTACAGCCTCTGTCGTCTCGCTGTCGTGATACTTTGTCTGAATCCTCTGTAGTGTTTCTGTTGTAGCGTTTAATCTCTCGTCGTGTATTCTGCTTCTGCTTCGTGTACTGTTTAAAGTTCCCTTATCGTGTTCTGTTTATTTCCGAGTAGTCTTTACAGTGTCTCTATGTCTTTACAGTGTGGTTATGTTTCTTTGTCTGACTCCCAGGATGATTTGACCCAAGCCTGCTTATACGACCCTGATTTTGGAATGCCCTTCTATAATAAATCTCGCTCTCTTCATGTCAGGGATGCGGTTAGCAGCCAGGACCGCCAGAGGGCGCCAACGAATAATACCTCCCAGCAACGCCAGAGGGCACCCTCGCCTGAGTACTGATCACCTGAACTGTGTTTATTCATAATGACGATATGTACTTAAGGACTAGGAACACATCATGCCAGTGCGCAGTATTGCTCCATGTTATGTGTGACTTTACCAAGCCTTATTCAATGCTATCTTTGTATGCTTATTCCTTCTACGTGTATCGAACCTTTGCCTGCCTCTGTTTCTGCCTAGTTGGATTTTTGCCCTTTTGTACTTTTGCCTGGAAAACCTTTGCTGTCCTTTTTGTGCCTGAACCCTGCCTGTACCACGACCTCTCTCTAGCCTGCCCCGCCCTTCCCGGGCCGTTGCCCGCATCCCCTTTCCCCCTCCCTGTTGAAGTTTGCATTACGTGCCTGTCTTACTTTCCTATTAAAGTAAAGTATTCCCTCGACCTGCATATGGATCCTTCAATACCACCCACGGCCCAGGCCTCACACTTCAGCGCTTGTGTCCGTCCTCTAACTACACGCCGCGCACGGCGTTACAGTAATGGTCTTCTAATTGGATGCTCTAAACAGTCCCTAAAGAAACTCCAACTTGCACAATGCTGCAGATAGAGTCCTAACTAGGTCTAGAAAATCTCTCGGTGCTACACTGGCTTCCAGTTAAATATAGAAGTGATTTAAAAATTCTGCTGACCTTTAAGGCATTAAACGGTCTTGCTCCACAATATCTGAGTGAACTCATTGCATACTATAACCCATCTCGCCTTCTGCGCTCCCAAAGTGCATTATTTCTCTTAGTCCCAAAAATTAGTAAGACTACAGCCGGAGCTAGGGCTTTCTCCTCAGTTATGGAATAGTCTTCCAGCTCAATCCGAGATTCTGACACAGTTCCAATCTTTAAATCTAGACTCATGACTCACCTTTTTAATCAATCATTCAGCTAGTATTATACTTGTGAAGGTGTGGAGCTCAGGGGCCTTCAGTCATTACTCAATGACTTTTGGTAATCTGAGATGTTGATGCTGTCATCCAGCCATGTCATGTAATGTGTGATGTGACAATGACTTGGGTGGAAAGCAAGGGCTCAGTGAGCCCTCATGACAGTGGTCACCCCCAAGCTCCTCCCTTTAGTTATGCTGCTATAGATAAGCCTGCTGGAGCCACATGCTGATCACTGGCGCATGAGCTATGTCTATTTAAATAGATGGTTGTCTTAATTGATGTTCATTTTCAAACATGTAAATTTATATCTTGGTTACATGCTTCTACAAAAGACAATTCCATACAAACACGTAGGAGATGGTCTGGCTTGCCAGTGGATGTGCCGATGCCATAGTTGGATGTGCCATTGCTGATGCCAACTTCTACCTGAGGCTCACCATCTGCATTGAAGGGACTGTGACTACTCGACCTGGAATTAGAACTATATTTGAACTATAAATACGGACTTCTGCTAGCAGGCCGCCCAATGGAGGATGGGTTCCCTTTTGAGTCTTGGTCCTCCCAAGGTTTCTTCCTAAATTCCTGCCATCTTAGTTTTTCCTTGCCACTGTCGCCTCTGGCTTGCTCATTAGGTATCTGGACCCATACAATTGTAAAGCTGATTTGTGACAACATGTGTTGTAAAAAGCACTATATAAATAACTTGACTTTGACTTTACAAAATTATTGTAATTTGCAATTTAATCTTTTAAAACACAACCATACAACAGAACTCTGATACAGTATGAAGAAACAAAGTTCAAAAGAATAAATTGAACTAGGGCTTTGGTAACGACAAGAAGTGACTCTTAGCTATTCATCACCTAGGACAGCTTGGTTAAACTGGTGAATAATAAATAACAATAAACATGGTACTCATGAAATGTGCCTCAATGCGTTTGTTTTGAATTCTAATGACTCCTCAGTTTGCATCAACTCTGAGTTTTTCTTTAAGTCTAGATCAGTATGCATTATCTCATTAATGCTGTGACGATGCTTATATGATGTTTATGTATGTAATGTTTTGTTTACCTTACTCCGGTAAGGTACCACTTTTTATTTTAAGCCAGTATGGTCTGGCTAACCCAAGCCTCCAATACCACCAGGGAAAAATTGGAGGACTGTATCTGCAGTTAACCAACCCCAATTTAAGAATGCTTGTTCCAGCTGGGGGGGCGCTCTATTGTTCATTGCTGTTTATTGGGCACTTTTATTCCCATGGTACTTTGCGTTTTTCTTCTTCACTGTAAGAATGGAGTACTCAGTTGTTGTTTGTTAAAGCCTCATCGGAACTGTTTGTAATCCTTTAAACTCTAAGAAGAGTGTTGGATATAAGGTATAACCTCGTTACAATGTCAACATATCCATTCATTTCCTGCCTACCCGCACAACTGAAACCGCCGACACTTATAATATCATACTGCTCCTCCATCGGACACACAATTTCTGCCCCTCCCCTCTAAGTGTCCTCATTACATTCATTACATGTATATATGTAGCATCTGTAGCCGCATGTGTGGTAAGTTTGTAATTTCCAGTGGTGGACGAAGTACACAAACCACGTACTTGAGTAAAAGTACAGATACCCAAAGTAAAATTTAAAGACTTTACAAACTTTATTTGGTTTAGAAGTGATTAGTAGGTTCAATTCTTCTTATGTTCATTTTGTTTTAGTTTATTTTAAATCTTGGTTACCTAATTGTCATGCTGATAATCTAAATCTTGCATAATGCTAAATCTCGCAGTCTACCCCATTACTCCTGGCTCAGTAGCCAAAAATCTCGACGTCATATTCGACTTTGACCTATCATTTGATAAAAACATAGATAATACTACTAGGCTAGCTTTTCTACATCTCCATAGCATTGCCAAGTTAATAAATGCATTATCCCAGCATGATGCAGAAAAACTAGTACACGCCTTTGTTAGCTCCAGATTAGACTATTGTAACTCATTACTGTCAGGATGCTCAAGAAAGAATCTAAATAAACTTCAAGTAGTTCAAAATGCCACTTATCTTATTAGTTCCAACAATTAATAAGGTAACAGCAGGGGGAAGAGCCTTTTCTTATAAGGCCCACAACTATGGAATAATCTTCCAGAATCCGGGATTCTGGCACAGTCTCAATCTTTAAGTCTAGATTGAAAACTTACTTATTTAGTTTAGCATTTGGTAATTAATGTGTCCCCTTAGGTAAGGTTACAGATCCAGGGGTTCATGGGCAAAGGGTTTTATGGCAAACTGGGGCGCTGGTGCTGTCATCCTGTCACTGCACATGATCACTCAAGTTTGCTGACAGTGTAGTGGATGGATGCCAGTGTCTCAGGATGCTCCCAAGTCTGTGTTACCTTCTGGTTCTGCCCTTTAGCTAGGCTGTAATAATTTAATTTCCGGAGTCGCTGCCACACTCCAGAAATGTTTAAATGTCCAATAGATCCCATACAGAGCTAATTGTCCCTCTTTTCGTTTCCCAATGACTGCCCGAGAAATACCGAGACAAGGAGAGACGAGCCTTCCCTGTTATCCACCCTAGGCCTGCCACCTCCTGCCCAACCAGCTATGGATGAAGGATCAACACACTGCACTGGCCCCTCTCACCCCCCCGAATCCGCCCCTACTACAGATGCATCTCCACGGCCCTGGACTATTTCTGACTATCAAGAAGTCTATGACTCTTAAGAATAAGAATTACGTAGAGAACATGTATATAAATACACACAAAGATGAGGACTATTCGTCATTCCCATCACTTCTTTGTTTAAATATCTCTTTAATTACTGTTGTCATGGTGACCGGCGTCGGCCAGAAGAGGATGGGCTCACCCACTGAGTCTTGGTTCCTCTCAAGGTTTTTTCCTCATGCTCCTAGGGAGTTTTTCCTTGCCACTGTTGCCCTTGGCTTGCTCACTGGGGGCCTGGACTCGGACACTTGTAAAGCTGCTTTGTGACAACAACTGTTGTATAAAATAAATTATGATTTGATTTTTTGATATAACAAAGTTGGTGGATTCACTTGTGTTGCGCTTCTGGTTCTCTTCAGTGCCTCAGCGCAGCGTGTTTGTTGATGCAGAAGAAAATAAGTAGAAACAACAGACCAATCCACTGTATACAAAAAAGCTAAGATATCTTAGGAGATCTCACAAATACAAAAATGTATATATGCTCCCCACCGTAAGGGTTGAAGCCAGAGATCTGAAAATCACTATTACTACTTCAAGCTCCCTGCCTCTGAGCAATCTTCCATCCCAAATAAGGAGTTGTTTTTACACTTATATGTCATTACCTCACTTCATGTATGGTTGTAGCACCCCGTTCTCTCCTGTTCCCAAGCTAAAGCATCCTGCTGTCCCATTGTTGAAACTTCCTATGGAACATCCTGTTTTCCATTACTGAATGTACACTAATATACTGAGCAATGCCCCTAAGCTTATGAATATACTTTTATATGTTAATTCACCTTATGCAACATTCATATATGGTGTCAATATCAAGTTTACTGCTAAGCAAATATATTGTTGCTAAGTTAGTGCTAAGCAAATAATATGTTTACAACACTCGTCAGTAATGCTAGTGAAATGCTAAATTATGCCCTAACCCTTGCAAATATAAATATATCTAGCTTTGGGATTATTAAGGCTAAATTGATATTAATAGTTATTGTAACGTCTTGACGACGTCTTGATGCTGATTCTAAATCCATTACTAAACAAGGTAAATGTCGCGAAAATATAAAACAGAAAAAACATGGAATTGCGCTTTTAATGAATTGCGGTCTTTAACTGTGGTAGTGTGACATCATATTCCATATCATATGACATAGGTAAAATGGCGGAAGTAGTATGTCCGAGGTTATGAAAACTGAAAGAACGCACTGCTTTAACGGTTGAGCATAAGAATTCAGGGAGGGCGACAAAACCACCTGAAATCCTCAACACGTTATAGTCTAACTGCTGGGCATAGTTTATAAAAGGGCATAGTTATTTGAACTGTAGATTTACAGTTTGTAGTTTTCTGTTAAGACATTCTGAATGATTCCGTATTCAACTTTGGATAATCTTCATCAAGATTTGTTCAAAGTTGTTTTACAACCATCTCATTTCTTTATTAACACAACTTATAGTCTTCCCCAGGCTCAGACACACCACATTAATCTTTAGTTATTAAGCCAGCGCCGTTACCTTTTGTTCTGACCACCTTAGAATAAACCAGCTGAGCTCAATAACATACAACTGTTTGAAGTCGGTGCCATTTTAGTTACCTTGTTCCCCATAGGAGATCAGATATAACAAATCCCGCCTCCTCAAGCGCACACGCTCACACCAGCACATGCACACTTACTCTCCTCCCCTTTCTACTCATACACACACTATATGCTGAGTCTCAACTGTAAATATACTGATCCTTGTTGATGCTGTTTGTGTTTTAGAATAGTTTCATGAAAATATCATTTATTTTCACCAAATTTCCTGTGTTGATATCATTTAAAAGTGGTTGCTGCCAAAACCTCCAAAGAATTCATAGTTAAATCCTTCAGATACCAGACCATTACTTTTAGTTGAGAACAAAATGTTGTGATTCAGGTTTCATTTGAATGAGACTGATTAATAATTAAGGTAAAACCAAATTATATCTACTTTAAAGGATTAGTACAGTAGGTTAAACCCCTACACTGTATACTGTTCATTTAGACCATGCCTTTAATAAAATGAGTGAGTTTAAAATTATGGGTCAAGCAGTTTCTGAAAACAGCATTTTAAAGAAGATTCTTACTAAAATAAAATTATTTCTAACAATGCAGTAGTTACCTACTCAAAGACTCCGCACACATACCAACATACCAGTCATTTTACTTCAAAACACACAAACACAGCTGCCTTGTCTGTCTCTTTTTCTCTCTTTCTCTCTCACTCATTCACTCTTTCTCTCTCTATTTTTGCAATGTGGGTTATGTGTGATTAGATTTCCTGTATCAGAGATTATCAAATTGGATGGAACTTGCCTTCAGGGAATGCCAGTATTATCCAGAATGCACCTCTCAGGGGAACAGTTCAGAGTGTGTCACTCTCGACAGTGTTCCTAAGCCTGGGGCAGATGGAGACCAGGTGAAGCCTATAAACACCTATAAGAGAAGACAATGGTAAATATTGCATCAGAGTATCAAGGCTCAAATCATGCTGCCACAAGCACAATAAAGCATGTATGTTCTGTATCTTATCTGACCCACTGATTCATAGCAATTTTTAACCAGTGTGACCAAGATTTTTTTGCGCCAACTATATAAACACATCTATCTAATGAAAGCGATATAACTACACTACTAGACAACACTATTACAAAATAACCATTTTTACCTCCTTGTACCAACTTTTGAAGGTACATATTATTAATGATACTTGAACTCCTCCACTTGAGGCGTTTCATTACCTATGGTCACGAGCTTTGGGTAGTGACCGAAAGAATGAGATCGTCATACGGTCATCCGGGAGGGGCTCGGAGTAGAGTTGCTGCTCCTCCACGTAGAGAGGAGCCAGTTGAGGTGGTTCGGACATCTGGGTCGGATGCCACCTGGGCGGCTGCCTAGGGAGGTGCTCTGGGCATGTTCAGCTGGGAGGTATAACAATATAAATTGTTAAAGTGTCCATCCATCCATCCATCCATCTTCATCTGCTTATCCGGGTCTGGATACAGCAATATTGCAGCCGCAGCACCGATCCGCCTGTCAATCTCTCGTTCCAGTGGAGTGCAAGGTTTTCTCTGCTGGCCTCTAAAATATCTGAATCACAAACTGATGTTAATTATATTTTGTCCATGAATACTTATTCCAAATGGTCTGTCCTCTTCCTTTTCCGATGGTTGCGCTGTTTCGGGACATGTATTTTCATATTAACGCATTTAACCAATCACATTTCTGCCATCATCTCTTGCCAGGCAGGGTCAAAGTCAAAGACGTATGCCTGGAGGCCTTCACAATCCATTCTGCAGGCCCTCTAACAAAATAAATGTCAAAGCTGTTGCTTCAACCAATCAGATTTTGAGTTGGTGTCACCAGGAGCCTCTATCAGGCGCATGGCAATGTAACCGTATTGAGAGCCATTTATTGGATAGTCAAGATTGGTCCAATGGCTAAAGGAGAAGAAGAAATAGATTTGGTGGCAGATTTACTTTTACTGCCATTTTCAAGATGGACTGGTGGAAAGTACACAAACCATGTACTTGTGTCCTTGAGTTAAAGATACCCAAGCCAAGGAAAAACATTACTCCTCCCTTTAGTCTTCTACTTTAGGCTTCCTGTAGCTGCCCGCATCAGATATAAAACCCTGATGCTGGCCTACAAGGCTAAGAATGGACCAGCACCTCCATACATGGTGGCAATGGTCAAATCCCGATCTGTACCCAGAGCTCTTCGAGCTTCAAGCACAGCTTCGGCTTGACCCACCATCTCTCAGGACATGCGGAAAACATGCATCCAGACTTTTTTCAGTTCTGGCACCTCAGTGGTGGAACAAACTTCCACTGAGTGTCCGAATGGCAGAGTCTCTTGTTGTTTTTAAGCGAAGACTGAAGACACATCTGTTTCAAGAGCACTTAAATTAAATTTTACTACACTAGCATGTATTAAATATTTGTGACTGTAATGACTTTTCTTGCTTTTATCTGTTAAGTAGGGTTTTCTCAGTATATATTTGAGTATATCTAGGCGTCCATACTGACTGTATCTAATAATATCTTTGCTTAAAGTTTCTTCCTGATTTTAGCCTAAACTAACTAGCTAGAGATTTTGTTCTGAGTAAAACAATGAAGCACTTTTTGTAAGTCGCTCTGGATAAGGGCGTCTGCTAAATGCCGTAAATGTAAATGTAAATGTACTTGAGTAAAAGTACAAAAGTATTGTCTTTCAAATTTATGTAAGTATGGAAATTAAAGTGAGGGTTCTAATATTTTTATTGCTCTGCATGTAAAACCTGTCAAAATACAATGTTTTCTACTGTAAAGTTCTATGTTCGAATGTTTATTTCACTATATCAATGCATTTAGGTAGCTGTAAGCTTAAAAAACTTAACTATGGTAAAACAAATGACTACATGCCAAGTGCTTTGCTAAGGCAGTTATCGGTTGTGTACTAGCAATAGCCTGCTTAGCTAGCTAGTTAACTAACTAATCATGTATACAGTGCTAATGTATATGTATAATGTGTAGTGGAAATAGCCAAGGTCACTTCACCACCAAACATAGAGATGACCTCCCCTGGCAAAGAGTGTGAGAAACTGACCTCATCTAATCCTTGGAAAGGTTTGGAAAGTTAAAACAAGGCTGATCTGATTCACCAAGGTTTCAGCCAATGTACTATCTCTTGGAAATTCCTGGTTAAAGCTCATTCTGTTCGGCCAACAGTTATTGATTTTAGTTTACCTTAAAGTTCTTGGCAAGTAATCAACGCAAACGAAAACCAGACTGAGCACCTGCAAACCACCGCTGTGACGTCCTACTAAGTCTTCACAATTCCAAGAAAGTCTGTGGAGTCTTAGCGTTCTCTAAGTGACCCGGGTCGTGTAAGCGCCAGCTGCAATATCCATGCTTCCCGCAAGCGCGTTGATTCAAATTTGCCTTCAAACTCTGCAGTTGACTGCCCACGAACTTGTCCTCCTACCTTCAAGTAAGACGTTAATACATGCTGTTTTGGGGTGCCAAGTGCTAATCGTTTACCACTACATATTTCTATCACTCCATACCGTCTGGTTTAATATGATTAGCCCTTTTCATTAGACTATGTCTGGAATTTTGTGCTCTTCCTAATTCCTCTCTGAGACTCTCTTTTCCCCCTTGGTCCTACTCGAGTTAGAAAAGTATTCCGTTATCTATTGTGAGAGAAATTATTATGATAATGTCATCTTAATCATGTCATTATATTATTTCAGATCATCATGAACTGTATGATTTAGTATAAGTCATTCTGACTAGCAGAAGGACCATAATCTGTTAGTAAGTGTGATTCAGTGTAACCATGAGTCTTATGTTTAGCTCACATGTGTGTATAAGGACAGGGGGAAAAGGGCAAAAGCCCTATGTCAACCGTTTGACAGTAGTCTGCCCAGTTGGGCCTTCAGCTGTCTCCATGTATAATTGAGACATCAGTTTCTTCCGTTGGAACCTGAAGGAAGCCCCATATCTGGAGATATACACATGTAGACAAAACAGGCTACTAGGCGCCTGTTCGGCGTGCGTGCTGTTTTCAAGGCAACCTGTCTGCCGGAATTGCTGATGTTGTGTTCCTGTAATGTACTTAAGGGAGGGAGCGCCCCTCTCTTAGTTAGAGAACTTCGTACTAGACGAAACTCTCACGTTGCTTTGCTTATTGCTTTTATTTCATTCATTTATTTCATATTTATACCTTTTAATAAATTACTCAATAACTCATTTAACCACGTCTGAGTCCTCAATTGATTTTCAGAAATTTCCACGACACTATATAATCCATTCATAATCAAATAATAGTTAGTAGTTGTTTATTATTCCCCTTTTGCTTTAGATTAATATATTTACGTGTAGACTTAGCTACGTTCCTGAGCCAAACCATTCCACATGTCATTCCCTGTAATGCTTCAATTATGATATTAACCATTCAATAAAATTGAACATTTATTCATTCTGATTACGGTAGTAAATACATATTTTGGTAGATGGTATTAAGTCACTGCGCAGATTCAGAACTCAACCCTTTGGTAATGAGACTGATATATCATTATTTCATCTATTACAGTTATCAAATACATATTTCCCAGAAATTTCAGGGTGGTGCCCCATTTCATAACTCATAATTATCAGTATATCCGCTAGAAATGTAAGTTAGAGATCTCATTAAGGTAAATGACCAGTAGGCTTATGAAAACAGCTCAGCTCTACGTGTTTCCTTAGATTGGATTCTTACAAGTGGTTGCTGCCAAAACCTCCAAAGAATTCATAGTTAAATCCTTCAGATACCTTTTTGTTTTGAAGTTACTTTTTTAATGAAAACACGCACCTGAAGGGACAAATTTTGTTTAATGTAGTGTGAGCCAGGCAATCTGTAAGCCATGTTTTGGGTCTAAAGCAGTATGTTTTCTAGGAAAGACAACACAAGCCTGTCTGCTTACAACCACACTCACTAATAAGGAAGAAACCGTGGGAGGACCAAGACTCAAAAGGGAACCCATCCTCCATTGGGCGGCCCCTAGCAGAAGTCTGTATTTATAAAAGTTTAAATATATATAAATATATTTATGTAAGTTTAAATATACAGTATTTGTATTGTTATAGTTATAGTTCTAATTCCAGGCCAAATAGTCACAGTCCCTTCAATGCAGATGGTGAGCCTCAGGTAGGAGTTGGCATCAGCGCGTCCTCTTGCGGCAATGACACATCCCACCATGGCATCGGCACATCCACTGGCAAGCCAGACCATCTCCTAGGTGCTTGTATGGAATTGTCTTTGGTAGAAGCATGCAACCAAGACATAAAATTCAGGTTGAGTATGTTCACATCACTTTAGACAACCACAGTCATGAGGGCTCACTGTGCCATTGCTTTCCAGCCAAGTTATTGTCACAAGTGATCACATGACATGGCTGGATGACAGAATCATCATCTCAGGTTACCAGAAGACTCAATGGCTGGGGGCCCCCAAGCTCCATTTACATTTACATTTACGGCATTTCGCAGCTCCACACGTTCACATGTACAAACCGGATTCCAAAAAAGTTGGGACACTAAACAAATTGTAAATAAAAACTGAATGCAATGATGTGGAGGTGCCAACATCTAATATTTTATCCAGAATAGAACACAAATCACAGATCAAAAGTTTAAACTGAGTACATGTAACATTTTAAAGGAAAAATATGTTGATTCAAAAGTGTCATTTCACAGTGTCAACAAATCGCTAAAAAGTTGGGACAAGTAGCAATAAGTGTCTGGAAAAAGGAAATTGAGCATATAACGAAGAGCTGGAAGACCAATTAACACTAATTAGGTCAATTGACAACCTGATTGGGTATAAAAAGAGCTTCTCAGAGTCTCTGTGTCTCTCAGAAACCAAGATGGTAAGAGGATCATCAATTCCACCATTGTTGCGCAGAATGATAGTGCAGCAATACCAGAATGGTGTTACCCAGCGTAAAATAGCAAAGACTTTTAAGTTATCATCATCAACCGTGCATAACATCATCAAAAGATTCAGAGAATCTGGAACAATCACTGTGCGTAAGGGTCAAGGTCGTAAAAATCTACTGTGTAGGTACCATGCCAAACCAGCAGGTGGCAGTACCACTGGAATTACATCAAACAAGCTTGCTTCGACGGAAGAAAGGGCATGCCTAAAGTGCGCAAAATTCAAGTCAAGTCAAGTCAATTTTATTTATATAGCGCTTTTTACAACACATGTCTCAAAGCAGCTTTACAAATTGTATGGGTCCAGATTCCTAATGAGCAAGCCAAAGGCGACAGTGGCAAGAAAAAACTCCCTAAGATGGCGGGGAAATAGGAAGAAACCTTGGGAGGACCAAGACTCAAAAGGGAACCCAGGAATTCAGGTGTTTAAATACCTTGATCAGCTCTACCATCGCTCTCTCTGGTTTGACCCGTACCGAGCTTAGACCTATTTAAGAGAGGACCCGTCATATCTCTCTCTGGTTTTCTTTATTGCGAGCACGCGAACTCCGCTACGACTAACGGCAAACAGCTGAAAGTCGTATTACTTAATTAACGAGCCAAAGTAACGGTGTAATCCAACAACCGACTGATCAACGTCGCCACAGCAACAGATCCACCGACCTACTTCTATCAAGCTTGCTAACGCGGCCACACGGACTGACACAAAGGCGATCAATTCCCTGTCGTTAAACCGTGGATGAGACTCACATTCCTGGACTCCGTATCCACAAGGACGATTCCCAGGACACCTGGACAACGTCACTTTTATCAACGAGGAACCTTTGTTGGAAATTCCCTCCTAATCCCAGGAGAATTCAGCGAGGACGACGAAACCACCCAAAATCCTCAACACGTGAGAATCTAACCGCTGGCTTTTAGCTTTTCAAAGGGCATAGTTATTTGAACTGCAGACTTAAAAACAGAATGTCTTAACTGAAACTTGGTTATGTTCAGCTTTCTTTAAGACAATCCAGATTTGTTCATACAAAGTTCTCTGTGCTGTGCATGCAATCTCTGTTTAATTTGTAACTGATATAGTCTTCCCCATTCTCGGACACACCACATTAATTTTTAGTTATTAAGCCAGCGCCATTATCCTTTGTTCTGACCACGTTAGAATAAACCAGCTGAGCTCATTAACATACAGCCACCCTACTCTACTGTTCAAAGTCGGCGCCATTTTAGTTGCTTTGTTCTCCATAGGAGAACAGAGATTACAACTCCCACCTCCTCACACACGCACAACCGCCCAAGCGTGCACACACATTTACTCTCCCCCTTTTTACACATTCACACACACTAGATGCCGAGTATTCACTGTAAATATATTGATCCCTGTTGATGCTGTTTGTTTAGAATAGTTGGTTTTAAATAAATGTATCATTTATTTTCACCAATTTGTCTGTGTTGATGCCATTCAAAAGTGGTTGCTGCCAAAACCTCCAAAGAATTCATAGTTAAATCCTTCAGATACCAAACCATTAGTTACCTTTTAGTTGAGAACTAAATGTTGTGGTTCTGGTATAATTTGAATATGAGACTGATTAATAATTAAGGTAAAACAAATTAATCTACTTTAAAGGATTAGTAGGTGAAACCCCTACAACTGGATGATCATGATCTCTGGGCCCTTAAACATCACTGTACCTCAAACAGGAATGCCACTGTCAAGGAACTAACAGAATGGGCTCAGGAATACTTCCAGAAAGCATTGTCAGTGAACACAGTCTTCCGTGCCATCTGCCGTTGCCAGCTGAAACTCTACAGTGCAAAGAGGAAGCCATTTCTAAGCAAGCTTCACAAGCTCAGACGTTTGCACTGGGCCAGGGTTCATTTAAAATGGAGTGTGGCAAAATGGAAGACTGTTCTGTGGTCAGATGAGTCACGATTTGAAGTTCTTTATGGAACACTGGGACACCATGTCTTTTGGACCAGAGAGGACAAGGATAACCCAAGTTGTTATCAAAGCCTGCATCACTGATGGTATGGGGTTGCATGAGTGCTTGTGGCATGGGTAGCTTGCATGTCTGGAAAGGTTCTAGAACAACATATGCTCCCATCGAGACATAATCTCTTTCAGGGAAGACCCTGCATTTTTTAAAAAGATAATGCCAGACCATATTCTGCAGCAATCACAACATCATGGCTACGTAGGAGAAGGATCCGGGTACTGAAATGGCCAGCCTGCAGTCCAGATCTTTCACCTATAGAGAACATTTGGCGCACCTTAAAGAGGAAGGTGCGACAAAGAAGGCCCAAGACGATTGAACAGTTAGAGGCCTGAATTAGACATGAATGGGAGAGCATTCCTATTTCTAAACTTGAGAAACTGGTCTCCTCTGTCCCCAGACGTCTGTTGAGTGTTGTAAGAAGGGGGGATGCCACATAGTGGTAAAAATGGCCTTGTCCCAACATATTTTCCCTTAAATTGATACATTCTCTCAGTGTAAACTTTTGATCTGTCATCTATGTTCTATTACGAATAAGATATTGACATTTGCCATCTCCACATCATTGCATTCAGTTTTTATTCACAATTTGTTTAGTGTCCCAACTTTTTTGGAATCCAGGTTGAATATTAACTGAAGGCTTGATTATATAGGTGATTCTTAAGTCTAGATTTAAAGATTAGAATGGAGGTTATCATTTAAAGTATAAATCTTTCAAATAGCCAAAGTGCCATTTATACTGCAAAAACTATGGATTAAAATAATTTTAATAATACTGAGATTTATTTGGAATAAAATCATTTTACTGTCAGTGTTATCCCGGAGGCATCCAGCCATCTGTGACTGGAGTCCGCCATCTGTGTCATTGCAGATTGACAGTAGTTCTGGTATTGATCATAGACAGGGTAAGAACTGGCTGAACTGTTTAATCTCATCCTTTAAAGTGTACAGTTACAGAAATGGGTCATTACATTAATGCTACTACATAATTACAGTTTTTCTCTGTCGATTTGGTACATTTCTCACATCATGGTTTACATTGGCATCACAACATTTCTCAAAACAGTTAGTGCAAACAGCAAAACTCAATGAAATCCCCGCAAAAGCACATACTTCACTCAGAATTCTTTGTTTTTGCCTCAAAAGCAAATATTTAGGTCAATCAATTTGTCCATGCCATCAGAATATCTAGTCTGTGTGCCACTGCCTATGAACAAGGCAGTCAAAATACTTAGTCATGTTGTCAGTGCAGCCGTAAGTCACAGTCAGTGCAGACTGTAAGTATATTCTGATGGAAACTAGCTAAGCTTTTGATTTCAAGAATGCTGCACGTTCTGTGGTATATCAAATGAAACAATACAAACTTACACAGAACACAAAGTTACACATGTATGTATGTGGGAGACTGGAGAAATTGGACTGGAATCAAATTTGTACAGCAATATTGTTTGACAACTGATACAGCACATACAGCCGCATCTTGTTGAGGTGTGAAAATGGGATCTCTGCCACCCCTATGAGCTAGTCTTGATGTTCTATATGGTATAAGAACGCAAAAATGCAAAACATTTCAGAATTTATGTCAATGTGCAACATTACAGTAGAGTGCACATTTCTGGATTACATACACGATTTACATGTAAAACATAGTCAACAGTTCACCTGGGACAAACCTATGGACATGGACCCTCCTACCTCTTCCTCTATTTTGTCCCCTCAGCTTTACACCACATAGTCTTATGCCTCTTCTTGGCTGTTCACCGGCGAACAATTTACCGTTTTTCATAGTCGATTTGGTACATTTCTCACATCATGGTTTACATTGCCATCACAACAAGTGCAAACAGCAAAACTCAATGAAATACCCGCAAAAGCACATACTTCACTCAAAATTATTAGTTTTTGCCTCAAAAGCAAATATTTAGGTCAATCAATTTGTCAGTGCCATCAGAATATCTAGTCTGTGTGCCATTGCCTATGAACAAGGCAGTCAAAATACTTACTCATGTTGTCAGTACAACTAAGTCACAGTCAGTGCAGACTGTAAGTATTTTCTGATGGAAACTAGCTAAGCTTTTGATTTCAAGAATGCTGCACATTCTGTGGTATATCAAATTAAACAATACATGTTACACACAAAATCTAAACTTACACAGAACACAAAGTTACACATGACTGTATGTGGGAGACTAATATTTAAAAGACTAAAATAATTCTACTTAATAGGCTGGAGACACTCATTGGTATAAGAGGTCAAGCACTCTCCTGGTTCAGGTCCTACCTGACAGATCGTTACCAATTTGTACTAGTAAACAACGAATGCTCAGAGCGTTCTAAGGTAAAATATGGTGTCCCACAAGGATCTGTACTGGGCCCCATATTATTTACATTGTATATGCTTCCACTGGGCACTATCATCCGTAGGCATGGTATTGGTTTCCATTGCTACGCAGATGATACTCAGTTGTATATATCTTCCAATCCGATGATATCACCACTACTCTCAAGATTGAGAGCTGCGTCCAGGACATTAAAAACTGGATGGCGTCTAATTTTCTTCAACTAAATTCTGATAAGACTGAGGTGCTGATTCTTGGGCCTAAAGCTGCTAGAAGCAGCTGGGCTGATATTCCCCTTACCCTAGATGGGTTTTCAGTAACACCCAAGTCTACCACAAAAAGCTTAGGTGTCACTATTGATTCGGATCTTTCATTTGACACACATATATGCAATGTCACTAAGGCTGCCTTTTTCCATTTACGTAATATCGCCAAGCTGAGACACTTACTTTCATTAGCTGATGCAGAGAAGCTGGTCCATGCTTTTGTCTCGTCAAGATTGGACTACTGTAATGGTCTTCTAATTGGATGCTCTAAACAGTCCATAAAGAAGCTACAACTTGTACAAAATGCTGCAGCTAGAGTCCTAACTAAGGCTAGAAAATTCGATCATATTAGTCCCACTCTCGCGGCATTACATTGGCTTCCGATTAAACATCGAATTGAATTTAAAATTCTTCTCTTAACCTATAAGGCGTTAAATGGTCTTGCCCCACAATATCTGAGTGAACTCATTGCTTACTACAACCCATCTCGCCCTTTACGCTCCCAAAATGCTGGATTTCTCTTAGTTCCAAAAATTTGTAAGACTACAGCCGGAGGCAGAGCTTTCTCCTTTAGAGCCCCTCAATTATGGAATAGCCTTCCAGCTCCAATCCGAGATTCTGACACAGTTCCAATCTTTAAATCTAGACTTAAGACTCACCTATATAATCAAGCCTTCAGTTAAATATTCCCCTAGTAAGGTGCGGGGCTCAGGGGCCCCCAGACGTTGAGATTTCTGGTAATCTGAGATGTTGGTGCTGTCATCCAGCTGTGTCATGGCATCACTCTAGTTGTGACTGACTTGACTGGAAAGCAATGTCTCAGTGAGCCCTCATGACTGTGGTCACCTCTGGACCCCTCCCTTTAGTTAAGCTGCTATAGATTAGCCTGCCGGAGCTACATGCTAATCACTGGCACATGAGCTATGTACATTTAAATCAATGGTGGTTAAACTGACATCCTCACACTCAGTCTGTATTGTCCATCTTTTGCATGCTTCTACCCAAGACGACTGCATGCAAGCACCTACAAGCACCTGGGAGATGGTCTGGCTCGCCGGTGGATGTACTGATGCCGGGGTTGGATGTACCATTGTCGTAAGGGGACGTGCTGATGCTGGCTCCTACCTGAGGTGCACCATCTGCACCGTAGGGACTGTGACTACTTGGCCGGGGAACAAGAACTTTAAGCTATAACTGTAGAACCACCTCTTGTTCACAAATACGGACTGTTGCTAACGGGCCGCCCAATGGAGGATGGGTTCCCTTTTGAGTCTTGGTCCTCCCAAGGTTTCTTCCTATTCCCCGCCATCTTAAGGAGTTTTTCCTTGCCACTGTCGCCTTCGGCTTGCTCATTAGGGATCTGGACCCATACAATTTGTAAAGCTGCTTTGAGACAACATGTGTTGTAAAAAGCGCTATATAAATAAAATTGACTTGACTTGACTTGACTAATAGCAAGAAATTTGGACTGGAATCAAATTTGTGCAGCAATATTGTTTGACTATATTGTTCCCACTGCAATATGTTGACAAAAACAAATCTGATTGAAATTCAGAAAATCCAGACATCTGACTGGAAAAACTGCAAAATTAGAAATTTACTCTACACATTCAAAACAACCTGAGCACATACAGCCTCTTCTTGTTGAGGTGTGAAAATGGAACCTCTGCCACCCCTATGAGCTGGTCTTGATATCCTATATAGTATATGAATGCAAAACAAAAAAAATGAATAACGTCAGAATTTTTGTCAATGTGCAGCATTACAGCAGAGAGCACATTTGAAATATTTGACGTATGAAATATTTGAACGATCGAAGACAGTTGTTCTTCCAATATTTGGCTGCACCCAGCGACCAGCTTCAGCCATTGTAAGACCATGACTTACATGTAAAACATGGTCCACAATTGTTGCCCTTAAAGTATTTCACTGTTTTATCCCCTCAGTCTTACCCCTCTTCTTGGCTGTTCACCCTGTACATGGCTTCGTCTTTCAATTATGAGATTTTGTGATACTGCAGTGTTTAGCGTCTATAAATGACAATTACAGTAAAGGTTCATGAGATGCACCTCTGACCTATGGTTGAGACCGTTGTGTCACGTATAGCTCCGCCCTCCGTCCCTATCTCGTGTTGTTCGCCCTAACTACGCCTTTTTCTCGTTTCCTTGGTTTCCCTTCCGTCTGTGACTCCTTGTCTTTAGTGTTTCCCAGCTGTGTCTTGTTTAATCACCCCTTAGTCCACATTTATATTCCCCCTGTATTCCCAGTTGTTCACTCTCTCTCTCTCCATCGAGATCCTGTCTTACTCTGTGTTCTGTTACTCCGGTTCGCATGTTTGGTTATCGTGTTTCTTGTGTTTTCTCTAGTTTGTCTACCCTTGTCTCTAGCTCCCAGTGTCTTAGTACGACCTACGTTGTGTCGTAAGTTCCTCTCGTTTTCATACCTGTTCCTTACGCAGTTTGCCTCATTACCTTGTTTTTGCCGTGTAGTTATTTCCTTGCCCTTTGTTTCCCGTAATAGCGTTCAGCATGTTTTCCCCTGAGTTCTCCTGGTGTATTTGGTTAGTGTTGTTTCTATCCTTGTTATATTTAGTAACCCTTCCTTTTTGTATCCGCTTTCCGTGTAGTTCTAGTTATGTTTTATGCCCCTAGTTTATTACTTACCTCATGCGTTTGTTTCCCGTTCACGTTATGTCTCTTTGGTTATTGTTTCTTGTCTGCCGCTGTGTTAATTAGTTTGTTTAGTTTCCCTGAGTTCCGTAGCATCTGTTAGTTTGATTTGGACGTGTTCCCCGGTCCTTCAGTGGTTCCCTACTCCTAGTCCTCTCCCATCGTTTGTATTCTGTTTGATTATTCATCCATCCATCCATCCATCCATTGTCTTCCGCTTATCCGGGTCCGGGTCGCGGGGGCAGTAGCCTAAGCAAAGAGGCCCAGGTTTCCCTCTCCCCAGCCACCTCTTCCAGCTCTTCTGGGGGGGATACCAAGGCGTTCCCAGGACAGCCGAGATATAATCTCTCCAGCGTGTCCTGGGTCTTCCCCGGGGCCTCCTCCCAGTTGGACATGCCCAGAGCGCCTCCCTAGGCAGGCGCCCAGGTGGCATCCGAACCAGATGCCCGAACCACCTCAACTGGCTCCTGTCTACGTGGAGGAGCAGCGACTCTACTCCGAGCCCCTCCCGGATGACTGTGCTCCGTACCTTATCTCTAAGGGAGAGCCCAGACACCCTGCGAAGAAAACTCATTTCGGCGCTTGTATTCGCGATCTCATTCTTTCGGTCACTACCCAAAGCTCGTGACCATAGGTAAGAGTCGGAACGTTAGATTGACCAGTAAATTGAGAGCTTTGCCTTTTGGCTCAGCTCTCTCTTCACCACAACGGTCCGGTACAGCGACCGCAATACTGCAGCCGCAGCACCGATCCGCCTGTCAATCTCTCGTTCCATCCTTCCCTCACTCGTGAACAAGAACCCGAGATACTTAAACTCCTCCACTTGAGCCAAGGACTCACTCCCGACCCAGAGAGGGCACTCCACCCTTGTCCGACTGAGTACCATGGTCTCAGTTTTAGAGGTGCTGACTCTCATCCCAGCCGTCTCGCACTCGGCTGCAAACTGATCCAGCGAGAGCTGTAGGTCTCGGCCCGATGATGCCAACAGGACCACATCATCTGCAAAGAGAAGGCGTGGAATCCTGAGGCCACCAAACCGAACCCCCCTCCGCCACTTGGCTACGCCGAGAAATTCTGTCCATAAAAGTTATGAACAGAATCGGTGACAAAGGGCAGCCTTGGCTGAGTCCAATTCCCACCGGAAACCAGTCTGACTTACTGCTGGCCATGCGAACCAAACTCCTGCTCCGTTTGTACAGGGACTGGATAGCCCGTAGCAACGGGCCCCGTACCCTATACTCCCGGAGCAACCCCCCCGGAGGAATCCCCGAGGGACACGGTCGAATGCCTTTTCCAAATCCACAAAGCACATGTGGACTGGTTGAGCAAACTCCCATGCACCCTCTAAGACCCTCGCAAGGGTGAAAAGTTGGTCCAGTGTTCCACGACCAGGACGGAATCCACATTGTTCCTCTTGTAACTGAGATTCGACTATCGAACGGACTCTCTTCTCCTGAACCCCTGCATAGACCTTACCGGGGAGGCTGAGAAGTGTGATCCCCCGATAGTTGGAGCACAGTCTCCGGTCCCCTTTCTTAAAAAGGGGAACCACCACCCCGTTTGCCAATCCAGAGGCACTGCCCCCGATGTACACGCGATGTGGCAAAGACGTGTCAAGCAAGACAGTCCCACAACATCCAGAGCCTTAAGGAACTCAGGACGGATCTCATCCACCCCGGAGCCTTGGCTCCAAGGAGTTTCACAACTACCTTGGTCACCTCAGCCCTAGTGATGGGCAAACCCCCCGCCCGAGTCCTCTGGTTCTGCTTCCTCTATGGAAGACGTGGTGGTGGGATTGAGAAGATCCTCGAAGTATTCCTTCCACCGCCTGATGACATCCCCAGTCGAGGTCAGCAGATCCCCAGCCTCACTGTATACAGTGTTGGTCGGGAACGCTTTCCCCTCCTGAGTTGCCTGACGGTTTGCCAGAACCTCCTCGGAGCCGATCGAAAGTCGCTTTCCATGGTCTCACCAAACTCTTCCCACACCCGAGTTTTTGCCTCTGCGACAGTCAAAGCCGCGGTCCGCTTGGCCCCCCTGTACCTGTCTGCTGCCTCCAAAGTCCCACGGGCCAACCAGGCCCGATAGGACTCTTTCTTCAGCATGACGGCCTCCCTTACCCGAGGTGTCCACCACCGGGTTCTGGGATTGCCGCCACGACAGGCACCGACAACCTCGCGGCCACAGCTCCGATCTGCTGCATTGACAATAGAAGCACGGAACCAAGCCCACTCAGACTCAATGTTTCCGGCCTCCCTCGGGATGCGGTCAAAGCTTTGTCGGATGTGGGAGTTAAAGACCTTTCTGACAGGTTCCTCTGCCAGACGTTCCCAGCAAACCCTCACAATACGTTTGGGTCTGCCAGGTCTGTCCGTTATCCTCGCCCGCCATCTGATCCAACTCACCACTAGGTGGTGATCGGTTGACAGCTCAGCTCCTCTCTTTACCCGAGTGTCCAAGACACACGGTCGCAAGTTCGACGATACGATTACAAAATCGATCATCGAACTGCGACCTAAGGTGTCCTGGTGCCATGTGCACTTATGGACACCTCTGTGCTCAAACATGGTGTTCGTTATTGACAAACTGTGACGAGCACAGAAGTCCAACAACAGAACACCACTCGGGTTCAGATCGGAGAGGCCGTTCCTCCCAATCACGCCCTTCCAGGTCCCACTGTCATTGCCCACGTGAGCATTGAAGTCCCCCAGCAGAACAATGGAATCCCCAGAAGGGGCACCTTCCAGTACCCCCTCCAAGGACTCCAAGAAGGCTGGGTACTCGAACTGCCATTCGGTGCATAAGCACAAACAACAGTCAGAGCCCTTTCCCCGACCTAAGGCGCAGGGAAGCAACCCTCTTATCCACTGGGGAAAACCCCAACACACAGGCAGCGAGCCGGGGAGCTATGAGTAAGCCCACTCCAGCCCTCCGCCTTTCACCCTGGGCAACTCCAGAAAACAATAAAGTCCAGCCTCTCTCGAGAGGATTGGTTCCAGAACCCAAACTGTGTGTGGAGGTGAGCCCAACTATATCTAGTTGGTATCTCTCAGCCTCACACACCAGCTCAGGCTCCTTCCCACCCAGAGAGGTTACGTTCCATGTCCCAAGAGCCAGCTTCAGTAACCGAGGGTCGGTACGCCAAGGCCCCCGCCTTCGGCCACTGCCCAAACCACAATGCACCGAACCCCTAGTACTACCTCTCCCACAGGTGGTGGGCCCATGGGAGACTGTTTGATTATTCTGATTAAAATATTAATAAGATCCTTCAATTGCATCATGCCTGCCCATGTAAAACCTAACAAGTTGGTTGATCTAAACCTTCACAAAGTCTCTTTCTTACTGTAACTGAAAGTTCACCTGCGAACAATTTAACCAAGTTTGGATAAATTACCAAAATGTAACCAAAAAAAAAAAGTAAAATGATGCCTTGGAGATTATGACATGTTCTGCACTTTTGCATCTAATGACCTGAAGACTAAATGTTTTGGAGCTGTGGCCCGCACTAATATAACAAACCCGACTACACCACCTGGGGAATTTCACCCCAGGACATCTATTAATCTAAGCCAATAAAGGCACCTAGACACGCAGGTAAACCTGAATACAGAGATGTGGACTGAGGTAATCAGAAGGGTTTATTCACAACCCATCCATAAAATCACTCATTTATTAATATTATTTGAAAACAAAATTAGCAAAAACTCAATACAAAAGAAAACATAAAAGAATATAATAAAGAATTATATGAAAGCTCCAGAGAACTAAGATACTGGCCGTGGGTGTCCAATTTACAGGTGGTCTAGCCCTGTCTGTATTCTAAAGTCTCCAATACACACACACACACACACACGCACACGCAAGCAAAAGTGCAGTGCACGTGAACTCACACCACAGCAAGTAAGGTGCCAAACCATGAGTGAAAGGGGGGTGAAAGAGTGAAACGGACAGAAAGGGGGAGGGCATCCAGATGTCCTACAAGAAGAAGAGAGACAATTAGAATGCACAATTTCTCCAAGCACTAGACCCACGGGACACCCCACAGCCAACAATGTTTTTGTGACGCGAGGCGAGCGGACGAGAATGCGGAGTCGAGCTTCGTGAAACAGTTTTATTTGTGGTTTTTTAACATATATATATAATGGCGTATGACACTTACAACAAGTAACGTGCAAGACGACTCAAACAAAGACGAGCACAGGACACTGCGCGAGCACACATTAAATAGACAAACAACACTATCCCCTTGTGATGACGAGACGAGCCACAGGTGCGACTGAGGAACACACCCACATCGACACACCCACGGAACTACACATAAGGACTAGACTACACAAACACACGCCCAAAGGGAGGGGTCAGAGAGCGTCACCGTGACAGTTTTCCAGAAACTAAATAGTAATAATATTTTACAAAACAATCCCACACTTAAACCAAAAAAAATGCTGCCAAAGTACATAAAACAATAAATCAATTAAACAAAAAGACATGACATAAGGCCATCATTAATTGATAACCAAATGCATAATATAATCAATTCAACTAGAACAAGAAACAAATTAAACAAAACAATAAATAAAAGTAGATAAAAGATAAAAATAGGAAAACCAAATAGAAAAGCAAAAAAAAAACAACCAAACGAAGTAACGAACACAGCAAAACAGCAGCGACTCCAATTTCACTATGTAGGTATTAAAATATTGCTTATTAAAACCAGAATTGGCGAATAGCTGCTTCCAGGCCCGCACGTCCCAATCGCCAGGCGCCACCCGGACTAGTCACTGTCGACGCTCACACAGGACCTTCGGCTGCTGCTATACACAGCTCACACACTGTTAGCTGTTGCACCAATCCACATTACACCTACAGATAGGTGCTGCTCCAACACAACCAGGTTACAGGAGTGATAAACCACAACAACCGGCTATAGTGTCCAAGCTTTTTGAAAGCTCTGCGCTAACGCACCGTCGACACCGAGTGGGGGGACAGAAGCTTGCATAGACCAGCACAACAGCACACCGTTCGATGACTATCAGCCAAGCCACAACTAAGTGAGGATATGCCTACACCCAGCACCACCGTACGTATATATATATATATATGCTAAAGCTAATGCTCACACCTGATTGTATCCACCTGGCGCTTCCGTAAAGGAGAGGGGGGGAGACAACACATCACCTTGACTACGGTTGCTGCCAAGACTCAAAACGCACTCGTAGCCAGGCACGGGCTTCACTTGTTACAGAGCATAAGACAATTCAATAGACAATCCGTAGAACACATTTTGATAAACATGACCTAAGCAATTGATAATGCAAAAAACAACAGACAATTGTCCATGACCATTTGCAAAATGTACAAAAGCATTTCCTTTTGTGAAACACAATGAGAAATGCGATTATGATGTGCACAAGTGACAAGGAGATGTGGAGACTGAATGAATATTTTTGAGAATTTCAATTCTGATCTGAGAAATGAACCAAATCGACTGAGAAACTGTAATCAAATTAGGATAAATTACCAAAATGTAACAAAAAAAAAAAAAAAAAGAATTTAAATTATGCCTAAGAGATTAGGACAGCATGTTCAGCACTTTTGCATGCAATGATCTAGGCATTGACCTAAAGCCTAAATGTTTTGGAGGGTAAGACAATTCAACAGACAATCCATAGAACACATTTTGATAAACATGACATAAGCAAAAACCCACAGACAAAATTGTAAAAAAACTGTAACTAGCTAAATGTAGCTAAATGTCAGTGAATACTGAAGTGAACTAAGGTTAAAACAAGATTTACCACAGAATAACAAATTACTCTGCCAGAGCTTCTCTGCCAGGAACAAATAGACCTTCTTTAGTCTCATTGTGGCCACACCTCTACTGCATTACACATGCTCTTTCGGCAAGCTTACTCACTCATGTATACATTATTTTTGTTTTGCAAATTGAAATTAAGTAAAAGTGCAGCAGTCTGAAAGACTCCACTGCTTGTCAAAAATAAACTTCCGGAAAGGGTTCATCAACACAGCTCCAAATGGAATCTCAGTGTCTCCCCACCAGAGAAGCAAACAAGCTTTCAAGAGAAACAGATGACATTAGCATCAGAAAGCAGGGACATCACAATAGTGCAGGGATCAATTCCTGGTCCACAGGCACATGGAGCAGTGTCGGTCTGTAATGAGATTGTGATGCAGCACACAGTGGCTCAGACTAATGCTGCACTAAGGGAAGGAGTCTCTCTTCTCATAGAGTGGAGGAATCTCTCTGCTCAGCAAATGGAAGAGTAAACATATATATATATACTTTTAGCCACTTTATTAGGTACATGTTGCTAGTACCGCATTGGACCCGCATTGACATGATATGTGTGAATTGTAGCCTCGATTTCCTGTTCTTAGCTGACAGGAGTGGCACCCGTTGTGGTCTTCTGCTGCTGTAGCCCATCCGTCTCAAGGTTGGATGTGTTGTGCGTTTAGAGTTGATCTTCTGCATGCCTCGGTTTTAACGACATTTGGTTATTTGAGTTACTTTTGCCGTTCTATCAGCTCAAACCAGTCTTTCCATTCTCCTCTGGCCTCTGTCATCAACATGGCATTTGCGCCCACAGAACACAGGGCTAGAAACACACTAGAAACACAAACTAATGAGAGATGAACAAGGAACATACAATAAAGATAATCACATAACTTTGAACACATTAAATATGATGAGAAACTAAGAAACAAACCAGTAATCATAACGACTGAATGAGCTAGATACACAGGAACTAACAGGGATTTTCAAGAAGATAACGAAAAATGCAAAGAGCAACAAACACAGCGAGACCGCAAGAACAACATACAAGAAGGATATAGCACAATGGGCAGATCAACAATAACCAACCAACGACAACCAGTGGTTTAAATAAAAAAAAATAAAATAAAACAAGGAACAAAATCCATGCACAGGTGACACTAATAATGGGGCGTGGAAACAAGGGAAAAACAATAGACACGTAAATAAAAAAACAAGAAGAAAACCAAAACAAAGACACGAGGAGCCATTGCCATGGAAACCATGATGCCAAGGAGGTGGAAATCATGACATTAATATAATCATTAGCTCTGGAGTGTGGGCCACTCTGGCAGGAGAACTATGTACAGTCCCGGTGTTCCCACTAACACCAGTCAATAAGACCCGTCAGATTGATCCCTGTGCAGTGTTTGGGTACACAGATCAAATGTACATCTACCATGAAATAAGCATTATCTTAACCCTTCCTATGAATGGCTAATTCTGTTTATCCCCACCAAAAGACATGTGCTGTTAATGGATTGACTTTCTAGAGGATGAAACATAATGTGTTGTTCAGAGGTTGTGACTAAGAGCTTTAAATACTGCACTGTCATTACAGGATGATGGGAGCCAGCTGAACAGTCTAAGAGAGAGAGAATCAGAAATGCCACCAACCTATGTCTCCTCTCACAGCGAAATGTCACCTTCTTTATGTGTTTCTACCATTCACATTCTGCCATCTCTTTTTCTCTCATTTCTTCTCTGGCATGTTCAGGAGCTCTCACCCTCCATTTTCTTTCCTTCCATTATTGTTCGAGCACACTCTTCATTCCGCATCTCTGCCTCTCATATCCCAACTCACCAGTAGAATGCTCTGGTGTGTCAGGCTTTTTGGCTCTGACAACAGCTCAAAGCAGTGAGATGATTATGCCAGTGAAATCAATGACATTCAGGAGTGCCTGTCTATCAGGAAAGGTCACTCATACAAATCCTGTCTCTTTAGACACACTGTCTATATACACACACCCAATGTCTTCACACAAAGCATGTCACACAAAGCATGTCACTGCACAATCTAAGTATACATGCACACACATGCACACACACAGTCTGTCAAACTGTTACAACTAAACACAGCTTTGCCACACACATAAATACACTTAAATACCATCACACACCATCTGTCACACCCTGGAAAACTAAGGTTTTTCTCCAATTAGTGGAAAAGAACAGAGAATGTTTTGAACTCCATCATCAATCATGTTCATTGAATGTGCATTCAATTCAGCTTTCTGTTTTGGATGTATGGAACAAATGTATCAGAGCACTGAAGGCAAATAAATATAGTATATAATATTATTATTTAACCGTTATGCAATGCTGCTCAGGGAGATATGTGGACTACATGTAAATTTTAGGAAATACAGATGGGTTTATTAATGGTATGCAAATGAAATATAGTCACAGATTAAAGATGGAGATGATTGCAGTCAAATAATTTGTTAATATTCTTTGTGGCATGGTGGTGTGGTGGTTAGCACTGTCGCCTCACAGCAAGGCGGTCTGGGTTTGATTCTCGTCTGGGCTGCTCTCTGTGGAGTTTGCATGTACTCCGGTTTCCTCCCACAGTGCAAAGACATGCATGTTAGGTTGATTGGTCACTCTAGATTGCCCGCAATTTAAGTGTGAATGTGTGTGAGTTTGGTGGGGGTCGGAGGGGCCGTAGGTGCGGATTGGCAGCCACGCTTCTGTCAGACTGCTCCAGGGCAGCTGTGGCTACATCAGTAGCTTACCACTACCAGGTGTGATTGAGGTGTGAATGAATAATGCATGAAATTGTAAAGCGCTTTGAGTTCCGTGAAAAAAAGCGCTATATAAGTGTAAGGCATTATTATTATCATTATTATTAATAAGATGTAGCGGATATACTGATAATTATGAGTTATGAAACGGGGCACCACCCTGATAATTCAGGGAAATATTTATTTGATAACTGTAATAGATGAAATAAAGATATATCAGTCTCCTTACCAAAGGGTTAAGTTCTGAATCCGCGCAGTGACCTAATACCATCGACCAAAATATGTATTTACCACCGTAATCAGATTAATGAATAAATGTCCAAATTTATTGAATGATAATGAATTCCTCCAACTCCCCTTGTTCTATCTTGAGACAAGCCTTTTTAATGAACTTTTACGGGCGTGATCGTAGTATAATTATTGGTTAACTATACGGTTGACCACTGGGCCTCGATCACTGAATATTCATTAGCTCTGTCTGGAGAGGCGGGTTTTTTTCTCGAGGAGGAGGAGGAGAGAGAGAGAGAGAGTGAGAGGGGGAGTCAACTGCACTTCCCCCCAGGTCCAGTTAAGGAATGGCCATAAGCAAACTAGGTGGAGGCATGATTTTCAAGACAAAGAAAGTCCCTTGTTCCTAAATAAATTGATTTGTGTTACTTGGCCTAATCAAGCATTAGTTTGGTCCTTTGTCTTCTAAACCTTGAGCCATTCTTCATTCACGCTTTTAGACGATAACAGTGGCACATACATTAATAAATGGATAGGCATGCGTTTAACATGACTCATTACACGTTGATACCTAGTTATACATGAACCTAAAATAATACTACATCAGGATACAGGGGTATGTATTTGTTTAGAATAGTGGAATATGCAGGAATATATAGATGTGCATGCATTTCAGATACTACAATCCAATGATACGGGGACATGCATGTTTAAACTAGTGAAACACACAGAAAAACAGATATGCGTATGTTTATAGCAACGCAACTCACGAATACATGGGCATGTATATTTAAAATATTAGAACACATAAGAATACATGGGTCTATGCATGAATGTGGGGTGATTATACAATAAGGGTGTTATGATGGAACCAATTACAGATGAGGGATCCTAAGTCTTGCATTTATCAGTCACAGATTACTTAATGCCTGGATGTTGTAGGTACAGAATTTATGATCTTCATTTCAGAATTCTTAAAGAGCTGATGAAATGGACACCAGAGTTTTGATGATAAAGGGACCTTCCTTTGGTTGTAAGGTAGTCGAGTTTGGTGTCTTTGGAATGCTCTCGTTGAGTTGCTTCCTCTAGGCTAGATGTTAATCCAGTGTCCGCAGTGGATGCAAAGTAAATGGATCCCTGAAATCTTTGCACCTTTAGGCATGAATTTTGTCAGGAATTTCCAAGGGATGGCACATTGGCTGAAACTTTGGTGAATCAGATAAGGCTGGATAGTGGGATTTACGACTGAAGGTCCTTCCTGGGTTTGGGGTTTCTGGACTAAGCCAGACCCTCATTTACATTTTTTATTGCTTCTCTCTGCCTCACTTAGGAGATCAGATAAGGTCATGTCTCTAGCTTCAGAGAGGGAGACCATTGTGAGGGTGTGAGTATCTGAGGGCAGAGGTGAGGAGTAGAAAATATGCATAGCGAGGGGGGAAGAGGTCATCTCTGTGTATGGTGGTGAAGTGGTTTTTGGGCTATTTCCACTACAAAGGGGTGGTGTGGTGTGGTGTTACGCTGCACATTAAATACATGAAATTGTTGCAAAGAGTGCATTTATTTTTCAGCATATAACACTTAGGCCTGTATGTTTCGGTAGAGCATTTCACATACATTATATGTGAATATAGAATCATCAAGTGCAAGAAGTCCAATATATATTTTTACATATTTTAACACAACAATGAAACAAAGACATGTTCATATGGTCTGCAGTGCAGAAAGGGTTTCATTAATTTTAGATCTATTGGAATGGAGGAGTAGGTATGAGTCACCCCAAATGAAATTTCACATTTATGGAGGATTGACCAAAATACTCATTATACATTTGTGTGTGTCTGTGTGTGGAGTGTGTGAGTGAGTAAGAGAGAAAAAGAGAGGGGGAGAGAGTGTCAGTGTGTGTGTGTGAGAGAGAAAGAAGAGAGAGAAATGGTGAGAGACAGAAAATATTATTAATAAGCCCAAGGACTAATAGGAAGTAATATGGAGCCTCAAATTGATGGATAGCTCAGACTAGAGTTGGAAAATGACACAGCATACCACAATCAGACATTAAGATAATTAAAGCTTATGTCTGATGTATTATTTTTAATCAGATTTCAATCAGATTTCCCAAAGAGCTGCAAGAATTCCACATATTTGTGAAATAATGGTGTTACTCAGACAAAGGGGCAACAATAAAAAATAGATAGATGCACACATGACAAATAGATAGATGCTAGAAACCCAGTTATACATTTCCCCACTTCTCAAAAAGTGGATTGTGTGTATGTATCTTAGACCCATTCTGAGTAAATAGCTATACAATAACGACAGCCCCTCAGTCATAATAAAAAAAAAGATCTACTATGTTGGGATAAATCTGTGTCTGCAAATCAGATGCTAAAGCAGACATTTCAGATTACTGTGACGGGCGAGGAGTGCAAAATAAAAAGTAAGAGACAGTGCACAACACAAAATCCGTGGCGTACTCCAAATTAAGGAAACAATAGCGGTCAACTGGTTCAAAGACAAGACACATATAGACAGACAAACAGTCCTCGGGTGCTGGGGATTATAGAGGCCCCACCCACCTGAGAGACGAACACAATGCTGCTATGGACGGAACACATTCTGGCCTTGTGGAAGGAGGCGGCCGGCAGGGGGCCCCCTGTATCGTGACACTTACCGTAAATATAAACACTTTGGGTTAGTGTTAGTTTTAAGATTATAGAGTTACCCAATAAAGGTGAAGGAGAAAATTCCATCCATCCATCCATTTTCATCCGCTTATCCAGGTCGCGGGGCAGGAACCTAAGCAAAGAGGCCCAGGTTTCCCTCTCCCGTCCTGCTGACACTGCTGTGGAGTGTTTTTCTAATTTTACGGTTACGATAATTTTACGATTATTTTCTAATTTGTGATAACTATTTTCCTACAGCTCTTAACTGTCTGCCTTCCTAGACTATTTTCACAGGTAGTTTTACCACAGTCGAGACAAGCAGATACCTGTTCCTGTCACGAAAACAGTCTGCTAGCGTAAGTTCCTAAATTCAGCTAAATCCGGTACGTTTTTTGATTTACCTATGGCTGGTCCTGATTTGTTTGCCTGTTTGGAGTGTGGCATGTTTAGCTTAGCCCCTTTCGCCACTGGCAGTAATAGCAATAGCATTTGTGATAGGTGCCAGTTAGTCACTTTTCTTGTGGCGAAAGTGGAAAGTTTAGAGCGCCGCGTCCACTCATTATTAAGGGATAAAGAGCAAGAGTCAGTTGTAGCTGTGGACGCGCCAGGGAGAGCTAGTGCCTCCATGACGTCTCGGCGGCATGGGTGACGTCTCGGCGGCATAGTTGGAGAGCGAGGGCTGCAGCTAACGCTAACGTCAACGCTAGCCCACCAGAACACCACTCCCCAGTTCACGTGTCCAACAGGTTTGCCCCTCTCAGTGAAACACTCACTGAGGAACCTGTCTCACGGACTCTGGTCATAGGCGATTCTTTCGTTCGGCACGTGAAAGTAGCTAATCATTTAGGAGCTCCAGCGGTTACAGTCAGTTGTTTACCGGGAGCCAGAGCACCAGACATTAGTGGTGTAACGAAAATTAAGTGAGCTATATCGATAATTTTAGAATATTCGAGGGCAAGCCTGGTCTCTTAGGCAGGGATGGTGTCCAGCCCATAGCCTGTTAGTTAGTCAGCAGAGTGGTATTAGGAGCGGCAGACCACAGACAAACAGGCTAAACTGACTGTCTGCGAGCTGCCAAAAGGTGTCACCAAGTTCCTACAGGATTGAGACTGTGTCTATGCCCCGGGTTAAATTCAATTATAGGAAAGTTAAAATAGTCCGTCCAAAGATTTTAACTACCAGTCAAACCTTTTTAACTCTAAATGAGGCCACCCCTGCGGGATATAGTTATGTACATAGACAAAAATTGTCAGGCAGAGGAGGAGGAATATGCATAATCTACCGAAATTCTTTAGAAATTCACTAGAAACACTATGATATCCCCAATTCTTTTGACATGCTATCTATTAATATAACTAATCCAGCAAACAAGAACGCTATCTCACTCACTAATGTGAACAGCCGCCAGGGCCCTACTCAGACTTTATAAACGATTTCAGCGATTTTGCAGCATATTTAGCGGTATGCAGTGACAAAATAATAATGGTAGGAGACTTTAACATACATTTTGAGAAGGCGGAGGATCCGCTGCAAAGGGCATTTACTTCAATATTGTCGGCAATACACGAAATGTCACGGGACCTACTCATTATCATAATCATACTTTAGATTTAATTTTGATGCTGGGTACCGACGTAGAAAACATAAATGCGCTTCCTCAGACCGCAGCAATCTCTGACCACTATCTAGTCTCATTTGAGCTACATCTCAACCTGAATACCCGCCGGTCTCCTTGGCATTGTTTAAAATGCTCAATAAATTCGTCAACCGCAACACAGTTTATTGAAACCCTCCCAGATTTAACGACTTTAGCCTACTCGCCATCAGATCGACAGGAGTTAGATATTGTAACCGACTGCTTAGAGAATACCTGCAGATCAGCTCTAGATATAGTAGCTCTACTCAAATATAAAAAGGCCAGATTTAAAAAGCTCGCCCCGTGGTACAACGACCAAACTTGTAACTTAAAACAAATAGCACATAAATTAGAGCAGAAATGGCAATCTACTAAACTGCAAGTATTCCACTGTGCTTGGAAGGATAGCCTTATTGAGTACAAAAGGGCACTCACTAAAGCACTAAAGTAAGCTTAGCATACTTAGCCTCACTGATTGAGAATAATAAAAACAATCCTAGATTTCTCTTCAATACTATTTCTAAACTTACAAAAAATTAAACAGGCGCTGAACCTCAGATTGCAGGGAACCTAACTAATAATGTCTTTATGGATTTCTTTGATAATAAAATAGAGAATATTAGACTAAATATAAATCCTTTTATAGGTAATCCATCTGGTCTGTCATCTGGATTGGCTGATATTGAACAAAATTTTGCATTAGAAGAAATGCTTGAAGCTTTTCATCCACTCCCGCAACCAGAATTGGAGAAAATAATTTCCTCATGAAATTCTACTACTTGCACTTTAGTCTCGATTCCCTCAAAATTACTCAAAGAGGTTTTACCAGTTGTGACCGAACCTCTTCTAATGGTAGTTAACTCATCCATTACAATAAGTCACATGCCCAAATCCTTTAAACCCCTGTGTCACGGTGAGGGAGCCGGTCATCCACCAGAGGGCGCGTGCTCAGCCGGGAGAACACCGGCAGAGTCACATGACCAACACAAACACGCCCCCTAGACACAAGACACTTCCCGATCCCAATCACCGGCATATTAATCACCTGAGTCCAATTATCACTTACCTTTATATTCCTACAGGTCCTGTCATCCGGTGTTGCACATTCTACGCATTCGTCGCTCCTACTGGACCTTACCTGCTCCTCGCGTCTCTTGTGCCTTGGCTGTTGTTTTTTCTCATTGAGCTGAATATACCTACCTTTATTTTTGTTCTTTTCCTTATTTGTAAATATGGAGAATAAAGATATGCATTCGAGCTCCTTGCCTCCTGCTGCTGTTCAACCCCCGTTACAGAATGTGCAACCTGGACCAGCAGGAGAGGAGAGTCCCTCTCCCCTAGAGGTACTATCGGCGCAAGGTAGGCTGCTGGGACAACAGCAACAAGAAATAGGCGAACTAAAATCGCTGATGCAGGCCTTAACCGGTTGTGTGCAGGTCCTCTCCCACCAGGCACAAATAAGTACTCCAGTGGAGCACCCAGGATTGCCCCTCTCACCCCCCGAGCCATACGATGGGGACCCTGAGAGATGCGAGGGCTTCTTGGTTCAGTGCCAAATTTATTTTTCGGAGAGACAAGGTGTTAGCGAACGAGCCAAGGTCTCATATATTATTTCCCGCTTGACGGGGAGAGCTCTAACCTGGGGGGCAGCTTTAATCTCGGGATCCTCCGTTTTGCTGCAAAATTATGACTCATTCATCGAGGAGTTTAAGGAGGTTTTTAACCACCCTCGACGTGGAAGAGCAAGCGGACAAAGCCTCCTGGATTTGAGACAGGGTTCGCGGCCCGCTTCCGAGTTCGCATCGAACCAGCGGAGCCGATGCAGCTCGGGATAACGAGACCTCCCAGGGAGTCCACCCACACGGGTGGCCGCAGAGTTCGGGTGAGTAGCTCCTTGGTGAACAAATTGCTAGAGATCCCAGTGCAATTAACTTACCAGCGCGTGTCTTTGGGGGTCTCTGCCCTAGTGGACTCGGGAGCAGCGGGAAACATGATGAGTTCAGAACTGGCCAAGAGGATGCGGATCCCGCTACGCGAGCTGGAGGAGCCACGCAAAATGCAAGCACTGGATGGCAGGCCTGTGGGCGGGGGCTTTATTCGTTACTACACTCCCCGGTGAAGCTCACTGTTCAAGGTCACACAGAACACGTTATTTTCTTAATTTTTTCCGAGCCTACTCACGAGATCACGTTAGGTCTTCCCTGGTTACGTTCCCAAGGTCCCCGTATTAGTTGGCACACAGGTAATATTACCGGCTGGGCCACGCCTCCATCGCTCGGCTCCCTCTTCCCACCGTGAAGCTGTATTCCACCACAGTTGAAAGCCCTGACGCAGCTAGCTCCCAGATCGTACCTCCCCTCTACAGAGATCTCTCTGAAGTGTTCAGCCCTGTCAAGGCTGCGCAACTCCCGCCGCATCGGCCATGGGACTGCTCGATCACACTGAAGGAGGGTAGCGTACCTCCCCGTGGAGCAGTTTATCCTCTGTCCCAGGAGGAGGAGCGCGCCATGCAACAGTATGTGAGGGAGGCGTTAGCACAGGGTTACATCGTTCCCTCCACTTCGCCGGCCTCGGCCAGCGTCTTCTTTGTGAAGAAGAAAGACGGGGGCTGAGGCCATGCGTGGATTATCGAGGGCTCAATTCCCTCTTAGTGGGGTATGCGTATCCCTTGCCTTTGGTGCCTTCGGCACTAGAGCAGCTACGGGAGGCGCAGATCTTCACTAAACTCGATCTACGCAGCGCCTACAACCTCATCCGCATCAAGGCAGGGGATGAGTGGAAAAGGGCGTTTAGTACGTCCTCGGGTCACTATGAGTACCGGGTCTTGCCGTATGGCTTGGCATCGGCACCGCCGTTTTTCCAGGCGTTTATTAATGAAGTACTTCGAGAATATCTGGGTAAGTGTGTCGTAAACATATTGATGACATCCTCATTTACTCGCGTTCTCGAAGTCAACATGTGCATGATGTACGGGCCGTCCTGGGCACGCTCTTGCGCAAATAGGCTCTATTGCAAGCTCGGGAAGTGTGAATTCCATCGCAGGCGGATTGATTTCCTGGGCTATACCATCAAGCCGGGCTCTGTACACATGCAACAGGGCAAAGTGGAGGCGGTGACTCGTTGGACTCGTCCGCACACTCGGCGCGAGCTTCAGAGGTTTCTGGGTTTCGCTAATTTTTACCGGCGGTTCATTCGAGGATTCAGCTCTGTCGCGAAGTCTCTCTCTGACCTGTTGCGTGGTGGCGCTAAGCAGCTTCAGTGGACCGAGGACGCTGATCGCTCCTTCAAAGCGCTAAAACAGGCGTTTGTCACCGCTCCTGTCCTCCACCAACCGGATCCGTCGAGGCCGTTTATAGTGGAGGTGGACGCATCCAACGTGGGGGTGGGTGCGGTGTTATCCCAGAGACTCAAACGGCACGGTACATTGAAACCCATCGCGTTTTATTCCCACAAGCTCAGTCCCGCCGAGTGCAATTACGGGGTAGGAGATAGAGAGCTGCTGGCGATGAAACTCGCTTTGGAGGAGTGGAGACACTGGCTGGAGGGAGCCAGACACCCCTTTCTGGTGCTAACGGACCACAAAAACTTGGAGTATTTGCGTAGCACTAAACGCATGAATGCGCGTCAGGCGAGATGGTCTCTGTTTTTTCCCGATTTAAGTTTCAGGTGACCTATCGTCCGGGGAGAAGAACACGCGTGCTGACGCTTTTCGAGGTCCTTTCCTGACGTAGTGGAAAGTTTGGGGAGGAGCCTGTGTTACCGTCTACCTGTTTCCTGGGCAGCATCGACTGGGAGATCGACCGTGCGATCGAGGCGGCTAACCCTCATCCCCGTTGTCCTTCGCATAGGAGGTACGTGCCGCCCGAGCAGCGCAGCGCGCTGATGACTTGGGCACACACTTCGATGGGCACAGGACACCCCGGTTCCACCAAGACGTCACAGCTGTTGGGGGCGCGGTATTGGTGGCCAGGGATGCACAGGGACATACTGCGATACGTCGGCACGTGTCAAGTGTGTGCCAGGAGCAAGGTCCCGAGGACGCCGCCAGCCGGTAAGCTGCTTCCTCTGCCCATTCCGACACAGCCATGGACACATATCGCGATTGACTTTGTGACCGACCTGCCTCAGTCGGAGGGGAATACCACCGTTCTGGTAATAGTGGATCGCTTCTCTAAAATGGTTCGTTTCCTGCCGCTGCCTGGCCTGCCCACGGCCTGGGAGACTGCGGACCTTCTGTTCAGGCACGTATTCAGGCAGTTCGGGCTGCCTGAGGATATCGTGTCTGACAGGGGTCCGCAGTTTACATCGCGGGTCTGGCGTGAGTTTATGTCGAAGTTAAACATCACCGTAAGCCTCACGTCGGGCTACCACCCCCAGGCCAACGGGCAGGTAGAGAGGGTCAATCAGGAGCTGAACAGATTTCTACGGGCCGGCCTACAGAGTTCATCGGCTCCTGGACTCCAGACGGCGCGGCAAGGGTATGCAATACCTCGTTGATTGGGAAGGGTATGGTCCTGAGGAGAGGTCATGGATTCCGGCGTCCCAAATTTTGGACCCCTCCCTACTCGCCTCCTTTCACCGTGAGCACCCGGGTAAGCCAGCTCCTCGCCGGCCGGGCCGCCCGAGGGTACGTCGGCTGGAGGGGTCCTTGGGAGGGGGCTCTGTCACGGTGAGGGAGCCGGTCATCCACCAGAGGGCGCGTGCTCAGCCGGGAGAACACCGGCAGAGTCACATGACCAACACAAACACGCCCCTAGACACAAGACACTTCCCGATCCCAATCACCGGCATATTAATCACCTGAGTCCAATTATCACTTACCTTTATATTCCTACAGGTCCTGTCATCCGGTGTTGCACATTCTACGCATTAAATCGCTCCTACTGGACCTTACCTGCTCCTCGCGTCTCTTGTGCCTTGGCTGTTGTTTTTTCTCATTGAGCTGAATATACCTACCTTTATTTTTGTTCTTTTCCTTATTTGTAAATATGGAGAATAAAGATATGCATTCGAGCTCCTTGCCTCCTGCTGCTGTTCAACCCCCGTTACACCCTGATCAAGAAACCAAGTCTTGATCCAACTGTACTATCTAGTTACAGACCCATTTCAAACCTATCATTTATATCCGCGATCATAGAAAAAGCTGTGGCCCAACAATTATGCTTATATCTGCTTCTTGCCTCTGATCAAGGTTATGTATCTCTATTAGTGCTTCTCAATCTTAGTGCAGCATTTGACACAATAGAGCACAAGATCTTGCTAGAAAGGTTAGAAAACTGGGTTGGAAGTTTACTTACTTAACCAATCGCTATCAGTTTGTAGAGCTCAATAGTATTCCCTCCAAATGCACAGAAGTGACCTATTATTTGATAAATACATAGATACATATACTACTAGGATAGCTTTTCTACATCTCCGTAACATTGCCAAGTTAAGAAATGCATTATCCCAGCATGATGCAGAAAAACTATTACACTGTTGTAACTCATTACTGTCAGGATGCTCAATAAGGAATCTAAATAAACTAGTAGTACAAAATGCCGCAGCCAGAGTTCTAACTAGTACTATAAAATTTATCATATCGGCCCTGCATTGGCTCCCAGTTACATTCCATATTAATTTTAAAATTCTTCTATTGACCTTTAAAGCACTACACGGGCTTGCTCCTGACTACCTCCAAGAGCTTATCTCTTAGTATGAACCCCCACGTCCACTAAGATCACAGGGTGCTGGCCTCTTATTAGTTTCAACAAATAATAAATCAACAGCAGGGGGAAGAGCCTTTTCTTATAAGGCCCCCCAACTATGGAATAATCTTCCACAATGTGTCCGAGACACAGTCTCAATCTTTAAGTCTAGGTTGAAAACTTACTTATTTAGTTTAGCATTTGGTAATTTATGTGCCCCCTTAGATAAGGTTACAGATCCAGGGGTTCATGGGCAAAGGGTTTTATGGAAAACTGGGGCACTGGTGCTGTCATCCTGTCACTGCACATGATCAGTCAAGTTTGCTGACAGTGTAGTGGATGGATTCCAGTGTCTCAGGGTGCTCCCAAGTCTGTGTTACCTTCTGGTTCTGCCCTTTAGCTAGGCTGTAATAATTTAATTGCTGCAGTCGCTGCCACACTCCAGAAATGTTTCAATTTCCTTTGTCCAACAGATCCCATACAGAGCCTGAGAAATACTGAGACAAGGAGAGACGAGCCTTCCCTGTTATCCACCCTCGGCCTGCCACCTCCTGCCCAACCAGCTATGGATGAAGGATCAACACACTGCCCTGGCCCCTCTCACCCCCCCGAATCCTCCAGATGCATCTCCACGGCCATGGACTATTTCTGACTATCAAGAAGTCTAGGACTCTTAAGAATAAGAATTACATAGAGAACATGTATATAAATACACACAAAGATGAGAACTATTCATCATTCCCATCACTTCTTTGTTTACATATCTCTTTAATTACTGTTGTCATGGTGACGGGAGATCCGTCCTGAGTTCCTTAAGGCTCTGGATGTTGTGGGACTGTCTTGGTTGACACGTCTTTGCAACATCGCGTGTACATCGGGGGCAGTGCCTCTGGATTGGCAAACCGGGTGGTGGTTCCCCTTTTTAAGAAAGGGGACCGGAGACTGTGCTCCAACTATCGGGGGATCACACTTCTCAGCCTCCCCGGTAAGGTCTATGCAGGGGTTCAGGAGAAGAGAGTCCGTTCGATAGTCGAATCTCAGTTACAAGAGGAACAATGTGGATTCCGTCCCTGGTCGTGGAACACTGGACCAACTTTTTCACCCTTGCGAGGGTCTTAGAGGGTGCATGGGAGTTTGCTCAACCAGTCCACATGTGCTTTGTGGATTTGGAAAAGGCATTCGACCGTGTCCTCGGGGATTCCTCCGGGGGTTGCTCCGGGAGTATAGGGTACGGGGCCCGTTGCTACGGGCTATCCAGTCCCTGTACAAACGGAGCAGGAGTTTGGTTCGCATGGCCAGCAGTAAGTCAGACTGGTTTCCGGTGGGAATTGGACTCCGACCTAGGCTGCCCTTTGTCACCGATTCTGTTCATAACTTTTATGGACAGAATTTCTCGGCGTAGCCAAGTGGCGGAGGGGGTTCGGTTTGGTGGCCTCAGGATTCCACGCCTTCTCTTTGCAGATGATGTGGTCCTGTTGGCATCATCGGGCCGAGACCTACAGCTCTCGCTGGATCAGTTTGCAGCCGAGTGCGAGACGGCTGGGATGAGAGTCAGCACCTCTAAAACTGAGACCATGGTACTCAGTCGGACAAGGGTGGAGTGCCCTCTCTGGGTCGGGAGTGAGTCCTTGCCTCAAGTGGAGGAGTTTAAGTATCTCGGGTTCTTGTTCACGAGTGAGGGAAGGATGGAACGAGAGATTGACAGGCGGATCGGTGCTGCGGCTGCAGTATTGCGGTCGCTGTACCGGACCGTTGTGGTGAAGAGAGAGCTGAGCCAAAAGGCAAAGCTCTTGTGAGAGAAATTATTATGATAATGTCATCTTAATCATGTCATTATATTATTTCAGATCAGCATGAACTGTATGATTTAGTATAAGTCATTCTGACTAGCAGAAGGACCATAATCTGTTAGTAAGTGTGATTCAGTGTAACCATGAGTCTTATGTTTAGGTCACATGTGTGTATATGGACAGGATGAAAAGGGCAAAAGCCCTATGTCATCCGTTTGACAGTAGTCTGCCCAGTCGGGCCTTCAGCTGTCTCCATGTATAACTGAGACATCAGTTTCTTCCGTCGGAACCTAAAGGAAGCCCCATATCTGGAGATATACATGAAGACAAAACAAGCTACCAGGCGCCTGTTCGGCGTACGTGCTGTTTTCAAGGCAACCTGTCTGCCGGAATTGCTGATGTTGTGTTCTTGTAATGTACTTAAGGAGGGAGCGCCCCTCTCTTAGTTATGGAGAACTTCGTACTAGGCGAAGCTCTCACTTTGCTTTGCTACTTTCTTTATTTACTTTATTTCATATTTTATGCCTTTTAATAAATTACTCATTTAATTCAGTTAACCACGTCTGAGTCCTCAATTGATTTTCAGAAATTTCCACGACAATTTGGCGTCACGAACAGCATCGGCATGAGGCACCCGGGGGAGGAGGTGGCTGATCTCCGAGGACGCTCCCCGAAGGCACAGGCCTGTCGGGCTGGGACGAAGGGATCCCCACAAGCAACGGGAAAGTACCCATCCAGGGAGTGACGTCACCACCTGCCTCCGGAGGTGTTCTCTGCCCGATCTAACGAACGTGAGTGGAAATTTTGAAAATTTTTTTTCTGTAGATTGTGGTAAATATCCGCCAGTGTCTGGTCGTCAGAAGTTCTCTGTATATATAATAGGAATATTAGCAGATATTGCCTATCTTAGGGGATACGGGGTGTCGCCCATTTAAAAGTTACGCGATATAGTGAGATATCGGCCGTCAGCCAAGCCGTTTGAACGGCTGGACTAGTGTCCGGTTCAGACAAGGGCGCGCTAGGTAGACGATGCTTAGTGTTGTGGCTAGATCCGGATCGACAGAGAACTCTTAAAGGTTCGACAGAACTGCGTGCTTCGTTTGAACGAGGGCGGATATTGTTGAGACTCTTTTGACGTGTTTAACTGATTGTTGGTTTTTGACTCCCCACACAAAAAAAAAAAAAAAAAAAAAAAAAAAGTGTGGAGGGTAGCCTTAAGTATTGGCTCAATGTTTACTATTTTTATTGTTGGTTTATTAGTTATTATTTTCATTATTAGAGAAAAAAGGGAAATAATAACGATGGGTAAATCACAGAGTAAACAGAATTAAACACCGAAGGCTCAGAGTAAACAGAATAAAAAACACCGAAGGCTCAGAGTAAACAGGATAAAACACCGGAGGCTCAGAGTAGCATAGCCTATCAAATGTCCAGAGACTACGGGGAAGGAATAACGCAACATATGACTTTTTGGGCTAAATATTACGGGTTTAGTCCAAAGGGAACATTAAGCGTGGACTATCTGCGCCGGTTTGTTGAGAGAATTAAAACAGAGCCCCAGGGCGCAGATAAGAAAGCGCGTAAATATTTTGCTAGACAAGCGCAACAGGCAGGGCCTAAAAAATGTAATAACACAGTCTCTCAGTGTGTTGCAGTGGCTGACCCAGACCTCGACGCTGCCCCGCTAAGACCAGCTCCAGCCGCACCGGCCCAACAGATACAGGCCCAAGTACAACCAGCTCCAGTACCACAACAACTGCAGCCCCTGCCATCTGCACCTGTATTAGACAACCCGGCACATGCTCGCTGGCAGAGGCCGCGGGAGGGGCCGGGGCAGAGGCAGAGGAAAAGGCAGAGGGAGAGCTGGAGGGGAACGAGAAGGTCACCCCAAAGGTAAACATGATGCATGTTACAACTGCGGAAAAGTAGGACACTTTGCAAGAGATTGTCCTGAGCGAGAAGCAGACACTGAGCTGGCAAATGGAAGTACGAGAGATTGACGGGCAGCGGAGAGGAAAGTAACTGGTTTAAATTCTCATCTAAATTATCAATGTTTGCAGAAGATTAGCAAAGGGCCACAGGGCCTACCCAAAATAACATTGACTGTAAATGGAACTAAAATAAAGTTTTTGGTTGATAGCGGAGCCACCCATTCAGTAATTAAGAAAGGAATTATTAACTGTAATGTCGATGCAGGAAGAGGAATTACTGTTGTGGGGGTAGGTGGTAGCCCCATTGAAGAAAAAATGTCTGAGCCTCTCCAATGTAAACTAAATGAGACCGAGTTTGAGCATACATTTTTAATTTCAACTACATGTCCATTAAACTTAATGGGTCGCGATTTAATGTGCAAATTGGGATGCAATATCAGTAGCACACCCGAGGGGTTGTTTGTTGAGTGGGAACCTGCTATGATGGGGGTTCAGTTAGCAGGAGGTGTTCCATTGTATGCATACGAGCTGCAGAGTGCAGGAGGAGAGTGTTGGGAGCACTTCATGCGGGAAGTGCGTGGTTTGTTGCCAGGAGGTTTAAAATTGAGGCCGCAGGGATCACTGCACTGCATGCTGCATGTGAGTGAGGGCCCTGATAGTGGCTTTGAGGATAAGTTTGATGTTGGAAAACATGATTGTTTGGCTGTCACTGCTATTATGTGGGATGACGTGTGGGCTGTGGGAGTGGTACAGACCACGTCAGAGCAGGAAGACCTGTTCTCAGTTCCTCGATTCAGACCACATGTGTCACTAGCAAGTGTGTGTGAGATGCCACAATGGCAGCACGTCGGTGAGTGGATGACAGAGATGTCAAACATCACTGATTGGGAGAGAGTTCCAGGCAGGAACACCATGTTTAGTCCTAGCAGGAGGGCATGGATGCAGCCGGCGCCGTACCGGCTCCCCTGTAGGCGAGGAGTGGAATTGATTGACTCTTTTGGAATTTTCTTAGCCATCTCACACACCCTCTCAGCGGAAGAGGAAGAGGAACTCAGAACTGTTCCTACAGCGTTATGGGCACAAGGTAAAAGCGATGTGGGGCTCATACGGGGTTGTGAGCCCATCCGCATTACCCCAAAAATCTGATTATAGGCCAAAGCAACATCAATACCCTTTGAAGCCTGAGGCGCTTGAGGGAATTAGGCCTGTTTTCCAATCACTCAGACAAGCTGGAGTGATTGTACCATGCCCTGACTCACCCGTGCGCACTCCAATTTTCCCGGTTAAAAAAAACAGGGCGGGATGAGTGGAGATTTGTGCAAGACTTGCAGGCTGTCAATGCAGCAGTGCACGCCAGAGCCCCAGAGGTACCAAATCCTCACACTATTCTTTCTCAGATTCCCCCAGATAGCCAGTGGTTCAGTGTAGTGGACTTAGCAAATGCTTTTTTCAGTGTCCCTGTGCATCCAGATAGTCAGTTTTGGTTTGCATTTTCCTTTGAAGGGAAAACATACACTTTCACTCGGTTATGCCAAGGCTATTGTGAATCACCTACCATTTACAATGCAGCTCTACGAGACAGTCTGGCCTCACTAGCGCTCCCGGAGGGGACTGCGCTGTTGCAGTATGTTGACGATATCCTTCTTTGTTCAAATACAAAAGAGGGGTGCAAGGAGGGCACAGTGGCGTTGCTACATCACCTAGCAAGGGAAGGCCACAAGGTCCCTAAGAAAAAACTGCAGTACTGTCGACAAAAAGTGCATTTCCTGGGTCATGACATCTCAAAAGAAACTCGCTCTCTGTCGAGAGATAGGGTAGAGGCCATTTTGAAAATTCCCAAGCCTTTAACTAAAAAACAACTGTTGTCTTTTTTTAGGCATGTGTTCCTACTGTCGTGCGTTCATTCCATCGTATGCTGAACACGAGGGTCCGCTGAGGCAGATACTGCCCACAAAAGAGTCCAATTCAGCTAAGTTGCAGTGGACTGAGGAGGCCCAGTCAGCATTTGAAGCACTCAAAAACCTGCTACAGGTTATGCCAGCTTTGGGAATTCCAGATCCCCAAAAGCCGTTTGAACAGACAGTTGATGTAAAAGGTGTTTACATGACAAGTGTTTTGACACAGGTTCACGGTGACCGGAAGAGACCAGTAGCCTACTTCTCAGGGAAGTTGGATCCCGTGGCAGCAGGGCTGCCTTTGTGTGTGTTGTGATAGCAGCGGCAGAGAAGGCACTGGTAGCTTCCAGAGACATTGTGGGGTACACACAACTCACACTTCTGGTCCCACATGCAGTTTCTAGGATTTTGCAGGATCAGAAGATTGCACATTTGTCCACACAGAGGGCGGATATTGTTGAGACTCTTTTGACGTGTTTAACTGATTGTTGGTTTTTGACTCCCCACACAAAAAAAAAAAAAAAAAAAAAAAAAAAAAAAAGTGTGGAGGGTAGCCTTAAGTATTGGCTCAATGTTTACTATTTTTATTGTTGGTTTATTAGTTATTATTTTCATTATTAGAGAAAAAAGGGAAATAATAACGATGGGTAAATCACAGAGTAAACAGAATTAAACACCGAAGGCTCAGAGTAAACAGAATAAAACACCGAAGGCTCAGAGTAAACAGGATAAAACACCGGAGGCTCAGAGTAGCATAGCCTATCAAATGTCCAGAGACTACGGGGAAGGAATAACGCAACATATGACTTTTTGGGCTAAATATTACGGGTTTAGTCCAAAGGGAACATTAAGCGTGGACTATCTGCGCCGGTTTGTTGAGAGAATTAAAACAGAGCCCCAGGGCGCAGATAAGAAAGCGCGTAAATATTTTGCTAGACAAGCGCAACAGGCAGGGCCTAAAAATGTAATAACACAGTCTCTCAGTGTGTTGCAGTGGCTGACCCAGACCTCGACGCTGCCCCGCTAAGACCAGCTCCAGCCGCACCGGCCCAACAGATACAGGCCCAAGTACAACCAGCTCCAGTACCACAACAACTGCAGCCCCTGCCATCTGCACCTGTATTAGACAACCCGGCACATGCTCGCTGGCAGAGGCCGCGGGAGGGGCCGGGGCAGAGGAAAAGGCAGAGGGAGAGCTGGAGGGGAACGAGAAGGTCACCCCCAAAGGTAAACATGATGCATGTTACAACTGCGGAAAAAGTAGGACACTTTGCAAGAGATTGTCCTGAGCGAGAAGCAGACACTGAGCTGGCAAATGGAAGTACGAGAGATTGACGGGCAGCGGAGAGGAAAGTAACTGGTTTAAATTCTCATCTAAATTATCAATGTTTGCAGAAGATTAGCAAAGGGCCACAGGGCCTACCCAAAATAACATTGACTGTAAATGGAACTAAAATAAAGTTTTTGGTTGATAGCGGAGCCCCCATTGAAGAAAAAAATGTCTGAGCCTCTCCAATGTAAACTAAATGAGACCGAGTTTGAGCATACATTTTTAATTTCAACTACATGTCCATTAAACTTAATGGGTCGCGATTTAATGTGCAAATTGGGATGCAATATCAGTAGCACACCCGAGGGGTTGTTTGTTGAGTGGGAACCTGCTATGATGGGGGTTCAGTTAGCAGGAGGTGTTCCATTGTATGCATACGAGCTGCAGAGTGCAGGAGGAGAGTGTTGGGAGCACTTCATGCGGGAAGTGCGTGGTTTGTTGCCAGGAGGTTTAAAATTGAGGCCGCAGGGATCACTGCACTGCATGCTGCATGTGAGTGAGGGCCCTGATAGTGGCTTTGAGGATAAGTTTGATGTTGGAAAACATGATTGTTTGGCTGTCACTGCTATTATGTGGGATGACGTGTGGGCTGTGGGAGTGGTACAGACCACGTCAGAGCAGGAAGACCTGTTCTCAGTTCCTCGATTCAGACCACATGTGTCACTAGCAAGTGTGTGTGAGATGCCACAATGGCAGCACGTCGGTGAGTGGATGACAGAGATGTCAAACATCACTGATTGGGAGAGAGTTCCAGGCAGGAACACCATGTTTAGTCCTAGCAGGAGGGCATGGATGCAGCCGGCGCCGTACCGGCTCCCCTGTAGGCGAGGAGTGGAATTGATTGACTCTTTTGGAATTTTCCTAGCCACTCACACACCCCCTCAGCGGAAGAGGAAGAGGAACTCAGAACTGTTCCTACAGCGTTATGGGCACAAGGTAAAAAAGCGATGTGGGGCTCATACGGGGTTGTGAGCCCATCCGCATTACCCCAAAATCTGATTATAGGCCAAAGCAACATCAATACCCTTTGAAGCCTGAGGCGCTTGAGGGAATTAGGCCTGTTTTCCAATCACTCAGACAAGCTGGAGTGATTGTACCATGCCCTGACTCACCCGTGCGCACTCCAATTTTCCCGGTTAAAAAACCAGGGCGGGATGAGTGGAGATTTGTGCAGGACTTGCAGGCTGTCAATGCAGCAGTGCACGCCAGAGCCCCAGAGGTACCAAATCCTCACACTATTCTTTCTCAGATTCCCCCAGATAGCCAGTGGTTCAGTGTAGTGGACTTAGCAAATGCTTTTTTCAGTGTCCCTGTGCATCCAGATAGTCAGTTTTGGTTTGCATTTTCCTTTGAAGGAAAAACATACACTTTCACTCGGTTATGCCAAGGCTATTGTGAATCACCTACCATTTACAATGCAGCTCTACGAGACAGTCTGGCCTCACTAGCGCTCCCCCGGGGGGGACTGCGCTGTTGCAGTATGTTGACGATATCCTTCTTTGTTCAAATACAAAAGAGGGGTGCAAGGAGGGCACAGTGGCGTTGCTACATCACCTAGCAAGGGAAGGCCACAAGGTCCCTAAGAAAAAACTGCAGTACTGTCGACAAAAAGTGCATTTCCTGGGTCATGACATCTCAAAAGAAACCCGCTCTCTGTCGAGAGATAGGGTAGAGGCCATTTTGAAAATACCCAAGCCTTTAACTAAAAAACAACTGTTGTCTTTTTTTTAGGCATGTGTTCCTACTGTCGTGCGTTCATTCCATCGTATGCTGAACACGAGGGTCCGCTGAGGCAGATACTGCCCACAAAAGAGTCCAATTCAGCTAAGTTGCAGTGGACTGAGGAGGCCCAGTCAGCATTTGAAGCACTCAAAAACCTGCTACAGGTTATGCCAGCTTTGGGAATTCCAGATCCCCAAAAGCCGTTTGAACAGACAGTTGATGTAAAAGGTGTTTACATGACAAGTGTTTTGACACAGGTTCACGGTGACCGGCAGAGACCAGTAGCCTACTTCTCAGGGAAGTTGGATCCCGTGGCAGCAGGGCTGCCTTTGTGTGTGCGCGCGATAGCAGCGGCAGAGAAGGCACTGGTAGCTTCCAGAGACATTGTGGGGTACACACAACTCACACTTCTGGTCCCACATGCAGTTTCTAGGATTTTGCAGGATCAGAAGATTGCACATTTGTCCACACAGAGGTGGTTAAGATATCACACTGCGTTGTTGGATATGCCTAATGTCACTGTTAAACGATGCACAACTTTGAACCCATCCACCCTACTCCCAACAGAGGAGGAGGGGGAACCTCATGATTGCCAACAGGTGTTGGAAACAGCTGTGACACCACGCATTGATTTAAAGGAGGAGCCTTTACACAATGCTGAGTTAGAATTGTTTGTTGATGGCTCTGCAAAGAGAAATGACCAAGGCGCTAACAGAGTGGCCTATGCTGTAGTCACACACACAGAGGTTCTGGAAACAAAATCACTCCCGTCTCACTACTCTGCCCAAGCAGCTGAGCTGACAGCCCTCACTAGAGCGTGTCAGCTAGCTGAAGGTCGTACTGTTAACATTTGGACCGATTCCAGATATGCATGGGGGGTAGTACATGATTTTGGAGCAATTTGGAGGCACAGGCAGTTTTTGACTAGCTCAGGGTCAAAGATAAAAAACCACCGGCTAGTAGCACAACTGTTGGAGGCCGTGCAACTGCCATCACAAGTCGCTATCATTAAGTGTGCCGCACACACCAGAGCAGGAGACTCAGTAGCGAAGGGCAATGCCTTTGCAGACGCTACAGCACAGCACACAGCCTCACGAGCTCCACACATCTTGATGATGCAAGTTGATCATTGCAAATCAGATGACACACCCCTTACGACCAGAGAAATTCAGACACAAGCCACAGTGAAAGAGAAACAAAAGTGGGCAAAGGGAGGGTGCAAGATTGTTGGGGGAGTTTGGGTGCACACAAACACGGGAAGCCGTGTCTCCCAACGGCCTACATGAGGGGCCTGATTGAAATTGCACATGGGAGGTCTCACATGTGCAAGGGAGGGATAGTGTCCTTAATAAGTAGACACTGGCACGCACCAGGAATAACTACACTCACCCAAAATTTTTGTTCACGATGCCTAGTCTGCGCACAGAACACACCGCAGGGAGATAACAGAACAAAACATGTGCCCGCCGGACACCCCGCCACCGACCGAACCGTTTCAACATTGGCAAATTGACTTTGTTGAACTAACACCTGCTGAGGGAAAGAAATACATGCTTGTGTGTGTGTGTATGTTCAGCAAGTGGGTGGAAGCTTTTCCAACTTCTCAGCAGAATTCTGACACGGTAGCAAAGATGTTACTAAGAGAAATAATCCCACGATGGGGGTTACCCAGGAGGGTGTCGAGTGACAACGGCACTCCTTTTGTACACGAAGGGTTGAAAGAGTTAACCAAGTACCTGGGAATAGACATGAGAAAGCACTGTAGTTACCACCCTGCCAGTGCAGGAGCAGTGGAGAGAGCCAACGGCACAATTAAGGGAGGGCTCTCTAAGTTAACTCAAGAAACAGGACTAAACTGGGTAAAATGCCTGCCTTTGGTTCTGTGGCAGAGCCGCACTCGCTCTCAGGCCCGCACAGGCTTATCAGCCTTTGAGATTGTATTTGGAAGGCCTTCCAAATACTGGTGTGGGGCCACCCGAGTGGGACACGCACTTGGTGAATGAGCCACTGCTGCAATACTGTGTGATTTTGCACAAGTCTCTTTCTGCTGTGTCTAAACAGGTCAAAGCAGTACTACCTGAGGTGTCAGAGCACCCACTGCACGAGTTCCAGCCAGGAGACTGGGTGTTGATCAAGGACTTCCGCAGACGGAGGTGGAATCAACCCAGGTGGCAGGGACCATTCCAAGTGCTGTTAACAACCAACACAGCCGTGAAAACCAGCGGTCGAGCCACGTGGACACATTACACTCACTGCAAGAGAGCTCCGGAGCAGCCGCCAGAATGACATTATTGCTGCTGTTCTCTTGTATGATGCTATTTTCCACAGGAAAAGCAGCTGTAATCTCCCCCACACCAGAGGAAAGGTGTGGGGGAACACCGCGTGTGCTCTATCCCTTGTCACTGCTGCTGCAGTGAAACCGAATCATCCTTGTCTGGTTTGTCACCCGTTCCACGTACCGTGGACCCCTACACCAATCACTTATGAGATGGCGACAGTTCTCATTGATAGACCCACATGCGAGATTAATAGATTAACAGGCCAATTGTACAATATGTCACATGCCATCATTCGTGGTGGTAAAGTTCCCAGTTGGGTAGGCAATGACGTAGCAAGTATGGACCACAGGAATAACAACTGCGACTCGAATGACAAAGTGTCACGAGCAGCCATTCGCAACATGACATTTGACACTGTCCCTGTTCAGGGAGAGTGGTGTCTCTGTTCAGAGGGGGCCTTGAAAGGCGATCCTTGGATAGGACACACTCAGTGCAGAGTTGAACTGGTGGCGACGGCCAGGGACGGATCAGCATGTACCATTAGACTAAACAACTCTTCTGCGAAATGGAGTTACAACTCCTGTCAGGGCATTGTCAACCCAGTAACAGACGGAGCGATGATGTGGGCATGTGGGGAAAAAGACATATTCGGCTCTACCAGAGAAGAAGAATTACACCACAGGAGCCAGGTTTCTGTTCGCTTGGGAGGGGTGTTGTACTCCGGTTTTCCTCACCCCCCCCAATAAAAATCTATGCAGCACAAAGTCGTGTCCCGAGGGATGCCACGTTAGAGGGGATCCCGAGAAAGTTCAAAGGTTACACGCTGGCAAACCCATGGTCTACACCAGGGGTTGCTATCGGATGGTCACTACTCCCCGGAGGGGGGACTCATTGCAGCAATAAATAAGATCAATGGACTTGCATGGCAAGTTCTGACTTTGGCGTCTCGCACAGAGACGGCCGTGGATTTGTTAAACAAAGAAGTTAAAGCAATTAGACAAGTAGTGGTTCAGAATAGACTAGCTTTTAGACCTCCTCCTCGCAAAGGAAGGAGGTGTGTGTAAGAAAATCAATGTTTCTTGTTGCTTCAGCATTCCTGATTATTATGAAAACATAACCGACTTGATTGATCACATGAAAGCCGAGGTTCGTGAGCCAGTACAGGCTGACGATTCTTGGTTCGGATGGCTCACCTCATGGCTAGGTCCATGGGGACATTGGTTGCTGACTATAATTTTACCAATGGTTCTAATCATTTTTGTGGTGATATGTGTGTTACCTTGCATTATGACCTGCTGTTCGTCGTGGCTCACTGGCCTCGTGCACCAGCATTGTCAGATGCCCTTGCACGGCGACGTAGACGCAGAGGAGCCTGAGATAGCAGACTCCTTTGAAACGGATGTTTAATGAAGATGACTGGGACACCCAGCGCCCGGCTGGGGTGTGAACCGCAGTCCTTGAGCAAGTAACCACTTCAAGAGCCTGATTTGAAGCTTGACTTGATTTAATGTTCAATGTTAATGAATTAAGGTTTATCCTCTCTTTTGATGATTGAAACGTTTCATTTGAAATCTCTGATGATTTTAATTGACTGAAATTTCCTTAGGAGAATTCCTTTAGTACAAATGTTAAAGAATCATTAAAACACTGGATTTTGTTTTGTTTGATTATTTGTTACTATTTTGTTTGGAGTTCCTTAGGGAGGCCGCCTATGGCAGAGGGGCCGTGAGAGAGTTTTCCCATCTTGATGGATGTGATGGTATCATGAATGATGGCTGCCAGATGGGTTTTTCGCTCTTACACTCTACCTTTTTAGAGTTCATTACACTCTACTCTTTTTAATTTTATCATACTCTACCTTTTGAAAGCTCATCACCTTTTAAAGTTGATTTCATTCTACCTTGTAGAATTTTGTTTTCCATGATGCTTATGTGGAAATGTACTGTGAATGACTTCTGGTAGTAATGTTATGATTCAAAGAACCCTGTATGACAATGATCAGTGGACTGATGTAACTTGATTAGTTAATGTGACTGATTGATGCTCAAATTGAATGATTACACAGAATCAAAGGGAGGAAATGTGAGAGAAATTATTATGATAATGTCATCTTAATCATGTCATTATATTATTTCAGATCATCATGAACTGTATGATTTAGTATAAGTCATTCTGACTAGCAGAAGGACCATAATCTGTTAGTAAGTGTGATTCAGTGTAACCATGAGTCTTATGTTTAGGTCACACATGTGTATATGGACAGGATGAAAAGGGCAAAAGCCCTATGTCATCCGTTTGACAGTAGTCTGCCCAGTCGGGCCTTCAGCTGTCTCCATGTATAACTGAGACATCAGTTTCTTCCGTCGGAACCTAAAGGAAGCCCCATATCTGGAGATATACACATGAAGACAAAACAGGCTACCAGGCGCCTGGTCGGCGTACGTGCTGTTTTCAAGGCAACCTGTCTGCCGGAATTGCTGATGTTGTGTTCTTGTAATGTACTTAAGGAGGGAGCGCCCCTCTCTTAGTTATGGAGAACTTCGTACTAGGCGAAGCTCTCACTTTGCTTTGCTACTTTCTTTATTTACTTTATTTATTTCATATTTTATGCCTTTTAATAAATTACTCATTTAATTCAGTTAACCACGTCTGAGTCCTCAATTGATTTTCAGAAATTTCCACGACATGTACAAAAAAAAATCTGGATGTATCAAACCATGCTTACGCCGTAATCCACGAATGTTTCTTTTGTACATCCCAATCAACGTGGAATTTAGCGCACATGAGAGACTGGCTGACTGCTCCTGTGACACGCCCTCTATAAATATGCAAATTCATTTAAATATTCCCTGCACCGGAGGATTTTCCTCTCTAATCTATCACAAAGCATGTCAAAATGGAGAAAGAAGAGAAACTTCACCGAATGTGAAGTGGAGACACTCCTAAATGAAGTAGAGACATGGAAAAAATGTCCTCTGGCATTACGGCAAAGCGCAAAAGGTCTGAGTGGGACAGCGTGTGTGAAGCTGTAAATGCTGTGGGGTCAGAACAGCGCACACTGGCAGAAATAAAAAAAATGGTCAGACATTAAGGTGGATGTAAAGTGGAGGCTGACTGCACATCGCCAGAGTGTGACCCACACAGGCAGGGGGGCAGGAGATATCAAACTCACTCCATTTGAGCAGAGAGTTGCCTGTATTGTGGGTGACACGGACATCACCGGCGTGGTGGATCCCAATGTGGGGGATTCGGATTGTACACAAAGTAAGTATTTATTTCTATGAATCAGTGTTGATTGGACATGTCATAAAATTGTGTTTTCATACTGGTGACATAAGAATAAAAAGGCTCAGTCATTTTTGTTTTTACACATTTTATTTCCCTTTCAGGGACTGAAACCGGAGAGGACTCGCAGTCTCAGCCTGCTGCCACAGACTTGGGATGCTCCTTCAGCGTCCCTGGTACATCTGGTGTCACGGAGACCTCCAGCGCGCCCTACCTGCCAGCAGCTGATGTCCGTCCAACCGGCCGTGTCCTGACGACGGCTGTCCTGCAGTCACAGGAGGAGATTGTGAGGGGAATCGGGGAAATTAATACTCACCTAAAAAATATTAGTGATGCGCTCACTAGCATCAGCAACTCAATTCAATTCAATTCAATTTTATTTATATAGCGCTTTTTAAAACACATGTTGTCACAAAGCAGCTTTACAAATTGCGTGGGTCCAGATCCCTAATGAGCAAGCCAAAGGCGACAGTGGCAAGGAAAAACTCCCTAAGATGGCAGGAATTTAGGAAGAAACCTTGGGAGGACCAAGACTCAAAAGGGAACCCATCCTCCATTGGGCGGCCCGCTAGCAATGTCCAGATTCACAGTTCATGTATAGTCCAGATATAATCCTGTAGTTATGATTCTACTTCCAGGCCGAGTAGTCACAGTCCCTTCAGAGTAGATGAGCCTCAGGTGGGAGTTGGCATCAGCGTCCTCTTGCGATAATGGCACATCCAACCACGGCATCGGCACATCCACTGGCAAGCCAGACCATCTCCTAGATGCTTGTATGGGGTGGGTAACGGGAAAGGCTCGTCTTTCCTTGTCCCGGTATTTCTCCGGCAGCCATTGGGAAGAAGAGGGACAATTAGTTCTATATGGAATATGTTAGACAAAGTAAATGTAAACATTTCTGGAGTGTGGCAGCGACTCTGGCAATTAAATTATTACAGCCTAGCTAAAGGGCAGAACCAGAAGGTAACACAGACTTGGGAGCATCCTGAGACACTGGCATCCATCCACTACACCGTCGACAAACTTGAGTGACCGCGTGCAGTGATAGGATGACAGCACCAGCGCCCAGTTTGCCATAAAAACCCTTTACCCATGAACCCCTGGATCTGTTACCTTATCTAAAGGGGCACATTAATTACCAAATGCTAGATCAAACAAGTCGGTTTTCAACCTAGACTTAAAGATTGAGACTGTGCCAGAGTCCCGGACACATTCTGGAAGACTATTCCATAGTTGGGGGGCCTTATAAGAAAAGGCTCTTCCCCCCTGCTGTTACCTTATTAATTGATGGAACTAATAAGAGGCCAGCACCTTGGGATCGTAGTGGTCGCGGGGGTTCATAATAAGAGATAAGCTCTTGGAGGTAGTCAGGAGCAAGTCCATGCAGTGCTTTATAAGTCAATAGAATAATTTTAAAATCAATACGGAATTTTACTGGGAGCCAGTGCAGGGCCGATAAGACTGGGCTGATATGTTCAAATTTCCTAGTTCTAGTTAGAACTCTGGCTGCGGCATTTTGAACTACTTGAAGTTTATTTATATTCCTATTTGAACATCCTGACAGTAACGAGTTACAATAATGTAATCTGGAGCTAACAAAGGCGTGTACTAGTTTTTCTGCATCATGCTGGGATAATGCATTTCTTAACTTGGCAATGTTACGGAGATGTAGAAAAGCTATCCTGGTAGTATTATCTATGTATTTATCAAATGATAGGTCAGAATCGAATAAGACGCCGAGATTTTTGGCTACCGAGCCAGGAGTAATGGGGTAATCTACGAGATTTAACATTAGATCTGGTATTTTCTGTCTTGTGGCCTTTGGGCCCAGAAGGAGAACCTCTGTTTTGTCACCATTAAGATGGAGGAAGTTTAGCGACATCCAACATTTAATATCACTGACGCAGGCCTCAATTTTTTCCTAATCTGGATTTGTCATCAGGTTTGGCTGATATATAAAGTTGGGTGTCATCTGCATAGCAGTGAAACTTGACACCATGTTTATTTATAACTATTCCTAATGGTAACATATATAATGTAAATAATAGTGGTCCTAGGATGGAGCCTTGCGGGACTCCATATTTCACTTCTGAGTGTTTGGAGGAATATTATCGAGCTCTACAAACTGATAGCGATTGGTTAAGTAAGAATTAAACCATGAAAGGGCTGTACCCGAGATTCCAACCCAGTTTTCTAACCTTTCTAGCAGGATCTTGTGATCTATTGTGTCGAAGGCTGCACTAAGATCGAGAAGTACTAATAGAGATACATAACCTTGATCAGAGGCAAGAAGGAGATCATTTGTTACTTTAACTAGTGCTGTTTCAGTGCTGTGGTGGGGCCTAAATCCAGATTGGAATTTTTCAAATATGTGGTTCCTGTGCAGATATAAGCATAACTGTTTGGCCACAGCTTTTTCTATGATCTTGGATATAAATGATAGGTTCGAGATGGGTCTGTAGCTAGATAGTACATTAGGATCAAGATTTGGTTTCTTGATCAGGGGTTTAATGACTGCTAGTTTACAGGATCTGGGCATGTGACCCATTGTGATGGATGAGTTTACTATATTTAAAAGAGGTTCGATTACAACTGGTAAAACCTCTTTGAGTAATTTAGAGGGAATCGAGTCTAATGTGCAAGTAGTAGAATTTAACAATGAAATTATTTTCTCCAATTCTAGATGCTAGATTTTGTTCAATATCAGCCAATCCAGATGACAAACCAGATGAATTACCTATAAAAGGATTTATATTTAGTCTAATATTCTCTATTTTATTATCAAAGAAATCCATAAATACATTACTAGTTAGGTTCCCTGGAATCTGATGTTCAGCGCTGGTTTGATTTTTTTGTAAGTTTAGAAATAGTACTGAAAAGAAATCTAGGATTATTTTTATTTTTTTCGATCAGTGAGGCTAGGTATGTTGACCGTGCTTTAGTAAGTGCCCCTTTGTATTCAATAAGGCTATCCTTCCAGGCACAGTGGAATACTTCCAGCTTAGTAGAGCGCCAGTTCCGCTCTAATTTACGTGCTATTTGTTTTAAATTACGAGTTTGGTCGGTTTACCACGGGCGAGCTTTTTAAGTCTGACCTTTTTATGTTTGAATGGAGCTACTATATCTAGAGCTGATCTACAAGTATTCTCTAAGCAGTCGGTTAAACTGTCTAACCCCTCTGGATCTGTTGGCGAGTTGGCTAAAGTCGTTAAATCTGGGAGGGTTTCAGTAAACTGTGTGGCGGTTGACGAATTTATCGAGCGTTTTAAACAATTCGAGGAGACTGGCGGGTATTTAGGTTAAAATGTAGCTCGAATGAGATTAGATAGTGATCGGAGATTGCTGTGGTTTTGCGGAAATGTATTTATATTAGCTACGTCAGTACCCAGCGTCAAAATCAAATCTAAAGTATGATTGTGATAATGAGTAGGTCCCGTGACATTTTGAATAATACCGACAGAGTTCAATATCGAACTAAATGCCCTTTTCAGCGGATCCTCTGCCTTCTCAAAGTGTATGTTAAAGTCTCCTACCATTATTATTTTGTCACTACGTACTGCTAAATTTGCTGCAAAATTACTGAAATCGTTTATAAAGTCTGAGTAGGGCCCTGGCGGTCTGTACACATTAGTGAGTGAGAGAGTGTCATTGTTTGTAGCCGGATTAGTTATATTAATAGATAGCATCTCAAAAGAATTGGAGAGATCATAGTGTTTCTGTTGGACTTCTAAAGAATTTCTGTAGATTATGCATATTCCTCCTCCTCTGCCTAACAATCTTGGTCTATGAATATAACTGTATCCCACAGGTGTGGCCTCATTTAAAGTTAAATATTCGCCAGATCGAATCCAGGTTTCTGTGAGACATAAAATATCAATTTTCTGGTCGTTTATAATCTCGTTCACAATAGCTGCTTTAGAATTGAGCGATCGAATATTGAGTAATCCGATTTTCAGATCGGTTATATTGCTACTAATAATCGGATGCGAGGTTTGAATAGTAGTTAAACATTTTGGACGGACTATTTTAATTTTCCTATGATTGAATTTAACGTGGGGCACAGACACAGTCTCAATCCTATAGGAACTTGGTGACGCCTTTTTTGCAGCGTGCAGACAGTCGGGTAAGCCGGTTTGTCTGCGGCCTGGTCGGGACTCTGGATTGTCAGCAGCTCCTAATACTACTCTGCCGACTAATTAACAGGCTATGGGCTATGCTGCAGGAAAGCAGGGCGGCGCCATCCCGAGTGGGGTGGACACCATCCCTGCCTAAAAGACCAGGCTTACCCTCGAAAATTCTATAGTTGTCAATATAGCCCACATGATTTTCGTTACACCACTCAGACATCCAACGGTTTAACGCCGTGAGCCTGCTGTATTGCTCATCGCCGCGCCGCATTGGGATGGGACCAGAGCAAATTACTGCATCGGACATCGTCTGGGCCAGTTTAACCACCTCTTTAATATTAGCTTTAGTCACTTTGGACTGCCGCAGACGTATATCGTTGGCCCCTACATGTATAACTATCCTGGAAAATCTCGTTTTAGCTAATAGTCTAAGATTGCCACTAATGTCCGGTGCTCTGGCTCCCGATAAACAGCTGACTGTAACCGCTGGAGCCCCTAAAGGATTAGCTACTTTCACGTGCCGAACGATAGAATCGCCTATGACCAGAGTTCGTTCCTCAGTGGGTGTTTCACTGAGCGGGGCAAACCTGTTGGACACGTGAACTGGGGAGTGGTGTTCTGGTGGGCTAGCGTTGGCGTTAGCGTTAGCTGCAGCCCTCGCTCTCCGACTATGCCGCCGAGACGTCACCCATGCGCCCCGCTGCGAGGGCTCTAATACCGGAGTCGCGGAGGCACTAGCTCTCCCTGGCGCGTCCACAGCTACAGCTGACTCTTGCTCTCTATCTATGCTAGTGTGGCATGTTTAGTTTAGCCCCTTTCGCCGCTGATAATAGTAATAGCATTTGTAATAGGTGCTAGTTAGTCACCTCCCTCGCGGCAAAAGTGGAAAGTTTAGAGCGCCGCGTCCACTCATTATTAAGATTGCTAATGTCCCATAGCAATGTGAATGTCTTATGTGTATTGGCAAAATTTTGTGTCAATGACACCGGGCATGTAAATGGCTAACATTTACATTTTTGGATGACCTGTGCCTTTAAACTATGTAGACTTTCTCTTTGACCTTCTTCCATGCTGGTCACCATGCTGGCTGGAAATGTAAAGACCTATCTTGTTTTTGCTCCATTGTGGGTGTTTTTTTTTTTTACTTCAATACTATTGACCGTAACATTGTAAGCATCAGCACAATTGATAGACCAAATACACCAAACACCACCAGTGACCCTAATGTTAAGTTAAGCCACATTGTCAATTGTGATTTTCACCCCAATCGAAATTTGTCCTCCACATTTACCCATCTGTGCAGTCAGAACACACACACACACACACACACACTAGTGATAACTAGGGGGCTGTGGTGCACACGTACCCAGAGCGGTGGGCAGCCCTAGCCCGGTGCCCGGGGAGCAGTTGGGGTTAGGTGCCTTGCTCAAGGGCACCTCAGTCATGGCCTCAGGCCTGGGAATCGAACCCACAACCCTCCGGTCACAAGACTGGTTCCCTAACCACCAGACCATGACTGCCCACATGTTCCTCTAGTGAATGCAGGAGTAGTTTAAGACAGGATAATTGTGGGGCTTTCTATTGTTATTTCTTAGGCTCTTAGGCACCATAGTTTCCTGGTTGCTGGAATAAGCAATACAATAATAATATATGATTGGCTTTAGGCTTATATTTCACTACACTGGATTCCAGTTTGAAAACCTTTTGTTCAAGGGCACATGATTGTTCTAGAATAAATCTAGGATAAATAGACACACCCACACACAAAAGCTTCCCCTAGTCTCCATAGCAATGGGTACAGGCTGGGATTGAGATCAACAGCCCTGACTTACAGTACTCACATGCTTTCCTCACTGTGGCTTTAGGTTTTCTGCACATTCCGTTTTTATATGTCAGAAGACAAGCTGAGGGAAAATCAGGATTTCTGGACTTGATTATCTACATGCACTATGCATGCTAATGGTCATTTATGAGAGGTTTCTAGTGATTCTAGATATTGCATTTTTCAAGCATTAGTGTCAGTACCCATAGGTTTGTTGCTAAAAGGGTATTGAACAGGATTTTAAATCAATTTTATGCAAGTACCTGTTTGCATAAATGCACGATAGATTCATATATTGGCACTTTATCAAAACCTAATGTATTTTGTTAAAATTACAGTGTCTTTCTGTATCTTGGCTTGTCTCCATGGTTACTGTGGTCAGAGTTGTGGGCGTGTGGAGAGTGTTCAGGTCTGTACCGTGCTTGGGGGGGGGGGGGGGGGCAGAGTTGAGTTTGTTTATTTATGTGTGTGTGTGTATGCATGCAGTGCTAAAGGCAAAGAACCTGGTATATTTCATAGAGTGCTTACTGAGGTTCAAAACTTTCAGAGCTGCAGGTTGCAGAGTCTGGATGACTCAAACTGTTAGAGTAGAAAAGTTCACATCTGAGTTTTCCCTCGCTGGGACACACACATATAAACACACTCCTCCCCGCTGTGAGAAATGTGGGAGTAGGTTAAGGAGGTTAGTGCTATCAGTGAGATGCTGCTGCATATTAAAATTAGCATTAGCAATAACACTCTTATGTAATTATGATACAGAGCAGCAACATTTAGTCCATGAAACAGTGACTTTCCTCAATACCTTCATAGTGTTCCTCTCTAGTGGCTGTTCATGTGAGGAAGTGTATGAAATAGTGCAGCTATCATTTTAAACTGTATTTAATTATAAAATAGTGTAGTGGACTATCCTATGACATGTCATTCTACACAACTCTCAGCGAGGTGAATGGGTGATGTCTCGGTGGCATGGCTGTAGGGCTGAGCATCGTTCATTTCAAGTGTACATATACACACTGTACATCCCCCAAATCAAAGCTGCTTTTTGTTTTTTGACATTTTCTTTTGTGTTAGAGGCTCTCAAATATAACCAAAATTATGGAAATAGAAGCCTGGATGTGAATAAATGTTGGCCCAAATAACTACTTCAGTTAGAGTCCTGAATGATCATTTTGCTATATGTACACCTTGAGATATCTAGTGTTAAAGTGTACTAGTACAAATGGCTCAACAATGTCTCACAATAGGCTCAAAATGGCCTTTGCATAAAGGGTTTAGAGCCCCTCAGTTATGGAACAGGTTTCCAGAGATTCAGACACAGCTCCAATCTTTAAATCTAGGCTTAAGACTCGCCCTATTTAATCAAGTCTTCAGTTACTCCATATGAAGGTGTAGAGCTCAGGGGCCCCCAGTCATTGAGTCTTCTAGGTAATCTAGGATGATGCTGTCATCCAGCCACGTCATGCATTCACTCTAGTGTGTGATGGTGATTTGAATGAATGAATGAATGTTCAATTTAAAAAGCACCTTTCAAGATGCCCATGGTCGCTTTAGAACTTTAACACAGGTACAAGTCTTACACAACCAATAATACACCAGCGAGAAGCGGCAATTGGCTGCAGGGACAACAGCTACGAAGGTCTACGAAGGACTCTTTTGTGTTTGTGAGTATAAATAAACAATTGTGCACAAAGAGAATTCATACTAAATATCAGCTAAATATTAGATTATAAACAGCATTATAAACGTCCAACGTCTTACACGACCAATTACACACTCACCGGTGTGTGATTGGTCGTGTAAGACTTGTACCTGTGTTGAAGTTGTAAAGCGACCTTGGGTATCTTGACAGGTGCTAAATTGAATGAAATATCCATTCATTCAAATCAGCCAATTGCGCACAGCGTACTCTCTACAGGAACCCACAGCCCCCTGGGGGACTGAATCAGGTGCAGGAAGGGGAGAGAGGCCCTACAGACCCTAGTGACAGAGCACCATCCACCACCTGGCATAAAAGCACACACACATTGGTGCACAGAAGACACTAAAAAAAAAACATGAAGAGACACAAGCCGCCCAATGGAGCATGGGTTCCCTTTTGAGTCTTGGTCCTCCCAAGGTTTCTTCCTATGTCCCCGCCATCTTAGGGAGTTTTTCCTTGCCACTGTCGCCGTTGGCTTGCTCATTAGGGATCTGGACTCATACAATTTGTAAAGCTGCTTTGTGACAACATGTGTTGTAAAAATGTGCTATATAAATAAATTTGACTTTGACACAATCACACACTCACACTCAGGAAGAATTTTTCAGGGACTGCCAATTTACCTAACCTAACCTAGTTCTACTACCCTAGTGATCACTAGTGTGTATGTGTGTGTGTTCTGACTGCACAGATGGGTAAGTGCAGAGGACAAATTTCGATTGGGATGAAAATCACAATTGACTAAATGTGGCTATCTTAATCTTAATCTGTTATCCATCTCACAATCCATTTATTTACTTTAAGGAAACAATAAGCAGTCAACTGGTACAAAGACAAGACATATATAGACAGACAAACGACCATCAGGTGAAGGGGTTAATAGGCCCCGCCCACCTGAGGGACGCACACAATGCAACAACAGGAGAACTGCCGCTGTGGCGGAGGCTACCGGTAGGGGGAGCCTCCCTCACCGTGACATCATTATTTCATCTATTACAGTTATCAAATACATATTTCCCAGAAAGTTCAAAAAAGAAAGTCCCAGAAAGTATATCCGCTACACTCGATTTGTGCACACTTGCAGTATTTAGTAGAATATAAATATGTATAAGCAAAAGGGAGTAGAATCTTCAAGGCGACGTCACCTATTTGAGGGTATTCCTGCATCTGTCCTTGGGTTTTAATTTGGAACAGTGCACGGGTCTTTGGTTTGCGCACTTTATTCATTAAACCCCTCTTTTTCTCTGAGACTTGGTGTGATTGCTTCCTTTTAGTTCGCACCCTCTGCGCGTCACAAATGATATATCAGTCTCATTACCAAAGGGTTGAGTTCGGAATCCGCGCAGTGACCTAATACCATCGACCAAAACATGTATTTACCACCCTAATCAGATTAATGAATAGATGTTACATTTATTGGTTAATATCATAATTGAAGCATTACAGGGAATAACATGTGGAATGGTTTGGCTCAGGAACGTAGTTAAGTCTATTAATCTAAAGCAAAAGGGGAATAATAAAGGGGAACAACTATTAACTATTATTTGATTATGAATGGATTATATAGCTAACGAAATACTTGGGTAGGACCAAGGAGGAAAAGAGAGTCTCAGAGGGGAATTGGGAAAAGCACAAAATTGAACAGAATTAACTTTAATTTAACTGAGTAAAAGAAAATGAAATTGATTTAGAAGACTAGATAAATGATAGCAAATTTCAACGATGACAACATAAAACAAACTAGGTTAAATACTTTTCTCGAGAAATAAAACGAAGATCTTCCTTGGAGGTTGGGATTAAGTTTGAACTTAGTTGCTGTCTTTTGGCATCAATCCAACTTTCCATTTTTTCTTGAGAAATGCCTTTTAACGTGATCGTAGTATTATTGGTCAACTATACAGTTGACCACTGGGCCTCGATCACTGAATATTCATTAGCTCTGGTTTTCTTCGAGGAGGAGAGAGAGAGAGAGAGAGAGAGAGAGAGAGAGAGAGTGACAACTGCACTCTCCCCCCCAGGTCCGGTTAACGAATTACGACAAGCATACTAGGTGGGGGTAGCCACATAATTTTCAAGACAAAGAGAATCCCTTCTTCCTAAATAAATTGATTCGTATTACTTGGCCTAATTAAGTATTAGTTTAGTTCCTTGTCATTCAAAACATTGAGCCATTCTTCATTCGCGCTTTTAGACGATAAATGACACATAATGCATAGACAGGCACGACTCTGAGGTCTCACAAGAACACATGGAGATGCTTACACCTGAAATAACAGCGCACACATTAATACATGGATAGGCATACGTCTAACATAATTCATTACACATTGATACTTAGTTATACATGAATCTAGAATAATACCACATCAGGATACAGGGGTATCTATATGTTTAAAATAGTGGAATACACAGGAATATATAGGTGTGCGTGCATTTCTGATACTACAGTCCAATGATACACGGATATGCATGTCTAAACGAGCGGAACACACAGGAATACATAGATGCGTTACATTGGTTTGCGTTACTATGTTTATAGTAACGCAAACCAAGAATACATGGACATGTATATCTAAAATATTAGAACACATATGAATAAATGGGTATATGCATGAATGTGGTGTGATTATACAATAAAGGTGTTATGATGGAATCAATTACAGATGAGGGATCCTTAGTCCTGCATTTACATCAGTCACAGATCACTTAATGTTTGAATGTTATAGGCACAGAATTCATTATCTTTATTTCAGGGTTCTTAAAGAGCTGATGAAATGGACACTAGGGTTTTGAGGATAATGATCCTTCCCTTGGTTGTAAGGTGGTCGAGTTTGGTGTCTTTTGAATGCTCTCGCCGATTTGCTTCCTCTAAGCTAGATGTTGATCCAGTGTCCGTAGTGGATGCAAAGTTAAAAGGAAATCTCCGAAATATTTGAACCTTTAGACATGAGTTTAACCAGGAATTTCCAAGAGATGGCACATTGGCTGAAACCTTGGTGAATCAGATAAGGCTGGGTTTATGGGTTCTGGTGTCTTCAGGAGAGGGTTGATCAAGGCTAGAACCATGGTAATTGTCTTCATTTTTATTCTTAGAGGTCTTAAAAGTAATTACATTTGTAGGTCACAAATGTGCAGATACTTTGTTTATATAAAAAGAAGTGATAACTGTTAAATGTTAACGTTATCCTTTTCCCACATTACTGATTAACTTTCACCAAACATCAGACTAGTGCAAACAATTCTGTCTTTAAGATAACATTCCATATCTTCATGTCACATTTATTTCTTTTATATGGATGTTTTCTTTTTGAGGCATTTTTATGAAACACCCTTTATAATTATATTATACATTTTGCAGTTGCTTTTATCCAAAGTTTCTTGAATTGTAACTGAGCAATTGATGGTCCCAACAGTTTAGTTTGCATTATCCATTTCCCTCTTTTGTATTGATGTAACGCTCGGTGAGAGGACGAGGATGCGGAGTTGAGCTTCGTTTTCTTATACTTTTTATTTGCACAATTAACATAGAGTAGCCCTAGAGTGCTTCTCACACGCACACACAAAGTGACTCAAACAAAGGCGAGCACAGGACACTGCGTAAATGCACATTAAATAGACGAACAACACTATCCCCTTGTGATGACTGAGACTGATGAACATTCCCACACCGACACACACCCACGGAACTACACATATGGACTTAGACGACATAAACACAAGCCCAAAAGGAGGAGTCCGGGAGCATCACCGTGGCAATTGACAACAACCATGTAGATAAATAATTATGCAAAGATTTTCACAAAAAATTATTTTTGCCTTTCCAAGGTTTTTTTTTTGGCATATCAGGTAAAATCACATGTCACATCAAATTTCCCTCAAAAATGAATACTTAAAGTTATAACAGATATATTACTGAACTGGCAATTTGTAAAAGCATGTGGTGTAATTAACAGAAGTATAGCTAAACACTGAAAACTAAAAACTGAGCCAGCACCTTGGATGCTATATTCAGCCAGAAGTTCATCTCTCGCCCTCAGGTTTACATCAAGTTAAGTCAAATATTTAATGTTTAAATTTGAATTGCATCCTAATATCATTATATTTCAGATTTTAGATGTAGCTGTAGTGGGAAAAAGCAGAAGATTTTTCATTCCCTTGCTCTGAGGGTCTACTGTCATAATCATAGGAAGCGTATCCCTTCATAAAGTTTGAAACTAGCCATCTCTGGTCCTTTAAGGTTCCTGCAGCATGAAGTGAAAAATGCTAAAAAAGGTTTTCCTTCAGCCCCTCCACTGGGGACCCAAAGTTCATGACCCCAGGACTGAGGAGACCCATCTTATCAGATTCACCAGGACCTAGTCTGAGGAATTATGGCTTCCACCAAGTCAGAAGGAACCATATATGGCCTGTGTGTTTAGTTAATGCAATCCTAACCAGAAATCATCTCTTTTGGAATTTGCAAACAGTTCAAGAATGCCAGAATTGACCATGATTCTTATAACTCTATATTCTGGGATAGCTACTGGATTCTAACCCCTGTTAGAGGAAGCAGCTCTTCAAGACCATTCCAAAGACAGCAAAATTAGAATTATTCTAATAAAGAAAAGGATAAATTATAGCTAAAGAATACAGGATTATCTGATCTTGGAGCCAGAAATATTCCGTTTCTGGAACATAACTAGACAATTCTACACTGTGCTATCAGGATTCTACACTGTGCTATAATAATTATATTATTATTATTTTTTATTATTATTATTATAATTATCTTATAATTCTATTATTATAATAATTATAATAAGTTGATTACCTCCTCAGCTCAAGTCATAGATGGCTTTGGAAGAGTGAAAACTATTGAACTGACAAACCAGTTCTTCTTTATTCCTAAATGATGTACCTGTAAGAAAAGTATACAGTATCCCGTGTCTGTTGATATGTAATTTAACTTTTTTGCTCTTGGCCAGGTTTCTGTGTCTTAGTTGTTGCATTTTTTAGTTTCCAACTGGAGGGAAATGCCTTAATGTTGAATATTCATGTCAGCTAGTCCCTCCCTTCTTGCAACGCCCTTGGATCAATACTAATACTTTAATAGTTAGTTGAAGTGGAAGTTGGAATTAGGAGTTGGAAAGAAGCCAAAACATCAAGAAATGTGCCTGGATTTCCACTAAAATGTCCGTCTCAAGAGAATCCAAGAACTAAGTAAGTATATTAAGTAAAGCCTAACATCTATTTAGCCGTGAGTTCGTTTAAACTCACATAATTTGCTCTAACGTGTGTCGCAGTTATCTTGCCTCCCGTGTTCGTTTGTAGAGTTAGGATTAGTTCTGTCTTCGGAAGAAATGAATACAAATTCTGCACTAGCGCATAAAGACTGCCGAGCGAGCACACCTGTCCAAGTCCACGAAGGGTTACTCAACCAAGTGTACAGCGATCCGGAACGGATACGCTCATACATCGTCGCTCAACTTCACCGAACTGCTGGGTCACTGTGAGTGCTTGACATAATCTTGGAGAGTACTTGGAATCACTTAAAGTCGAAAAGTTCTCTGCCAATCAAAACGAGCATTCCATTGCCTTCCTGCTGACGCTGCTGCAGAGTATTTTTGCCTACCCTTTCTTTTCTGTCTGTTTAATTACATCTGATACATCTACAAATATTTTGTGGACTTTGTGGACATATTTACGCATAACTCCGGCTACAACAACCTCCACAAGCCATCGAAAGACATTCAAGTTCATCTCAACCGAAGCTAAGTATCTTTAGTATTTCATCATGTCTGAGTCGCCTGTTGTTTGTGTGGAGTGTGGCATGTTTAGCTACTCTTCTTCCGTCAGTAGGGATAATTTTGTTTGCAACAAGTGTAGATTAATTATTAGCATGACGGAGAAGATTTCGCTTTTAGAGGAGAGCATCCGGGCTTTAGAGAGTCCTAAAGAGTCGGTAGCACCTAGCGTAGCAGGCCCGGTTGCCACCACCGTAGCCACCGTAGCTAGCGAGCCCCCAGCTCCAGCATTAGAGCCCTCGCAGCAGGGTGAATGGGTGACGTCTCGGCGGCATAGCCGTAGGGCTGAGCACCGTTCTACTCAGATTCCCATGTCAAACAGGTTTGCCCCACTCAGTAATACACCGACTGAGCGACCTGTTAAAAGAGCTCTGGTCGTAGGAGTTTCCCAGCTCCGACACGTGAATATAGCGACCCCCTTAGAGACACCAGCGGCCATAGTTAAGTGTATCCCGGGGGCTAGAGTGCCTGACATCAGGGCTAATTTAAAGGTGCTGGCTAATCGTAAATATTCAAAGATAGTGGTACACGTCGGCACCAATGATGTGGGGTTGAGACAGTCCGAGATCACTAAGGATAACGTTAAAGAGGTGTGTGAGTTAGCGGGGACTATGTCAGATGCCGTAATATGCTCTGGTCCCGTTCCAATTCGGCGTGGCGCCGAAACCTACAGCAGGTTATTGGCGCTTCACCGCTGGATGTCTAAATGGTGCTCAGAAAACAACGTGGGTTATATAGATATTGGACGCGTTTTGAGGGCAGGCCTGGCCTTTTAAAGCGAGACGGCATTCACCCTTCTTGGGAGGGTGCTGCTCTCATTTCCCAAAGCATATCTGCTAGGCTTACTAGTGGTAGTGTAGGACTTGTTAATGGGGATTGACAAACCAGAGCCGAGGCCAGGCAGCAGACACAAAGGCTAAACCGACTGTCTGCTAGCTGCAAAGAGACGTCACCTAGGTCACACTGGATTGAGACTGTGTCAGTTCCTCGAGTACCAAAAAATAACTCTCGCAAAGTTAGTAGACAAAATTTAATCAATGTTAAATTGGATTATGCTCCCTTGGAGAGTAGTTTAAATCTGAAACTAGGACTGCTAAATATTAGATCCCTGTCATCTAAAGCATTGCTTGTTAATGAAATGATTACCGATCATAATCTATGCATGCTCTGCTTGACGGAAACCTGGACCCGGCCAGATGATTATATGGCCCTCTGGCTATAGATATGTTCATAACCCCCGTCCAAATGGTCGAGGAGGTGGTGTCGCCACAATATATGACTCTGATATAGACATTTCTCAAAAATTCGGCTTTAAATTTAATTCTTTTGAACATCTCATCCTCACTGTTTCAAATGTATCAAATCTGGCAACCAACAAAGCGTCACAGTCGTTTATGTTAATTACTATTTACCGCCCCCCTGGTTCTTACTCTGAGTTCTTGCAGGAGTTTTCAGAGTTCCTGTCTCATTTAGTGCTATCAGCCGATAAGGTGATTATAGTTGTGATTTTAAAATCCATTTTGAGAATCTTTGTGACGCTTTCTGCAAACATTTTCAAGAAATTCTTGATTCAATGGGTATCACTCAGAATGTGGTGGGTCCTACGCATAATTGTAGTCATACTTTAGACCTGGTTTTATCATTTGATATTAACATATCCAGCTTAGCAATTTTACCTGGGAGCGAGACCGTTTCAGACCACAGCCTCATAACGTACGAGTTATGCTTGACTGACGGTATTCATCAGCCGCCCCGCTACAGAATGAAACGAACTATAGCACCTAGTACCATAGGTGCTGGACATTTTACCGGGTTTGACAGAAATTGATACACCTGTAGCTCCGGAAGGACTAGAGCATTTTACCGAGCACATTGAGACTTCTCTTCGTACAGCATTAGACAAGGTTGCACCATTACGCTATAAGAGAGCCTCTGAGAGAATAATAGCGCCATATAACGAGCACATGCGTAGTCTCAAACAACCCGCGAGGATCCTGGAGCGTAAATGGCGAAATTCAAAGTTAGAAGTGTTTAGACTATCATGGAAAAGCAGGCTTAGTGAATATAAGCATGCCCTCCATACGGCAAAAATCCTCATACTTATCAGCTTTAATAGAAAAACATAAAAACAATTCTGCACTCCTATTTAAAACTGTTTCCAGCCTAACAAGGAGCCATGATCAAATCAATCCACTTATCCCACTAGAGTGTAGCAGTAATAATTTTATGAAATTCTTTAATGATAAGATTGATAAAATTAGGGAAAAAAATTGGTTGTGCTACCTCAGAGCCTGTCAACATGCCTATGCACCTTGACAGCTGTCTGGTCAGCTCTGATGCCCTGTTAGAGTCCTTCTCCCCAATTGGTCGTGAGGAGCTTATTTCATTGGTGGAATCTGCCAAGCCCTCCACATGCATACTAGATGCAGTACCAACCCATTTACTTAAAGAATTACTGCATAGCAATATAGATGTGATGACTGGGGCACAGGAGGCATAGAGGGATCCATACGCAGGCAGATAAAGCCGGGCATGGACCCGATGGGGGCAAACAGAGAAGGGCGAGGTCAAGATATACAGGCAGGGGGTCAAAAGCCAGGAGATCCAAAGAACACAGGCAGAGGTACAAAAAGGGCAAATCCAAAAAATCGGTAGAACAGTAACAACGGGCAGAGGTCAGATAACAAGAGGCAGTCAAAAGGTAAGTAATACAGAACGCTTGGTAATGCTGTCAAAGATGGCGCAATACTTCGCAACGAGGTGTATGTGCAAATGTCTTAAGTAGTCCTTGACTAATTAGGAACAAACGGGAACAGGTGGTGAATCAGAATTCGGGTGATGGCGCCCTCTGGCGGGTCTGGGTGGAACGTTGTGATGGCGCCCTCTGGCGGGTCTGGATGGAACGTTGTGATGGCGCCCTCTGGCAGGTCAGGGTGGAACTTTGTGATGGCGCCCTCTGGAGGGTCTGGGTGCTAACCGCACCCCTGACATCAGCCCCCCCTGAACGGTCGGCTCCAGCCGATCGAAAACCACGAAGGCGAGGGCGTCCGCGAGGTCGTGGCGCCGGACGGTCAGGATGATCCACGTGGAAGGTCCTGATCAGTGCGGGGTCCAAGATGTCGTGGGCATCCACCCAACTCCTCTCCTCTGGCCCATAGCCTTCCCAATCCACCAGATACTGAAGTCGGTGACCCTGCCTCCGCGAATCCAGGAGCGAGTCAACCATGTAAGCAGGCGAGCCATCCACGTCCAGTGGGGGCGGCGGGGGCCACGACGTCTCCTGTGCCTGACTGGTGGGATGAACAGGTTTAAGCAATGATATATGAAATGTGGGTGAGATGCGATAGTGAGGTGGCAACTGCAGCCGGTATGACACCGGGTTGATCTGCTTTAGTACTGGGAAAGGACCCACGAAGCGAGGGTTCAGCTTATGGCATGGAATACGGAGTCGCAAATCGCGAGTGGAAAGCCACACCAACTGCCCAGGAGCGAGTACAGGCGCATGTCGTCGATGACGGTCCGCCTGAATTTTTTGTTTCTGTACCGCTCGGTGTAGTCGGACGTGGGCTGCTTCCCAAGTCCATTTACTACGGCGGAACCAGTCGTCCACCGCCGGGAGGTCTGATGGTTCGCCTGACCACGGGAACATCGGGAAGTACGGAGGAAACGACCTATTTCTTGGTTGAGCCTCTCTACTTGGCCGTTACTTTGCGGGTGATAACGTGAAGTGAGGCTCACCGAAATGTCCAGATTCTTACAGAAAGCTTTCCAGACACGGGAGGTGAATTGGGGAGCCCGGTCTGACACAATGTCTTCGGGAATTCCATACAGCCTGAACACATACTCAACCAAACACTCTGCAGTCTCCATGGTGGTAGGCAGCTTGGGAAGAGGTAGTAGCCTGCAGGCTTTGGAGAATCGGTCAATCATCACTAATATGCATGTTTTACCTCGAGACGGGGGGAGATCGGTGACAAAGTCCAGAGCTATGTGAGACCAGGGCCGTCGGGGAATGGAGAGAGGCTCCAGAAGCTCGGCCAGACGACTACAGGGTGTTTTGCATCGCACACAGACATCACATCCCACGGAAGTCATTACATTGGCTTCCGATTAAACATCAAATTGAATTTAAAATTCTTATCTTAACCTATAAGGCGTTAAATGGTCTTGCCCCACAATATCTGAGTGAACTCATTGCTTACTACAACCCATCTCGCCCTTTACGCTCTCAAAATGCTGGATTTCTCTTAGTTCCAAAAATTTGTAAGACTACAGCCGGAGGCAGAGCTTTCTCCTTTAAAGCCCCTCAATTATGGAATAGCCTTCCAGCTCCAATCCGAGTTTCTGACACAGTTCCAATCTTTAAATCTAGACTTAAGACTCACCTATATAATCAAGCCTTCAGTTAATATTCCCCTAGTAAGGTGCGGGGCTCAGGGGCCCCCAGACGTTGAGATTTCTGGTAATCTGAGATGTTGATGCTTTCATCCAGCTGTGTCATGGCATCAGTCTAGTTGTGACTGACTTGACTGGAAAGCAATGTCTCAGTGAGCCCTCATGACTGTGGTCACCTCTGGACCCCTCCCTTTAGTTATGCTGCTATAGATTAGCCTGCCAGAGCTACATGCTAATCACTGGCACATGAGCTATGTACATTTAAATCAATGGTGGTTAAATTGACATCCACACACTCAGTCTGTATTGTCCATCTTTTTTGCATGCTTCTACCCAAGACGACTGCATGCAAGCACCTACAAGCACCTGGGAGATGGTCTGGCTCGCCGGTGGATGTACTGATGCCGGGGTTGGATGTACCATTGCCGTAAGGGGACGTGCTGATGCTGGCTCCTACCTGAGGTGCACCATCTGCACCGAAGGGACTGTGACTACTTGGCCGGGGAACAAGAACTTTAAGCTATAACTGTAGAACCACCTCTTGTTCACAAATACGGACTGGTGCTAACGGGCCGCCCAATGGAGGATGGGTTCCCTTTTGAGTCTTGGTCCTCCCAAGGTTTCTTCCTATTTCCCCGCCATCTTAGGGAGTTTTTCCTTGCCACTGTCGCCTTTGGCTTGCTCATTAGGGATCTGGACCCATACAATTTGTAAAGCTGCGTTGAGACAACATGTGTTGTAAAAAGCGCTATATAAATAAAATTGACTTGACTTGACTTGACTCGTGCCAATGCCAAATGTCGGTTTCTATGGTGTAAGAAGCGCAAATCTTGGGCTATAGACAATGTGAAACATGTATTGTTCTCTGATGAGTCCACCTTTACTGTTTTCCCCACATCCGGGAGAGTTACGGTGTGGAGAAGCCCCAAAGAAGCATACCACCCAGACTGTTGTATGCCCAGAGTGAAGCATGGGGGTGGATCAGTGATGATTTGGGCTGCCCTATCAGGGCATTCCCTTGGCCCAATACTTGTACTTGATGGGCGCGTCACTGCCAAGGACTACCGAACCATTCTGGAGGACCATGTGCATCCAATGGTTCAAACATTGTATCCTGAAAGTGGTGCTGTGTATTAGGATGACAATGCACCAATACACACAGCAAGACTGGCGAAAGTTTGGTTTGGTGAACATGAAAGTGAAGTTGAACAGCTCCCATGGCCTGCACAGTCACCAGATCTAAATATTATTGAGCCACTTTGGGGTGTTTTGGAGGAGCGAGTCAGGAAACGTTTTCCTCCACCAGCATCACATAGTGACCTGGCCACTATCCTGAAAGAACAATGGCTTAAAATCCCTCTGACCACTGTGCACGACTTGTATATGTCATTCCCAAGACAAATTGATGCTGTATTGGCCGCAAAAGGAGGCCCTACACCATACTAATAAGTAATTGTGGTCTAAAACTAGGTGTTTCAGTTTCATTGTCTCCTGTATCTATAGCTATTTATTGGCCTGGGGGTGACCACAGTCAAGAGGGCTTACTGAGACATTGCTTTCCACCCAAGTCATTGTCACAACAAGAGTGATCACATGACATGGCTGGATGACAGCATCAACATCTCAGATAACCAGAAAGCTCAATGACTGTAGGCCCCCAAGCTCCACACCTTCACAAGTAGAATACTAACTGAAGGCTTGATTAAATTGGTGAGTCTTAAGTCTAGATTTAAAGATTGGAACTGTGTCAGAGTTAATACCATGTCTACGAATGATTGTGCCCAGTGGCAGTAAATACAATGAGAATAATATGGGGCCCAATACAGATCCTTGAGGGACACCATATTTTACCTTTGTACGTACAAGTACAAATTGGTAATGATCTGTCAGGTAGGATCTGAACCAGGAGAGTGCTTGACCTCTTACGCCAATGAGTGTCTCCAGCCTATTCAGAAGAATATTGTGATGAATGGTGTGAAAAGCAGCCCTAATGTCTAAAAGCATAAGAAAAGAAATGTGTCCTTTATCAGAAGATATTAAGAGATAATTTACTACTTTAGTCAGTGCAGTTTCAGTGCTGTGGTGGGGTTGAAATCCAGACTGAAATAGCTCTAGGACATGTTCTATCTGTAAGAAGGTAGAGAGTTTCGAAGAAACTACTTTTTCTAGAATTTTGGAAATGAAAGACAGATTAGAGATTGGCCTATAGTTGAACAGTTCCTGGGGATTAAGACCAGGTTTTTTAATTAGTGGCTTGATGACTGCAAGTTTAAGTGATTTGTGGATGTAGCCTAGGCTCAGTGAACGGTTAATTATAGTAAGCAAGTGTTGGGAATTATATTTTAATCCTTTTTATTTTGCTAGCATTCCATTTCTAATCAACTGCTTAGCATCATGAATTATAATTTACTATTACATTATTAATCAAACTGCTTAGTGTTAAGAGTGTCATACAGACAGTAAAAAGCTGACAAGCATATTCTAAGAGCGTAGATGGAAAGTTGCAAAAACAGGAAAAGGGTCTGCAGACACAGGATGCTAGAAAGGGGTATTTTATGTTTGCAAATGTCAGATGCAACCTGCAAAAGGTGCATTTGACGAGGGGTGCAAAACATTGTTTATACATGTTTAGAAGAAAGGTGTGGGTGTTTGACATCTGTAACCCTTATGTGACCTCGAGGTGTGAAATATCGCTGTAGAGGTTTGGAGAAAATAGAATGGGTCCATCTATTGTGAAGAAACAAACAAGCAGTTTTTGGAAAACAGGTAGACTTCGGGGTATTCCAACAAGGGTGGGGGCCACACTCAGGTTCTGATTATAAAGATGGTGACAGACGCTGACTGTCTCAGAGTTACACTCCGAGCGGCTCGAATAGCTTAGGCTTTTCACTCTTGTGGTGTACTCTCCAGAGATCTCTGCATTTATTTTATGCTTCCTTTAATAAAAGATTAAAAGGCACAAGACTGGTGACTGTTTTCTTTTTGCATCAAACGGACGCGCTGCGCTAAGACGGGAGGAGAGTGAAGCGCAACACTAGGGTTCTACATTACTGTGCAGTAATTCTTTAAGTAGATGAGACGGTACGGCATCTAGAATGCATGTGAAGGGTTTGGCAGATTTTACCAATGAGATAAGCTCCTCACAACCAACTGGGGAAAAAAACTCCAAAAAAGCACCAGGGCTGACTAGACAGCTGTCAGAGTGCATTTGCAGGTTGACAGGGTCTGAGATAGCATGGCTAATTTTTTCCCTAATTTTATCCATCTTATCAATAAAGAACTTTATAAAACTATTACTGCTGCACTCCTGTGGGATTTGGGATTCAATTTGGTCAGGATTTCTAGTTAGGCTAGATACAGTTTTAAATAGGAGTCTTGGATTGTTTTTATGCTTTTCTATTAAAGCCGCTAAGTATGAGGATTTTGCCAAATGGAGGGCATGCTTATATTCAATAAGGCTGCTTTTCCATGATAATCTATATACTTCTAGCTTAGAATTTCGCCATTTACGCTCCAGGATTTGCACGACTCGTTTGAGACTACGCGTGTGCTCGTTGCACTAAGGCGCCATCTTTCTCTCATTTACTCATTTATTTTATTTTGCAATGGCGCAACCTTGTCTACAGCTGTACGGAGAGATAACTCGACGCGCTCGGTAATACGCTCTAGCTCTTCCGGAGCTACAGGTGGATCCCTGTTTGTCAGATCCGGTAAAGTATCAATGAAAGCCGATATAGTACTAGATGTAATAATTTGTTTAGTTTGGTAACGGGGCTGCCGATGAATACCGACGCTCAAACGCAACTCGTACGTTATGAGGCTGTGGTCAGAAACGTCTTCACTCTGAGGATGTACTACTAAACTGGCTATGTCGATTCCAAACAATAATACCAAGTCTAATGTATGACTACAATTATGCGTAGGACCCACCACGTTCTGAGTGATACCCATTGAATAAAGAATTGCTTGAAAGTTTATTCTAAAAGAGTCATGCAGATTCTCAAAGTGGATGTTAAAATTGCCAACTATAATCACTTTATCAGCCGATATCACTATATGAGACAGGAAGTCCGAAAACTCCTGCAAAAACTCGAAGGTGTATGAACCAGGGGGGCGGTAAATAGTAATTAACATAAACATGTTGGTTGATGATAAATTGAGAGTTTCAATTTGAGAATGAGATTTTCAAACGAATTAAATTTGAAGCCTGATTTTTGAGAGACGCCTATATCAGAGTCATATAGTGTTGCAATTCCACCTCCGCGACCATTTGGACGGGGGTTATGAACGTATCTATAGCTGGAGGGAGATGCTTCGTTTAGGGCCATATTGTGATGACTGGGATTCAGGAGGCAGAGAGGGATCCATGAGCAGATATAAAGATCAATGTATTTAATGATAAACGAGACAGTGAAGACAACATACAAACCCCAAAGGGGTCTGGACGGGCAACAGCCCGTAAGGGTGAGACAAGAGCGGAGTAGTCGGGAAACAGGCGAGGTGTCACAATACCCAGTAAGCAGTAGACAATAGGCAGAGGTACAGAAGGGCAAATCCAAAGACGAGAGAATACAATACTACAGGCAAGGGTCAGAGGCAAATGGCAATCAGAAGGTAAGTATACAGAAGGCTTGGTAAGGCAACGAGAATCGATGCAATGCTTCGCACTAGAGCTAGGGTACACAGTCCTTAAGTAGATAAACAGAGTTTCAAGGAATCAAGGAGACTTTGTCATTCACATCACATGCGTACATGAGGTGGGAACGAAATTACGTACCCAAGATCCCGGTTTTAACCCCAGAAGACATAAATTGAATGAGATAAAAAAAAAATTATAGAATAAACTAAAATATACTTTTAATGTATAAAATCTACTATAATAGAATAAGGACACTGTACAATAATGAATGTGTCAATAGAGACACTAAAAAGTGGCTGTGCTTCAGCTGTGTACATAAAGTGGCAAGTGGATGTGCGTAAGAGTCCTGTGCATAAGGGTGGCCGTGCATAGAGTGCAAGGGTCCGGCTGAGTGCTGGTCTCAGTGGGAATTTATGAGTCTCACAGCTTCAGGAAAGAAGCTGTTCCTCAGTCGGGTAGTCCTGGACTTAATGCTCCGCAGCCTCCTGCCTGAGTGGAGTGAGGTGAAAAGTGAGTGTGCTGGGTGGGGTCCTTCATGATGCAGGTGGCCCTCCGCCTGCATCTGGAGGTGTAGATGTCCGTGGTGGAGGGGAGGCTGACCCCGACAGTCCTCTGCAGCTTTCCTCTCTGCAGCAGAGCAGCTACCATGCCACACACTGATGCTGGAGCACAGAACACTCTCCATCACACATCTGTAAAAGGAGACGAGGACAGTGCTCCCCAGGGCAGCTCGTCTCAGCCGCCTGAGGAAGTAGAGCCGCTGATGAGCCTTCCTGACCAGACTGGAAGTGTTGTTGCTCCAGCTGAGGTCGTTGCTCAGGTGTACACCCAAGTACCTATAGCTGGAGACCACTTCCACCGCAGATCCTCCGACGTGGAGAGGGGGGTGGGTGTGTCTTCCCCTTCTGAACCACTGCCATGTCGTCCGCAAACTTCACAATATGACAGCCCGGGTAGACGGGTGAGCAGTCATATGTGTGCAGTGTGAACAGGAGAGGGCTCAGCACACAACCCTGGGGGGAGCCTGTGCTGAGGGTTAAGGTGGAGGAGGAGACGTTGTGGATCCTCACAGACTGTGGCCTGTTGGTCAGGAAGTCCAGGAACCAATTGCAGGTAGAGGAGCATAGCCCAAATGTCCAGAGTTTGTTGACCAGGGTCTGGGGAATCATGGTGTTAAAAGCAGAAGTGAAGTCCACAAAGAGCAGACGGACGTATGAATTCTTCTGCTCCAGGTGGGTGAGGGTGGTGTGGACCACGGAGGAGATCGCATCCTCTGTGGATCGGTTCGCTCTGTAGGCATACTGGTGTGGGTCCCCAGTGATGTTGATGGTGGCTTTGATGTGGGTCATAACCAGTCTCTCAAAGCATTTTGTGACTATCGGCGTGAGGGCTATTGGCCGGCAGTCATTCATACCCATCACTGCGGAGGTTTTTGGGACCAGTATGATAGTGGCGGTCTTCAGGCATGTGGGCCTGATGTCCGCCAGGACCTCCGATAGTTTGTTAGCACAGCCCCTCAGCACACGTCCGGGAATGTTGTCCGGGCCAGCAGCTTTCCGGGGGTTGACCCTCTTAAGGGACCGCCGTACGTCTGCAGGGGTCACACTGAAGGGCACTTCTTCAGGTGGTGTGGTGAGTCTGGTGCTGGGGGGTGAGTTAGGATCCTCAAAGCGGGCGTAGAACTTGTTGAGGGACTCAGGCAGGGAGGGATCTCTGGGGCAATGTGCATCGCTTCCTTTGTAGTCGGTGATGCACTTGATGCCCCTCCACATGCCCCGTGGATCCTGGGAGGAGAAATGCCCCTGGATTCTCTGTGCATATGCTGCTTTAGCCCTCCTTACTCCTGCAGTCAGCTCTCTTCTAGCCCTCCTAAGTGCCTGTGAGTCGCCAGACCTGAAGGCAGCATCCCTGGTTTTCAGCAGAGAATGCACCTCTGCGTTCAGCCAGGGTTTCCGGTTCGGGTGGAAAGTCACAGTCTTTGTAGTGGTGACATCCTCCACACACTTACTGATGTACCCCAGCACAGTGGATGAGTAGTCCTCCAGATCCAGCTCTCCCTCATTCTCAGCAGCCTCCCTGAAGACCTGCCAGTCTGTGCAGCTGAAGCAGTCTTGCAGCACCGCATCGGCGTCATTGGGCCACACAGTGATGGTCTTTTGTGTGCTGCTTCAGAACAGTGACTACTTATGACCACACAGTTCGTGCACCAACCTTTGTTGATGAACACACACACGCGCCCCCTCGTGATTTCCCAGACCGCTGGTCACGGTCCGCCCGGAAGAGCTGCAGTCTGGCGAGCTGGAAGGCTGAGTCTGGCATGCTATTGTTTAGCCAGGTTTCCGTGAGACAAAGCACAGAACAGTTCCTCATCTCCTTGGAAACACTAATCCTCAGCCGCAGAAGGTCCATCTAGTTGTCCAGAGAGCGGACGTTGGCCAGGAACACAGAAGGGATTGGGGGTCGTCTAGCATTAGCTTTTAGCCGCACTAGCACCCCCAAGCGTTTGCCCCGTTTCTGCTTCCGCATGCACCGCTTCCTCTTGGCCTTTGTCCCCCGACCTCTGCCCCGCCAAGCCGGTGTCTGTAGGAGTTGCAGCCTGCCTAGCATAGCTATAGACTATGTACCATGGTCACACTTTTTCCGTCCAGACAATCCTTTAGCTGTAAGAGTTTTGTTCTGTTATAACTCACATGCTTATAGCACATGAGTTCAGGCTCAGGGTCGACATCATAAACATTAAAAACACTAAAAACGGGGTTTTCGTCAGGAACGTGAGAAGCCGCTGCACTACTGCGCGCCGCCATGGCCAGGTGTGACCATTAATACTCGGGTGATGGTGCCCTCTGGCGGTCCTGGGCGGTATGCCCCGACGGCGCCCTCTGGTGGTCCTGGGTGCCAACCGCACCCCTGACACATATAGTCGTCTGGCCGAGTCCAGGTTTCAGTCAAGCAAAGCATGCTTAGATTATGATTGGTAATCATTTCATTAACAAGCAGTGCTTTAGATGACACGGATCTTATATTTAGCAATCCTAATTTCACATTTAAATGATTTAAATGATTCTCAGCGGCAGCGTTATTGAATTTAACAACTATCAAATTTTGTCTACAAATTTTACGAGAACTGTTTTTTGATACTCAAGGAACAGACTCAGTTTCAATCCATTGTGACCTAGGTGACGTCTCCTCACAGCTCGCAGACAGTCGGATTAGCCTGTGTGTCTGCTGCCTGGCTTCGGCTCTGGTTTGTCAATCCCCATTAACTACTCCTACACTACCACTATTAAGCCTAGCGGATATACTACTAGATATGAGAGCAGCATCTTCCCAAGAGGGGTGAATGCCGTCCCGCTTCAAAAGACCAGGCCTGCCCACAAAACGTGTCCAGTTCTCTACATAACTGTAGGTACCATGCCTCCACAGACCAAAGGGGGGCGCTCTCCCAAGTGACACTGCCCAAGTCAGAACGGACATGGAACTACGTCACCAGACGAACCCCTTTAAAAGGGGGAATCCCCCTTTGTCCGGTCTCTCTACCTGGCTGCAACCCAGTAGCTACCTAGAGACGAAGAGCACGCGCACACCTTCGAGAACAAAGCGGTATTAGTTCTGCACTCGGGCCCGTGCACTAAACGACCGTCATAAGGATAAATTAGTTCACTAGTTTATTTATTTTGGCGGAGTTTGTCTACCTAACCGCTTATGCTAGCCAGCTGGATCCAAGAACTGTTTTAACATTCGCGCGGCGGCCAGACCTCTGTGAATTCCATTTAAAAGTCGACTTAAAATCCTCACCATGAAAACCCCTCCACTGAACGTCGAGGGCCCGCCGATTGACCAGCTTCCAGAACTTCCCCTGGACAGAGCAACGCAATCTAGCGGAACTTTTCTTCACTAAATTGCACGAAGGAGTCCTCCTCAAGAGGCTACCTGGCCTACTGCGTGGGTCGCGGACGGACAACACCAAGTAAGACAGTGCATCTGGGCAGACTTAATATAAAACTGTATGCCTGTTGAATGTGAATGTTTACTCCTGTCCTTATGCTTGGGTTAAGTGTATTAATGTCATATATGTTGTACTAAGCCAGTTGAACTGGGTACTAGCGCACAAAATCCCGATAAAGTAAGCGTAACCAATTTTACGGTTTCACCATACCATAGTTACGTTACTATAGTTACGCGTCGGTCTGGCTATACTCTCGCTGGGGTTGCCTAGTGACCAGCAATATCGTGTTGCTATCAAAGAGAGCTTAGTTTGGTTTTCGCGCCGTTGAGTTTCTCTTCGCCTGTAAAACTTCCTCCCCCATCTATTGTCTTAGTTTCTCATGTCTGTGGCTATAGAGGAGAGCTTAGTTTGGTTTTCGCGCCGTTGAGTTCTCTTTGTCTGAAAGACCTCCCCCCCACACGCATGTGCACCCGCACGTACCTGAATCCACATCCACACACACGTACCCGAACACGCACGCACTCACACACCCCCCCACACACACATACATACACACACGCTAGATGATCCCCAGTCCCTTGTTTGTCATACTGTTTATTATGGAGTGTGTTTAATAAATGTTTTCTGTGTTAAACGCTGTTGTCTGAGTCGTTGTCTCTCCGTTATAACCTGAAGCCAGAACTATTATTCGAACTAAAACCTTCAGATTTAAAGTTTGTTTAGCCAACCCATTGGGCTGCGGAAGTTGACCAGACTTTAGTTAGATCAAGTTTACATTAAATTAAGTAAAGTTAATGCTATCTTAAGCTTCCGCCATTTCGTAGGTAATTTTATGAGACTGATTACTTAATAAATTTGGCGCGCACCTACATAACCCACTTTGTTTTCTGAGCTCCATTTAGACACCAGCAGTGTAGCGCCCATAACCTGCTGTAAGTTTCAGCGCCACACTGAACTGGAATGGAGCCAGAGCATATTACAGCGTCTGACATCGTCCCCACTAACTCACACACCTCTTTAACGTTATCTTTAGTTATCTCTGATTGTCTCAACCCCACATCAATGGTGCCAACGTGTATAACTATCTTGGAGTATTTACATTTAGTCAGCACCTTTAGATTAGCCCTGATGTCAGGCGCTCTAGCCCCCAGGATAAATTTGTCTATGGCTGCTGGTGTCACTAAAGGGGTAGCTACATTCACGTGTCGGAGCTGTGAATCTCCTATAACCAGAGCTCTTTTAACAGGGCTCTCAGCCAGTGTATCGCTGAGTGGGGCAAACCTGTTCGACACATGAACCTGAACTGAACGGTGCTCAGCCCTACGGCTATGTCGCCGAGACGTCACCCATTCGCCCCGCTGCGAGGGCACTAATGCCGGAGCTGGGGGCTTGCTAACTACGGCTGTGGCAACCGGGACTGCTACGCTAGACGCTAACTCTCTAGGACTTTTTAGAGCCCGGATGCGTTCCTCTAAATGGGAAATCTTCTCCGTCAGGCTAATATTTAAATTACACTTTTCATATACAAAATTACCACTAATATAGGGTAACTATACATGCAACACTCAGCACAAGCAACAAGTGACTCAGACATGTTTAAATACTTAGCTTCAGTTATCCCTGTACGTCGATGTTTATGAAGGTAGAAAAGCTCTTCCGATGGCTCGTGGAGGTTGCTGGTATCGGAGTTATGTGTCGATATATCCGAAATACTCTGATATTTGGGAATAACTGGATCTATGTGGATTGAATAGCATACATGTAAAAATGTGGCACACACCTCACTCAATGTGACAATACATATGTAGTATGTTACATAAATACTTTTTATAAAATCTGAAATTAAATCATTATAATTAATAAATAGGATTACAGTAAGTGTATAGTTAATAGGTTTTACAGTGATAATTATACAATTTTAGCAACAATTACTGTAAAAGTTTCAAAAACCCATTTGAAATGCCTAATAGTGAAATTAAGAAATAAGATTGGGAAACAGAACATGATCTTTGCTGTAGTTAGTAGGTAACAAAGTGGAGACCTATGTTTACATACTCCTCTGCGTTTTTGCAGGCTGTAGCAGTCAGACAACTATGACAATCAGATATGTAGTGGAGATAGCCAAGGGCACTTCGCCATGACGACACAGAGATGACCTCCCCTTGCAAAGTCTGAGAGACTGACCTCTAATCCTTTAAGGTAAAAGAAGGTTTTCTACACATCCCCTCTGCCCTCAGATACTCACACCCAACATGGGTCTTCTTCTCTAAAGTTAGAAGCATAACCTTATCTGATCTCCTGAGTGCAGTAGAGAGGCAATAAAAAGTGTTGATCAGTAAAAAGCATGATCACCCCCCCCACACACACCCCCAACCCACAAACCCAGGAAGGACCTTCAGTCGTAAATTCCACTAACCAGCCTTATCTGCTTCCCCAAGGTTTCAGCCAATGTGCCATCTCTTGGAAATTCCTGGTTAAACTCATGTCTAAAGGTGCAAATATTTCAGAGATCCTTATAACTTTGCATCCCCTACGGACACTGGATCAACATCTAGCCTAGAGGAAGCAACTCGGCGAGAGCATTCAAAAGACACCAAACTCGACAGCCTTCCAACCAAGGGAAGGATCATTATCCTCAAAATCCCAGTGTCCATTTCAACAGCTCTTTAAGAACCCTGAATTGAAGATCACGAATCCTGTGCCTATAACATTCAAACATTAAGTGAACTGTGACTGATGTAAATGCAGGACTTAGGATCCCTCATCTGTAATTGATTCCATCATAACACATTTATTGTATAATCACTGCACATTCAAATTTCCAAGAAATTTGGTTGCAGCCTGGAAGAGGCCTGCTCTGTGGGGAAGAGGCCTGCTCATTCGTGAGGAAGTGACCCAGGTCGTGTAAGCACCAACTGCCAGAGCCAATATCCGTGCTCCCAGCACGCACGTCGATTCAAATCTGCCTTCAAACTTTCTGCAGTTGACCGCCCACGGACGTGTCCTCTTCTCTTCAAGTAAGACATTAATATATGCTGTTTGGGGTGCCAAGTTCTAATCGTTTGCCTCTGCAAATTTCTATCCCTCCATGACGTCTGGTTTAATCTGATTAGCACTTTTCATTAGCCTCTGTCCGGAATTTTGTGCTCTTCCTAATTCCTCCGAGACACTCTATTCCTCCCTGGTCCTACCCCGTTAGATAAATATTGTCACGCCTAGCACTCGCACCACGCCCTCAGGAGTCCCCGTGGCGCCATCTGGTGTTGGATCCCGTCCTCGGCGGTCCCAATCACCGGAGTACTAGGCCACCTGTTGTTGATTTCCGTCCCCTGTCCTTATAGTCTCCTCCCTGACCCAGCCTCACCGCGAAGTATTGCCGACCCTGTCGCTTACTGAGCGTTCGCACCTTCTATCTTATATTGCCTGCTTCTGTTTCCCCAGACCCAGAGTTCGTCCAGCCCTTAGAGGTCCGACGCTGCCTGACCCTGCCCTCCTCGTCTGTCTATTCATTCTGTGTCCTGCCCTGTGTGTGTATTGCGTTCTACCCTGCTCCCTGGAATAAAATCCTGTCTGCATGTGGATCCGCTTGTGATGTTGTCACTCCCTACGTTACAAATATGCTGTTAACTATATAATCCATTCATAATCAAATAATAGTAGTTGTTTGTCATTCCCCTTTGCTTTAGATTAGTAGATTTATGTGTAGATTTAGCTACGTTCCTGAGCCAAACCATTCCACATGTTATTCACTGTAGTGCTTCAATTATGATTAACCATTCAATAAATTTGAACATTTATTCATTAATCTGATCACAGTGGTAAATACATATTTTGGTCAATGGTATTAGGTCACTGGGCGGATTCAGAACTCAACCCTTTGGTAATGAGACTGATATATCATTATTTCATCTATTACAGTTATCAAATACATGTTTCCCTGAAATTTCAGGGTGGTGCCCTGTTTCATAATTATCAGTCTATCTGCTACAGGTATTGCTGGAGAAGTATTACAACTGTGTGTTGTGGTACATTGTCCACCTCTCTCAGACATACTCAGTTCTCATGATGAAGAATAGAAATCCCCAATTATAGTGCAGATCCTAATGAACTGCTGCAGGAATAACCTGTCCCTCTGTTCTAAGTACAGCTCTGCAAATGCCCACTGTTTTTAATTCCTTTTTGCTTCCTCAAAGACTTGAGGTCCCCACTAACCCCTCAATGGGAAGAATCACTCAACAGACTTATTGGACCATACAGTGTGAATGCTCCGTTACAATGTATTCACACACACGGTTAACAAATCCACACGCATTTGCAGATTGAAAATTTTCAGTAGGGTATTCCAATATTCTCAGTTGAGTCAACTCTGAATATGTTCATATGTTCTCACTGGCTGTCTTACAGTCTGCTGCTTTTAGCAGCTCTGTGCAAAAATATATACGAGAATCCTCCCACAGATATTTTCTAAAAACTGAATGTGTTAACTAAACTGTTTTCACCTTTGATTCAAAATTTTACTCACAAATAAGATGTACAGGTTAATATATTAAAAAAGTGCAAAATCCTATGCAAACCTTTGTTGGATTTATTGAGAAATGTTGCACTTGTTCTCTTGTTCTCGCAGCGTGTTCATTGATGCAAAAGAAGAAGTCACCAGTCTTGTGCCATTTGAACTTTTATTGAACCAGGTTAAATACAGACATGTCTGGAGAGTTGCAAAAGCCTGAACTACACTACTCTGTGTTATTCATGTGGCTTCATGTGTAGCTCTGAGAGACTACTACTCCTATTCCTGCCTCTTCTTTATAGTTAAGCTGAGTGTGGCCCCCACCCTTGTTGCTTATGCTATGGAATCTTCCTATTTCTCTGAAACTGCCTGCCTATTTGTCTACAAACTGCTTCTCTTTTCTCCTGCAGCGAGTGAGCTCGCTGTCCTTCTCAGAACCGTTTTACCATTTTCACACCTGTACTCATAGACGTTCTTTATACATCCTGTTGTCTCTCTTACTGTTGCCTCTCTGTACTGCAGGTTTTCGTGGATGCTTTTCTACATGCACTATAATATACCTGTTAACCTTTATTGTCTCTAAGAGACTCTTAATGCTAAGCAGTTGATTAATAAGGTAATGTAAATTAAATAAAATAAAATTTCTCACAGAAACGTTTTGAATATACAATATACCCTTAGTATTCCTGAGATACATCAGGACTGTGATACTGCTCCATGCACTTGAGAAGAACCCTCTGTGATGGTAGGGGCTCTAAGAGCATAGGGTGTGGACATGCAAAGAGGAGCGGTTATGTTAACTAATGGAGCCTCTCTCGTTGTGCAGGGTTATAGTCTGTGCCTGTGTTTCGTTTTGGATTGTATTTATATTCCCTGTATGTCTCTTGTCCCTTGCGGGTTATTGTAGTAATGTCACTGGTGGTTCGTATTGAATGTTTATGTCTTTATCACGTTGTACGCTCGGTTTTCTGACTTATGTTGTGTTCTGTTCCTTTAGCTCCGGTTTGGTTTTCGTGTGCTTCATGGCTTCCTGGTTTGTGTTAATGTTTCATGTTTTGTCACTCTCCCTCACGTTTTGTTTACACTGTGTTTCTATAGTAGTTATCCTGCCTAGTTTCCCTGTGTGCTTTAGTTCATGTGTTTCGGTGTTCCCCTAGTTGCGTTATGTTTCTTGTTCATGGTTTGCGTGTGTATTTCTTGTTAGTACTTCGCGTAGCTGTCTATTGTTTGTTAGTGCTCGGTCATTAGTTGGTCTGTCTGATGTTGTGTTGTTAACCCTTTACTTTCATGTGTCCCATTTATATATAATAAACCTTTGGTCTTTCCGTTTAAGTCTCGTTACGTTTAGTTTGATACTTTCAGTTCGGTTCGCCCGTTCATGTATGTTCTCCCTCTGTCCTCCTGCGCCTGTGTCATGCCCCCTCTTTAGTCAAACCGTGACAGTGATGGAACTCTTACCCTGTAAGCATAACCTTTCCCATTACAAAATAAGCTGCAAAACAAGACTAAACATGCCACACAAACACACTGATATAACCAAAATACAAATGGTCAGTTTTATCCCATTGCTATGGGAACCTCATGAGGTAACCCACCATTTGTTGCCTCCCATGGTTTTATGGAGGAACAATAGATCCTGCATCCCCCACAGGAACACATCCGACCACTCCCACAATTACATATACCCACCATACATTCAACATCCGCCATCATACATTCAACACACATCCACACACTGAGTTATAGTCCCTGGTAATATTCTGGTTATAGTCCCTTCTGCAAGGCTTAGTGGAGCCTCCAACCCCCCCCCCCCCTTAAGAGCTGTCCTCTGGGGAGCAGCAACAGACAATCCTCAGTCATGTTCGGGCTACCCCTCCTGTACCAGCTGCAGACATAAATACCACTGTGTAATTCTCACAATACTATCTTTCATGCATCTCATCCATTGCAATGCTCTGTGAACTGTTTCCAGAGTAAAGTCGGAACCCATCAGATAGTATTTCGACGACTCTAAAGCAGATTTCACCACCAAAGCCTCTTTCTTGAGTAATTCATCTCTCTGGGGAACAGTTTCCTGCTAATGTACAGGATTGGTCGTACCGCCTCATCCTCTCCTTGCAAAAGCACTGCACCCAATCCCACTGCACTGGTTTTCCGTACCATTTAGGACCTCATCCATCAGTCTCTGGAAAGTAGCCTCTACTCTGTGTAGTTCAAAAGGCATCAGCCGGAACTGGTATAATCCGCTCGGTGCCCTGAACGTAGTTAATTCTTTTGCATCTGGACTCAAGGGGACCTGCCAGTACCCTTTACTAAGGTCTGTTGTGGATAGGAATTTCGCTTTCCCCAACCTCTCTATTAATTTGTCAATACACGGCATCAGGTATGGATCGAAAGCAAAACACCGCATTTAGTTTAGAGAAATCGACACAAAATCGCAGTTCCCCGTACTTTTTCAGGATGAGTACAACTGGACTACACCATTCACTTCTTAAAGGTTCAATTGCGACCAAACTCAGCATTGTCTCTACTTCCTTTTTTAAGTCGGTGATCAGTTGGGTTGGCACTCTACAGTTTGTCTTCCCGATGGGATCAGATTTTGTTAAGCGGATGTTTCCACTAGGCCAGGGGTCACTTAAAATGGACTGTTCTGTGGTCAGATGTGTCACGATTTGAAGTTCTTTATGGAACACTGGGACGCCATGTCATCCGGACCAAAGAGGACAAGGATAACCCAAGTTCTTGTCAACGCTCCGTTCAGAAACCTGATGGTATGGGGTTGCATGAGTGCTTATGGCATGGGCAGCTTGCATGTATGGAAAGGCACCATTAATGCAGAGAACTATGTTCAGGTTCTAGAACAACATATGCTCCCATCTAGACGTCATCTCTTTCAGGGAAGACCCTGCATTTTTCAACAAGATAATGCCAGACCACATTCTGCAGCAATTACAACATCATGGCTACGTTGGAGAAGGATCCGGGTACTGAAATGGCCAGCCTGCAGCCTCCAGATCTTTCACATATAGAGAACATTTGGTGCATCATAAAGAGGAAGGTGTGACAAAGAAGGCCCAAAACAATTGAACAGTTAGAGACCTGTATTAGACATGAATGGGAGAGCATTCCTATTTCTAAACTTGAGAAACTGGTCTCCTCTGTCCCCAGACATCTGTTGAGTGTTGTAAGAAGAAGGGGGGATGCCACACAGTGGTAAAAATGGCCTTGTCATTTGTTGACGCCATGAGACCCTTAAATTGATACATTCTCTCAGTTTAAACTTTTGATCTGTTATCTGTGTTCTATTACGAATAAGAGACATTTGCCATCTCCACATCATTGCATTCAGTTTTTTTTTTGGAATCCGGTTTGTAGCTTCTCAAAACAGATTGTGAAAAAGAATTCTAATTGTTCACCTGCAATGCATTTCCATGCGTTTTGTTGCTGCTCTTTTCCATTGTCTTCATTTCATTCTGTTCTGCCCCCTTGTTTTGGTCCTTGCCTGGAATTGTTTTCGCCTGCTTCTCGTTATGCCCTTATTGGTTGTTTTCTTAAGTTACTTTGCTTTCCATAATTTTACTCTGTGTGTTTGCTACATTTTACTTAGCACTACGATTGCATTTCTCTGTCCATGTTCCTTATAGTCCTGCCTTTTTGTTTTAGTTGTCATGGCTGTCATGTGTTTTCATTACACCTGCACACTCAGCCTTCTTCTTGCCTCATTCTTCTTGCCTCAACCATTAATTATTTCAAAAGAGGTTTCATTATCTGCTGTCCAATCTGCTCATGGTCCTCATGGTTTGGGGGGGGGGGGGGTCAAGGCCAACCAGTCTGTCCCTATATGCCATGTGGAAAGACCTGTGGGTCTGACAGGGTTTGTCAATACTACCTGCCAACTCCATGGTATTTTCAATGGACATTAAAAGTTTGTACATCGCTAATGAAGATGGTTTTAGATGCTTGTTTAAAAGTTCTTCTCCAAAATCGGTCATGAGGACCTTATTTCCTTGGTAAATTCTTCCAAACCCTCCACATGTATACTGGATGCTATATTAACTTGTCTGCTCAAAGAACTACTGCCTAGTAATATTGAACCTTTGTTCACTATTATTAGCCCTTCTATGAGCATAGGCTACACCCTCAAATCATTTAAACTTGCAATAATCATTTAAACTTGCAATGAATAAAAAAAAGCATCCCCATGAACTGTCCAACTAAAGGCCTCTATAGGCCTCAGATCTCTAAACTGTCCTTCATCTCCAAAATTCTAGAGAAGTAGAATCTTTGCAATTCTCTACTTTTTTGCAGACAGATCTGTCACGGTACGGGAGGCTACCCCTGCCGGTTGCCTCCATCACAGCGGCAGTTGTCCTGTTGTTGTTGTGTCGTGTTTGTCCCTCAAGTATGATCCCCCTCACACTGTAAAAAATCTTTGTTTGCTTATGTTCTGTGAATGTAAAAATAAGCATGAAACATAAAAATAGTTACCCCCAAAACAAAAAACGGGTTGTGCCATCAGCTGCTGCATATTTACCATTCAACATATTTTTTTGTGTTCAGTGAATGAGCATTATCTTTCTGAGTCAACATGTCAAGTCCAATGAAAAAAATTATGTTGGGGGAGCAATAGTGGTAGTGCTGAAACTACCCGGCGCACTACCTGGACACAACCTGGAGTTTTTACTAAGCTAACACACCACTAACTTAGTGGTGTTTGTTGAGTTTTAATTTTGAACTAGGTCGTGCTAATACTAATGACAAGGACAAGCTACCGATGAAAGGTTAATTTAACCGTTTCGTGTTAACTGTCCGTTTCGAATTGAACTTTACATCCCTTGGGCAAACTGTTAGCATGAGGGCTAACGTTAGGTCCCTAGCTAGCTAGATCTGCGTAGTAATTAATTTGCTGAAGCCCAATCGATTTCTAATTGAGTATTTATAGCTGAGGGCAATTTTTAGATTCTTTTCCCAACCACATTTCCCATTGTTAACAAAGGTGTGGTGTGTATTATTTCTCGAATGTTCTTACCATCGGAGAAATTCCGTCAAACGCGTGTATTCAAGGGTTTCTAAGTAAACTATATCCGTGCAAGTAAAAGGCAAAGTGTTAATCATTTTGCATTGAATATAGTTTAGTTTGTGCACAATTCACTTAATGTCAGATACTTGTATTTATGTTATTAGAGGGCCATATTTGTACGATTAATACAGCCAAAATCGCTTAACGTACATACTCCGTTCCAACTGCGTTTCGAAGGACTTGAGACTGTGACTTGTGCTAAGTATGTTTTTGAGTTGATAGGATTTGTAGTTTTTAATAAATTTAAGTTTAAAAACTTTTAAAGCCCCAGAGAAATTAACTACGACTGTTTGTTCCGAGGGTGCAAATCAGATTAAACAAGGCTTCTCCACTCAGAGAAGCAGTGACAGTTATTTTTGAATGTTTCCCCCCTCCCCCACACACACACGCGCACATACATGCATACATCTCTCTCATGCACACAGACACACACATACTTGCATCTCTCTCATACCCTCTCCACACACACACATACATACATACATACATAGTCAGAACAGGACCCATCTTTTCAAGCCCTCGTATTTCCATCAGGAAATGCAAATCTACTTATAAACTTTTACATTGTCTTATATACATAAGACAATGTAAAAGTTTATAAGTAGATTGACTCTAATAATATACTGCTTGTATTAATCTAGTAAGCATACGCTTACTAGATTAATACAAGCAGTATATTATTAGAGTGAATGAGTGAAAATTTACTGAGAACTGTTTAATTGATTAATATTGTTTTCGTCTTCATTCACAAGGTGGAAATCCATTGCAGTGCCGTTACTGCAAATTCTCAACACAACTGCAAGACATCCTGTTTCCAGCACTACAGACTTCATCATTGGCAGGCAGGCGTAGATTCTTTTCCCTGCTTATATCCAGAATGCATTTATACGTTCAAAACAACAGGAGCCTTAAAGACACACTTGTGGAGAATACATTCTAAATCAAACAAATCTAAAGAGAATGCCACATTTTGCTGTGAATTATGTGAATTCAAAGATGGCAGCATTTCTTTGTCGTTTATGAAGACATCTTCAAAACCACGAGAGAGTCCAATGTCCGTTTTCAAACTGCCTTAGTAGTAGTAGTAAGTAGTAATACTCACACTACCTTCAGAGCTCACAAGTCCAAAACACCCACACCACACAGTGTATGATTTTAAGCGATCTGTCTGCACTGCAGGTAATGAAGATAATGAGATTGCTACATATTCAACACAAAGTGTCAAAGTGTGCAGGAGAAATTCACATGGAGGGGGGCATTTTGGACTTGGATACTGAACATATAGTTGAACACAAGCTTGCAGCCCTTTTCTTGTGTATGCAAACACAGTTGCATGTTTCCAAAAGTGCCACTCAGCACATCATTGACAGTGTGAATGATATTCTATCAATTTCAAATGTAAACACATGTAATGCAATTGAGGAAATTCTGCAGACACAGCTGTAATTTTGATCAGTCAGTTGTTTGAGACATTGCAGATGCTCTTTACAACTCAAATCCGTTTTTGAGTAAAACATCTGAAAGAGGTCCTTTATCGACTGACTACAAACGGAACCATTATTTTAAAACAAATTTCAATGTAATTGAATCTGTTGAATATGTTTTTAAAGAGACAGATATTTGTTTTTGTCCCTGTTCTCAAGACATTGCAGAATCTCTTGAGTCAGCCTGAAATACTTGAGAAGACATTTCCAATCCAGGACAGTACCCAGGGACTTTACACATCGTGTTTTGATGGTAATTATTTAAAAGAAAATGCATTTCTTGGTGGGGAAGATTTCAAACTTTCACTTGGTTTATATATAGATGATTTTGAAGTAGTAAACCCTTTGGGTACTTCTAAAAAAAAGCACGAAATTACAGCCGTGTATTGGGTAATCTTGAATTGGGCCTCAAGAGTACCACTCAAGTCTCAACTCGATTCAGTTGGCACTGCTTGGAAAAAGTGCTGAAGTCAAAAGTTATGTCTATGAAGCATTTTTTGAACCGCTTTTGATTTAAAGAGTCTTGAACAAGATGGCATGTTTGATGAACACGTCTGTGAGAGTGTTAAGGGAACTGTGCTCACTGTTTCTGCTGACAATCTTGGAGCCCATGGAGTTGCAGGGTTTCAGGAGAGTTTTCATGTTGAGAAATTTTGTAGATTTTGTCTAGCCTCATTGAATGACATTCAGAACTCAGCTGTGAATGAAGGACTTTTTCAGCTTAGAAGTCCAGAGCAGCATAATGACTGAATTGTTGAATTAGAAAGAAACAAATCATTGACAAATGTGAATGGTGTCACATCTGTGTTCTACAGAAACACCTTTCCTTTTTCCAAACCATTACTGGCTTTCCTCCAGATGTGCTCCATGAACTCTAGGAAGGGATAGTGCCATTTGAATTGGCTTTGTGTCTGCAGAAACTTATTGCTTAAAAATGCTTTACCCTTGATAAGCTAAAACAGCATAATTCAGTGTTTTCCATATCGTTTTTCTTATAGGGTTAACCATCGTCAAAAAATCCCTAATACATTCTTCTCTAAGAAAACAATAGGAGGAAATGGTCATGAAAATTGGACCCTCCTAAGACTGATTTCTCTTATGGTAGGAGGTATGGTGCCCGAGGGTGAAAAGGCATGGGAAGTAATTATGGATTTGAAAGACATTGTGGAGTTGGTGGTAAGCTCAAAGTTGTCACATGAGTCCATCTGTTACCTGGAGAGCAAGATTTCAGATCATCGTCAGTTGTTCTGTGAAACATTTCCAAATGTTAGACTGAGACCAAAACATCATTATCTTGAGCATTATCCACATCTGATTCGTTGTTTTGGTCCAGTAGTTGATCTGTGGTTCACAATTTTAAAAACCCGCTCAAAACTTTTGCAAGTAAACACCAGCTAATGATTGCTTATGCTCTGGACTCACAACGGTTCTTTAAAGCACTTATACAAGTTGAAAAGGCGAAAGTAGTTAAAGTATCTTCACTTGAATCGAGGATCAAAACTGTGGTTGAGAACAAATATGCAGATCAGAGTACTGTGTCACTGGCCACACACGCAACATTGAAAGGGACTTTATACTGTCGAGGAATGATTTTGTCTCCTGGAAACTGTTGTGGATTACCGGAGTTTTGCAAAATTCACAACATTTTGATTATTGGCACAGAGGTCACATTCCTAGTAGAGAAATATTCCTCATGGTTTGTTGAGCATTTGCGGGCATATGAGATTGTTGCAAGTTCTTACAGTGATGTAGCCATTGTAAACCTACAAGATCTCAATGATTTCTGTCCTCTTGCAGATTACAGATTTGGAGAAAAAATTGTCAGCTAAGAGATTTCTGCTTTGTTCATCTTTTTTTCAGTTTGAAATGTTGCTTTGAATCATTCACTCACCAGAGAATATCAGGAAACTTTCTATTTC